>JAVSCE010009081.1:0-126980 GCA_032199065.1 Smutsia gigantea
ATTGGAGTAGCGTCCCAATGTTATTGTGCAAAAACAACTGCCCAGCACCATTTATTGATGAGTTAATAACTTGCCCCAATCCACAGCATCACCCGTCATTAACCAGCTTCCATGCATAGGTGGGTCTGTTGGTGTATCACAGTGCCGACACCCCAGCGGCTTCACTGCCATGCTGTATGAGAATGCAGAGGAAATCCCTGACCCATGCCTATTATATAGACTTCAGAATCGACTAAGTTTGTTTTAAAAAAGTTGAGGTTTTGACCAGAATTTTATACATTTGTTGAAAATGATCTTATGCTGTCAAGTCCTCCCATGCACTAACATGTTGTGAGGTCCCCACTTGTTCATGCCCGAACACCTTCCAGGAGGCTCATTAACTTCCTGCTAAGGTCGTAAAGGTCTTTGACAGGCTTGAATCTCAGCCACTTCCCGGTATTTTGTTGTTATAAAAGGTACTTTTGTCTTGAACTATGTTCTGCATGTTGCCAGTGTGCTGAAATGAATTTGGTTTCTGTATACTGATCCTAAATCTGCCACCTATTGATGCTGTTGGATTTTCTAAGTGGAAAATCACAATCCGTAACAAATATGTTTCTTTTCAATCCTTCCCTTTTCTTTTCACCTTATAACAGCAGCAGAACCTCACACGTGAGGAACTGCAGCCATTGAGGGCATCCTCCTCCCCCCTGGTCTTGAATGGAACAGTTTAAACAGTCCTTGTGCTCCAGGTTTTCTGTAGATGCCCTTTGTGGGGTGAGGGTAGTTCCTTTCTAGTCCTAGTTTGTTAAGCGTTTCTGTGGTTTATTGTTAAATGGGTATTGAATTTTACTGAATACTTTTTCTGCATCTGTTGATGTAATATAATTTTCCTTTAATCAGCTAGTGATTTAATGGATTCCTCTGAAGTGAGAAACTTATTTAAAATATAAAGAAAACCTTGAGATCTTTTTAGTGTTTGTCTTTATGAGCTTCACACACACTGGCTGATACAGACTGCAAGTAAGAAAGGCTGCTTACCCAGCCTGATGCTTTGAGGGTGGGCTGGGCAGGGAACTGGACCCCCTGGGGGGAGGTCTGGTGGACCTGCTGGCTGAGGCAGGGCCAAAGAAGCCCTGCTCTGTCAGGTGCACGAAAGAGCAAGCGCAGGGGCTGGGAACACAGGGAACCTAGAGGAAACATGATACAGCTGCCAGACTGCAGGGTGGGTAAAGTAGGCACCTTTCACTTCCCTCAGGCATGGCCAGCCTTACCTAAAATCTGAGGATTCCCTTCTTGTGCCCCTGGGAGTGGGCAGACGCTTTCCCAGTGGGCAACTCAGCGAATGAAGATACTAATTTTACTTCCAAAGAATTCCAGGCTCCAGCAGAACATGGAAGTAAGATCTCCCATGACTGGCTTTCCAAACGGTGGGCTTGCCAGTGTGAAGGCATGGTCACACCCTCACGTGATCTGTGTCCTGAATCCCTCTGTCCTCTGTGCAGGGGCCTTCAGACCCAGGGAACCAGGCCCATGAGACTTAGAGGGCTGTGACTGTTGTCCTCACACCTCCAAAAGGCTAACTGGGGTAGAAGAATACAAAGTGTGACCACAAAGGGGATAAACTAGGACCAGCAGGAGGAGCTACAGGAGCCCAGAGCTGCCTTAGAGTAAGGAAGACCTTTCATACTGACCCCCTGATGGGAGGGGACTGCCCCACAAGTGAGCAAAGGACCTGATGACCACCTGGCAGGAACTTAATAGAGCAGATTTATGACAGGACTGGACAGCTGACCTCTAAGTCCCTTCTAGCCCTAGTATGAAGTTACACCAACAAACAGAGATGCCTGAGTTTGACAGCCAAGCTGGCCAATGCAGGGGCTCAGGACCACTGGGTTCAAGACATCATTCCACAGGTTCAGCTGCCCTTTGTACATCAGCCTTGACACCTTTGGTCCTCCAGGCTGACCTGTCCCCCGCTCCAGAGCTGGAGAGCTTAGAAGCTGTGTGCTCCTGTGTATTTTGCAAACTGGGTGAGGTATAAGATTTTACACTGTGGAAAGGTGCCAGGAAGCAGTCAAAGACATCTAACATGAATTCTTATTTGTGGAGGGAGTGGCTGCTACCTGGCTACCTTCATGCACCTGTGCAGCACAAACAGGGGCTTTATTGGTGGGGCTTGGCAAGCTGACACAGGGTCCAGCATGCAGGCTGAGAGGGCTTAGACACCTGCCAGGAGATGAGGGATGAGGGGACCAGCCTCAGTTGCTTGGGACACTCAGTTGTCCCTTCTCAGTTCTTAGAGGTAAATGTCCAGGAAGAAGGTTTAGCATTTCACAAACTGGTGGGTGACCTCATAGATTCCCACAGACTCCTGAGCCTTTTCATCATAGTCATTCCAGTCCTGTGGGGGGAAGAAAAGAAGGCAGTGTTAGCCTCATGAGGCAGCCTGAGACAGTGGAGAGTGGAGAACTGGGATCCAAAGGGCTCAGCTCAGGCTCTGACCCAGATACTCATGCACACATAGGACCCAGAACAGAGCCAGATTGCTCAGGCCTGAATTCCAGCTCCTCTAGCTTTGTGATTTGGGGCAAGCCCCTTAACTTCTCTGAGCCTCAGGTCTGTCCTCTAGAAAGAAAAAGGGGGACAATAAACTTCATGTTGAACATTGAGAGAATCAAGTAAGGGAACACTAAGTAAAAGTACTTAGTATGGTGCTGGGCCCATGTAAGAGCTCAGTACATTCCAGGTACTGTTATTAGGTGCTATGCAAACTGAAGGAAGTTTTTGTCCTTACTTCAAGGCCTGAGCACAAAGCTTTCTTATTTGCAAGCCAGTAACATGTTCAGTAATACAGTTGATTCTCGTTATTTGTGGTAGCTATGTTCTACAGCCGCAGCACTGAACTAGCGAATACTGAGCCACTGCTCCCAGGGGAAATTCAGGGTTAGATTCCTGGGAGCATCTTATATTTTCTTCAATCAATACATAACTTCGTTTCATGTGTGTTTCTATTTTAAAAACCTTATTTAATACATATACTGTTGATTCATTAATACTGAATTCGTGTCAACAGCACCGTAACTCACGCGCGAACAAAGCTTATCTACCATGCATTTCCTCCGCAAGGCGCACCCCAGTCTTACTGCATGTGGAATACCAGGCTTCAGCAGGGTACTTGCGGCCATCTTAAACACCAAAAATCACAAAAGTGTAGTCAGCTTTCCACTGATAAGCCTTGTTCACCGAATGGTAATTCCCACTAGGTACCCTACAATACTCTGCAAGGCCCCCCAAGTCCCATACCTTCTCCTGCAGATTAATGTCACTGAAGACTGTCCCTGATTCCACACCTTCAGCAACAAACCCAGCCTGCAGGTGACAGGAAGACAACAGTTAGTCTGGGAGAATGCAAGCGGTGGCCTGGCATGTGAGGCCTGGCCAGGGAACTGGCTAGTCACACCTTTGGGTTGGGGGAACAGAGATGCAATGTGGGCAGCTGTTCTGAATAACTCCTGGGCTTTCAAGGCCTGGGAGCAGCCCCAGAGCTAGTATGGTTCCCCCAAACTAGAGCCCTGGACCAGAAGGCAGGTATGGGGTGAGCCCACTATCCCTGATTCTCCGCAAGTCTCTTGGGCATGGCACTTCTTTCTCTCGACCTTAGTTTCCTTATTTATGAAACCAGGATGACAACACTCCTCTGACTACCTCACAGATCTGTTGTGAGGTAAAGTGCTGCATAGATAAAGTGGGATGAGCAGATGGACCTGGAGTCAGATTGACTGAGGTTTAAAGCAAGCTTTGTGGCTTACTGTCACCCTGAGCAAGTCACAAATCTCTGATGTTCTTGCCACATCTGAAAAACAGGACAAGTTAACGTCACAGAGTTGCTGTGAGGATTAAATGAGGTAAGATGCAAAAGTGACAAAAATGGTGCCCAGCACATAGTAGGTACTTAATAAATAGTAGTAGTTATTATTCTTAAAAAGACTACCTAGTCCATGGTCTCAAAAGGAAGCAAAGTTCTGCTGTCACTTCCTATATGTGCTCCCCAAAGATAGAGGTTCCCCAGGAAGATACCCACCTGGGGCTGGAAATCAACTGGTTCAAGGCCCCGGCACTCAAACTCTACTATTGTCTTGAACTTTTCATTGTCTTCAGCCTAGAAAGGAAGTGTGTTGAGGATTTAGGCCCAAGTGGGCCCTCAGGATGCCCCTGCCCTTCCTGCCCTTGTGAGCCCAGAATGGAGCAAACTCATCCCCTTCTGGGAGAAGCCTGTCTTGGGCACCTTCTCCCTACGAGACCTCTCTTTGGACAAAGATGCTACAGAACAGAGTGTGGAATCTGGGATTGGCCTGCCTGGATATGAGCTCAGAGAGAGCTCTGCCTCTCTTCCCCTCTGGGCCTAAGATTGTCATGTGGAGTGGAGGAAACCAATACAGGCTGACAGTGGAATCTGTACTGTGTGTAGTGCCCAGCATAGTACCCAACACCATGCTCAATAAATGGTCAATAAAATTATCAAAATAGAAAATACGAACAAGAATGTTGAGCTTACAAAGTCTCCAGATCATCCAAACGCCCCAGTACACTTAGCTGCAGCCTTTGGCTAACCATCTGTATGCTGTGAAGGCAGGGGCTGCCTTAAAGCCTCTGAAGTGGGATTTGCATGTGGAGGGGCCCCTCTGAGGTAGGTGGTGTAGCCAGGGAATTCATGCCTGCCTGACCCATGGGCTCAGAGATCCCAAGCACCACACCCACACATTCATTCTCCTTCTGTCATGCTCTGTGAAATCATTTCCTGCACACCAACTGTGTGCCCGGCACTGATGAGGCACTTGTCTGTTGGCCCTGGTTTGTTTTTTGTTTCTTGGTCTGTCTCTTCCACTAGATTGTGATTTACTTGAAGGCAAGTCCTATGTGATTTCTCCCCTTAACTTCAGGACAAAGCTGGGAACTGGCATAAATCAGACATTTTTCAAATACCAAATAAGGAATAGGTGAATACAAGTAACCGCCCTACTTTAAACTAACAGACCCAAAGTATACACTCCCTTTCTAATCTTTGGACTAATTTGTTACACAGTTATATATAATTACCTATTAACATTGAAAATATCAAGGATGGGCTGCACCATTTAAAGAACTTTCCTACCCATGGTTTCAGAGAAGGCGCCCTAGTTCCCCAAAATGTAGACAAAGCAAGAGCTCCCATGAAAACTGAGAGGCCAGGTTGGGTCAGAGGTCCTCCAAGCTCTTAGAGGAAGACACTACAATAGCCTATTTATAAGTCTTTTTTCTACCAAGCTCTCAGTCAGCGTATGGTGACTAAATGACTGATAGAGTGAATAACTGACTAAATGAACAAGTAAGCCATGAATGAATATTCCATGGCAGGTCACTCTGGTGCAGATAGACCTCTAGAATCCAGGCCTCCTAGTATCTAGCTTTGATTTAATCCCCATACCTGCCACGACAGAAGGAAACTTACATTGTATGATTTGATGGTGCTGCTCAAAATCTCTGAAATGTAAAAGAGAAGACAAAGTTGACTTGGCCCCCATTTCTTTCTCTGGGAAAGAGTCTGCTGCAGAAGCGTGGGCATCTCAGGCTTGGGTCTACCCATAGGTAACATGAGCCTACTTTGGGTCTGGTACCAGGAGGCTGTGGGCCACACTGTCAGAGCTCAGTACACACGGCCTGACCTACCGATGGAGTTTTCCCTTGCACACAGCTTGCACTTCTGGACCATGGAGGCGCTGCCACGGCCTCCCTTCAGTGCCACACTGTCCTGGCAAGGAGTAAAAAGAACTTCTAGTCACATATCAATTAGATGTAAGGTGTTTGAGGAGACCTAGTCCTACCACTGATCCAGTTGAAGAAACCAAGACCCAGAAAGAGTGAGCAATTTTCTAGGACAAGAATCCTAGAGAGACTTCTGAAGGTTGAGGAAAGGATTTCCCCTTGATTTTGAACTCTGTCTCATATCCCAAAGAAGTGTGCTGTTCCCAGTGTTGGTTATACTGATGCCTGTCCTCCCAAATCACAAAATGCAGGGTCCAAAGACCAGAGAGATTAAGGCCACAGGTTCCCCAACTCCCTGCCCAGAGGCACTTATGTGTTTGTGTGTGGGTATGGTGGTAGGGCGAGCAGTTACCATCAGCCGAATGTATTGCCACTTCTCCGAAATCTCACCACAGTTGCCACATTTCATCTTGGGGGGAAAAAAGAGTATTAGTAAAGCAGCTGGCTTCTCTGAGCAGACACTGAGGGAAGGGTAAGAACCGTGTGAGGTGGCCAGGTTCATAGCCTACCTTCCTCTTGGCAATCTCACCTTAAGCTCTTATAGCCAGAATCCACTGAAGATAGAAGCAGACTTATCTCTGGGCAAACAGGTCAAAGTGTTTCTCATGCTGGCATGCTTGTCCTCCTCTAAGAAGTCCCCAGTCTGGCTAGGGATTCAAGACTTGTGTGTACAGAAATGGCTTCAACAGGTCCCTCTACCCACTCTGCTGGGTCAGAAGCTCTCTGTGTCCTCAACAGACCTGTAGTTTCCTGGTAAAAGTAGTTACCACTCTGCTTTCACTCTTTCTTTCTCCTTTCCTAGACTCTGCTTTCTAAGCCAAGGAACATCAATTCCTCAAATAAGCCCTGGTACTTGGGCTTCTCCATATTTGGTAATAAAGGTGGTCAAAGGCATCCCAAAAGAGAGGGGCTTTTGTCAGGTACTGAAGGATGCTGGGATTTAGACCAGGAGGGAAACAGAGCAGCTCTGGCATCCGGGACAGTGACGGGCCTCAAACTGCTCAGGCAGGAGGACCTCTGTAGATCATGCCACTAGAGCACCAGGTTTACCTGTAAGGGCTGGGAAAGTGACAAGATGAAATCCTTCTCCTTACTAAATAATCACTAGGTCCCTTCAAGTAGCCTTACATTTAGTGTTTGGGCATATATCGTTAAATACTTAACGGAGGGAAATTTTTTCAAAGGAATTCCAAGACACTGCCAATTAAGAATCAACCAGTAAGTTTTAAAAAGCAAACATTAAATTCTACTCAGGAAAAAAAAAAACATAAAGGCTAAACATTTCCCATCTAGCAGGAGCGAAATCTCTTGTTCAATACACCGGGTCAGGACGGGAAAGCTTTCCGCAGTCGCGCCGGCGCGGGGACCCCTCTAAGTGCCCACACCCTCTCCTGGGCTCCTCCCTTCTCGCGCCTGGGGCCCCGCCCCTCCAGCCGCACCTTCAGGTACCACCGGAAGTCCTCGCCCACAGGTCGGAGGTTGGTGACGTTCTCCAGGGTTGCTTTGAGCTGCAGCGCGACTTTCTGAGAGGGAGAGCCAGCGTGACTGCATCAGCCGCGCCTGCGCAGCCCCATACCTAGCCCGCGTCCCGCCCGTGGCGGAACGACCTCTGCCTTCCCGCTCCGTCTCAGCGCGAGCCCACTCCTCTCATCCCTTCCTGGGGCGAGCTCCCGCCTCCCAGGTCCTCGCCACCATCCCGTCTCTGTTCCGGCGGCGGTTCGCCTTTGTCTTACCCCCATAGTGGCCCGGCTCAGCCCAACGCTGGCTGCGGCCGCTACTTTCCGGCACGTCGTAAACGTGGGCGCCGCCTGCGCACCCTCGGTGCGGGCCTCGGCTGTGCACCGGGCGTGGCGCGGGGCGGGTGTCCGCTCGCTGCTGTTTCCAGCGTAGGCGGGGCTTTTGCCGTTGGGTGAGGGGGCCAATGGAGGTGGCCTGGGCTCTCACTTAGCCCGTGCTCAGGCCAGCGTTAGCCTGCCTTCAGCAATCAGCAACTCCAGGTATTTGCTGAACGTCGATCTCTTGCCAGCTCTAAGCGAGCCTGAGGGGTACCGTAACAAACAGGACAGTTCCTGCCCGAAACTTCTGCCACGGCTTCTTCCTGCACACCAGTTCTTTCCTGGCTCGTCACTGCACTGCGTTCCCTCACCCATCCTGGCACTTGGCCCCTGCTTGCTCTCTCAGGCTTCTTAGTTCGTCAGCTCCCCAGTTAAGGGCCAGCATCGCACATTTGGGGGACAGGGCCTTTTTCTTTTATAAAGTACGCTTTTCCCCTTTCCTCCAGGAGACCTGCTTTCAGAAGGTTGCCCTGTGTACATGTCCCTATTGTGGTCCCCAAGACTGGTCACTCCTCTTCAGCTGGCTCTTCTTTGGGCTCCTGGTTTACCTTTATATAACATGTTTACTGAACCTTGTTTTACCTGTCCTTTTGTTCAGGGTACATATGACACCACACAGGAGCTGTGACCATTACAAGGAACAGCCCATTTGAGACCCTTTTATAGTCTTTTGAGGTCCTCACTGTCATTTAAAATTCGTTCTATTTTTATGATGCCTACCGCCAACTTGTCTTATTGCCCCCTGTACCTTCCATAGCAGGCGGTACACTGGAATCAGGAACCTTGACAACTCAGGCCCCAGATCTGCACCTAATTAGGGGGGCTGGGCGACGGGTGTGCACTACTGGCCTGACGGTCAGAAGACTTGGAACCTGCTCCAAGTTGGCCCGTATTGAGGAATTTGAATTTATCCTGATCACTTCCCCTCAGTCAAATGAAATTTACCAAGGCCCAGTGCCCACATTGTTTAACCAGCCATGGGACTAAGTAAACCATGCCATTCAGCATCAAGAGAAAGTTTCTACAGATCTACCTGCTGAACAAATTTTCACACTATCTGTACCAACTAGATCTCAGTTCTTAACTGCTGTTTTTTTATTTTAAAGTGATTTCTGGAAAACTTTTCTTGAGACCAGGCATTTATCCTCCACAATGTATTAAACCAAAGTATGTTCCTCCATACTGAAATAGCAACAGATGTAACTTTTTAAGATGATTTTTAAAAATCAATCATATCAATTGATATATATACCAACCTCAATTATATCAATAAAGTTGTAGGGAAAAAAAATCCACAGTACCATTTCATACCTAAAAAATTAATAATACAGCTGACTCTTGAACACTGCAGGCATCAGGGGTGCCAACCCTATACACAGCTGAAAATCTGCATGTAATTTTTGACTCCCCAAAATTTATTAGCTTACTGTTGATTGGAAACCTTACCAATAACAAAGTCAATTAACATATTTTGTATATGTATCATACACTTATTCTTAAAAATATTTTTTCAAATTGTCACAAACCTCCAAACTATTTCCCTATATATTTAGAAAACAAATCCACGTTTAAGTGGACCTGTGTAGTTCAAACCTTTTCTTCAAGGGTCAACTGTACTTCATTAATATCAAGTATCCAGTGTTCAAATTTTCTTAATGATGTCAATTTTACATTTTTGGATCATGATCCAAATAGGGTCCAAACATTGTATTATGTGTCTCTTAAATCACCTTTAATCTATAGGTTCCCACTCCATCTCTATTTTATCTTTACAATTTATTAATTGAAGAAACCAGATCCTTTACCCTGGAGTTCCCTCTGGATATTGCTGATTGGATTTCCACTGTATTTTTTAACGTGCTTCTCTATTATTTCCTGTAAATTGGTAGTTATAGTTTACATAGGATGTTAGTGTTTGAAAAAGTAATTGAGAAGAATCCACATATTCAGATCTTTATAAAATAATAAAAATTGCATTTTGTTACATATTTATTAAAGACAATCATTTTTAGTTTATAAAAAAAATACTGCCCTGATATACACAAAAATTTCCTGATAATGGTAATTAAAAACAACTACTTCCACCCCCTTGTGTCCACACCAATATTCAATCTAGATTGGCTTAATCTTGAAGTGTAATCCAATAAGACTGAACACCAAACACTTCAGGTCCTGGACAAGATAATAAAATACTCGTAAGCCTTCTGGATCCCTATAATACAAGAGAAAAAATATGTTTAAAAAGCTGAGAAAAACTGGCAAAGAAAATAATATTTAATAACCCAGATTACTTACATACCAAGATATTCCTCATAAAGGTACTTACAGAATTAAAACTCTGAAAACAATCATGCTTCTGAAAAGGAAAAGGCTACATGCTATATATTAAAATAAAATATTATGAGGTCACTTAAAATGTTAAGGTTTTTATTACGATTAGCACACATAATGTAGCAGGGGTGGGGAGCATACAGGGAAGGCAGTATAAGAGAGAAGACAAGTAGTGATTCTACAGCATCTCACTATGCTGATGGACAGTGACTGTAATGAGGGATGTGGTGGGGACTTGATAGTAGGGGGAGTCTAGTAACCATAATATTGCTCATGTAACTGTACATTAATCATAGCAAAAAAATGTTAAGGTTTTTTTAAAAATAGGAAAATGCTTATATTAAATGAAAAAATCATGAAATAACAGATTGTTAACCTCGATTATATTTTTTTGTGCTTTTAAAAAACTTAATATTTTTTAATGCAGGGAAAAAAGATAAATATTTCAGGATATTAAAGATCGTCTAATAAGTTTATTTCTATTTTCCTACATTTCCCGTATTTTCTACAATGAGCATGTACTATGTTTGGATTTAGGAAAACTTTTTTAAAGTAGTAGTACTAAGCTGGACCAAGAGGCTGAAGATTACTATGGCATAACTGGCTAACAAGGAGACTGTCGAAAGGAAGACAGTTATGCCCAACACGTACTAAAAGTGAGCCATATCGGATCATACATCCTCAAAACACCAGAGCCAAAGAGGTTGCCAAATTCTAAGGACTCTTTGTAGCATATAGATTCATGTCAACTTTATAATTTACCCTATTGACATGAATTTTTAAATTTATATTCTAAATAATTTGAAGTTTCACCAAAGTCAGACATGTACTAGTCTAACTGGCCAACACTGTGGAAGGTGTTAGACTCAGTGACGCCTTTGTCGTATTCCATTTTTCTGGCCAGATTCTTACCCATTTTGGCTTCTCTTATGGCGCGTGCGCGTGTGTGTGTGTGTGTGTGTGTGTGTGTCATTGATAAACTCTTAAGTAGTCACTGAATAAAACACTAAAAGATTCCTAGCGAAGATGGCGGCGTGAGCAGGGTGACGGAAATCTCCTCCCCAAACCATATATATTTATGAAAATACAACAAATACAACTATTCCTAAAACAGAGACCAGAAGATACAGGACAACAGCCAGGCTACAGCTACACCTGTGAGAACTCAGCGCCTCACGAAGCGGGTAAGATACAAAGCCGCAACCCAGCGGGACCCGAGCACTCCCCTACCCCAGCACACCGTCGGGAGGAAAAGATTCAGAGCAGGGAGGGAGTGGAAGCACAAGCCCATCAAATAACCAGCCCTGGTGATCTGCACCGGGAGCACTGAAATATATCGCGTGGTGTATCAGAGATTAGAGAAACAGAAGTGCAGGATCTGAGTCGGAGACAATAAGTGGCTCCCCTCAGCCGGTTTCCCGGGACAAAAGAAAAACAGGTGCCATTTTTTTTGTCTGTTTTCTTTCTTTTTTTGCTTTCTTTTTGTTTGGTTAAAGTCTTAAAGAGACAAGGGCCCAACAGCAGAACAAATTCGTCCCAGTGCCTCAACCGAGCAGGCTGGAAGTCTTGGGGAATTCTGGATCCCTTGGCCAGCAGCGGGGCAAAGCAGCCGTGCCAAGCCTTCCCACAAAGATCAGCAGCCTGATGGGCTAGGCTGAGGGTGAACCTGCACACAGGCAGTTCAGGGGATTATCCCAGAGACTGCCTCCTGGTGTGCAGGAAAAAAGCTCAGTCCCGGGAAAAGGGCAAGGAGAACAACAAGCAGGAAGGGACTTTGTTCTCCCAGCTGACACACGTGGCGCCTACCACCGACCACTTCTATTGCCATGAAAAGACAGAGGAATATGGTTCAGACTAAGATCAGCCAGACAACCCCTGAGAGGGGGCCTGATGGGATGGACATGCATAATCTTCCTGAAAAAGAATTCAGAATAAAAGACATAACCATGCTGATGGATCTACAGAGAAATATGCAAGAGCAAAGGGAGGAAGTGAGGGAAGTGAGGAAAGACAATGCGGAAATCAGACAAGCAATCGACGGGCTTAGGAGCAGACTGGACGAGATGCAAGAGACTGTTAATGGACTAGAAATCAGAGAACAGGAATACAGAGAAGCTCAGGCAGAGAGAGATAAAAGGATCTCTAGGAATGAAAGAATATTAAGAGAACTGAGTGACCAATCCAAACGGAACAATATTTGCATTATAGGAGTACAAGAAGAGGAAGAGAGAGAAAAGGGGATAGAAAGTGTCCTTGAAGAAATAATTGCTGAAAACTTCCCGATGCTGGGGAAGGAAATAGTCTCTCGAACCATGGAATCCCACAGATCTCCCAACACAAGGGGCCCAAGGAAGACAACACCAAGACACATAATAATTAAAATGGCAAAGATCAAAGATAAGGGCAGAGTATTAAAGGCTGTTAGAGAGAGAAAAAAGATCACCTACAAAGGAAAACCCATCAGACTATCATCAGACTTCTCAACAGAAACCTTACAGGCCAGAAGAGAATGGCATGATATATTTAACATAATGAAACAGAAGGGCCTCAAACCAAGAATATTGTATCCAGCACAATTATCATTTAAATTTGAGGGAGGGATTAAACAATTCCCAGACAAGTGAAAGCTGAGGGAGTTGGCCTCCCATAAACCACCTCTACAGGACATCTTAAAGGGACTGCTCTAGTTGGAAGCACTCCAAAGGCTAAAGAGATGTCACCAGAGAAACTAAAATCATAGCAAAGAAAACAGACCATCCAAATACTAACTAAAGGCAAAGAATAAAACACCCAGTATATAAAGAATGGAGGAGGAAGAATAAGAAGGGAGAGAAATAAAGAATCATCAGACTGTGTTTACAATAACTTAACAAGAAAGTAAAGTTAGACTGCTAGATAGTAAATAAGCTACCCTTGAATCTTTGGTAACCAAAAATCTAAAGCCAGCAATGGCAATAAGTACAAATCTATCGATAATCACCCTAAATGTAAATGGACTGAATGCACCAATAAAAAGACACAGAGTAGCAAAATGGATAAAAAAGCAAGACCCATCTATGTGCTGCTTACAAGAGATTCACCTCAAACCTAAGATATACACAGACTAAAGGGGAAGGGATGGAAAAATATATTTCATGCAAACAACAAGGAGAAAAAAAGCAGGTATTGCAGTACTTGTATCAGACAAAATAGACTTCAAAGCGAAGAAACTAGCAAGAGATAAAGAAGGACATTACATAATGATAAAGGGGTCAGGTCCAACAAGAGGATATAACCATTTTAAATATATATGCACCCAACACAGGATCACCTAAATATGTGAAACAAATACTAAGAGAATTAAAGGAGGAAATAGAATGCAAGGCGTTCATTTTCAGAGACTTCAACACACCACTCACTCCAAAGGACAGATCAACCAGACAGAAAATAAGAAAAGACACAGAGGAACTGAACAACACGCTAGAACAGATGGACCTAACAGACATCTACAGAACTCTACACCCAAAAGCAACAGGATACACACTTCTTCTCAAGTGCACATGGAACATTTTCCAGAACAGACCACATACTAGGCCACAAAAAGAACCTCAGTAAATTCAAAAATATTGAAATTCTACCAACCAACTTCTCAGATCACAAAGGTACAAAACTAGAAATAAATTTTAGAAAGAAATCAAAAAGGCCCACAAATACATGGAGACTTAACAACATTCTCCTAATTAATCAATGGGTTAACAACCAAATCAAACAGAAATCAAAGAATATATGGAGACTAATGACAAAAATAACACAAAGCCGCAACTTCTGTAGGACGCAGCAAAGGCAGTTCTAAGAGGAAAGTATATTGCAATCCAGGCCTATTTAGAGAAGGAAGAACAATCCCAAATGAATAGTCTAAAGACACAATTACTGAAACTGGAAAAAGAAGAACAAATGACGCCCAAGTCACCAGAAGGAGGGACATAATAAAGATCAGAGAAGAAATAAATAAAATTGAGAAGAATAAAACAATAGAAAAAAATCAATGAAACCAAGAGCTGGTTCTTTGAAAAAATAAACAAAATAGATAAACCCCTAGCCAGACTCATTAAGAGAAAAAGAGAATCTACACACATAAACAGAATCAGAAATGAGAAAGGAAAAATCACGACGGACCCCACAGAAATACAAAGAATCATAAGAGAATATTATGAGAATCTATATGCTAACAAGCTGGAAAACCTAGAAGAAATGGACAACTTCTTAGAAAAATACAACCTTCCAAGACTGACCAAGCAAGAAACAGAAAAACTAAACAGACCAATCACCAGCAATGAAATTGAAGCGGTAATCAAAAAACTACCCAAGAACAAATTCCCCAGACCAGATGGATTCACCTCTGAATTCTACCAGACATATAGAGAAGAAATAACACCGATTCTCCTTAAAGTTTTCCAAAAAATAGAAGAGAACGGAATACTTCCAAACTCATTCTATGAAGCCAGCATCACTCTAATACCAAAACCTGGCAACGACCTCACCAAAAAAGAAAATTACAGACCAATATCCCTGATGAACGTAGATGCAAAAAACTCAAGAAAATATTAGCAAACCGAATACAAAAATACATCAAGAGGATCATACACCATGATCAAGTGGGATTCATCCCAGGGATGCAAGGATGGTACAACATTCGAAAATCCATCAACATCATCCACCACATCAACTAAAAGAAGAACAAAAACCACATGATCATCTCCATAGATGCTGAAAAAGCATTTGACAAAATTCAGCATCCATTCCTGATTAAAACTCTCAACAAAATGGGTATAGAGGGCAAGTACCTCAACATCATAAAGGCTATATATGACAAACCCACAGCTAACATCATACTTAACGGCGAGAAGCTGAAAGCTTTTCATCTAAGATCGGGAACAAGACAGGGATGCCCACTCTCTCCACTGTTATTCAACATAGTACTAGAGGTCCTAGCCACAGCAATCAGACAAAACAAAGACATACAAGGCATCCAGATTGGTAAAGAAGAAGTCAAATTGTCACTATTTGCAGATGACATGATATTGTACATAAAAAACCCTAAAGACTCCACTCCAAAACTACTAGATCTAGTATCTGAATTCAGCAAAGTTGCAGGATACAAAATTAACACAGAGAAATCTGTTGCTTTCCTATACAGTAACA
The DNA here is from genome assembly GCA_032199065.1 of Smutsia gigantea. Classification (NCBI taxonomy): domain Eukaryota; kingdom Metazoa; phylum Chordata; class Mammalia; order Pholidota; family Manidae; genus Smutsia; species Smutsia gigantea. Next base: position 15,132 of record JAVSCE010009081.1, read on the forward strand.
ATGAGTTAACAGAAAGAGAAATCAGGAAAACAATTCCATTCACAATTGCATCAGAAAGAATAAAATACCCAGGGATAAACCTAATGAAGGAAGTGAAAGACCTATACCCTGAAAACTACAAGACACTCCTAAGAGAAATTAAAGAGGACACTAACAAATGGAAATTCATCACATGCTTTTGGCTAGGAAGAACAAATATTGTCAAAATGGCTATCCTACCTAAAGCAATCTACAGATTCAATGCAATCCCTATCAAAATAGTAACTGCATTCTTCAATGAACTGGAACAAATAGTTCTAAAATTCATATGGAACCACAAAAGACCCCGAATAGCCAAAGCAATCCTGAGAAGGAAGAATAAAACGGGGGGAATTACGCTCCCAGATGTCAAGCTCTACTACAAAGCCTCAGTAATCAAGACAATCTGGTATTGGCACAAGAACAGACCCACAGACCAGTGGAACACAATAGAAAACCCAAACATTAACTCAAACATATATGGTCAATTAATATATGATAAAGGAGCCTTGGGTATACAATGGGGAGATGACAGCCTCTTCAGCAGCTGGTGTTAGAAAAACTGGACGGCTACATGTAAGAGAATGAAACTGGACTACTGTCTAACCCCACACACAAAAGTCAACTCAAAATGGATCAAAGACCTGAATGTAAGTCATGAAACCATAAAACTCTTAGAAAAAAACATAGGCAAAAATCTCTTGGACATAAACATGAGCAACTTCTTCATGAACATATCTCCCCGGGCAAGGGAAACAAAAGCAAAAATGAACAAGTGGGACTATATCAAGCTGAAAAGCTTCTGTACAGCAAAGGACACCATCAGTAGAACAAAAAGACATCCTACAGTATGGGAGAATATATTCATAAAAAACGTATCTGATAAAGGGTTGACATCCAAAATATATAAAGAACTCATGCACCTTAACAAACAGAAAGCAAATAATCCAATTAAGAAATGGGCAGAGGACATGAATAGACACTTCTCTAAAGAAGAAATTCAGATGGCCAACAGGCACATGAAAAGATGCTCCACATCGCTAATCATCAGAGAAATGCAGATTAAAACCACAATGAGATATCACCTCACACCAGTGAGGATGGCCAACATCCAAAACACAAACAAGAACAAATGTTGGCGAGGATGTGGAGAAAAGGGAACCCTCCTACACTGCTGGTGGGAATGCAAATTAGTTCAACCATTGTGGAAAGCAGTATGGAGGTTCCTCAAAAAACTCAAAATAGAAATACCATTTGACCCAGGAATTCCACTCCTAGGAATTTACCCTAAGAATGCAGCAGCCCAGTTTGAGAAAGACATATGCACCCCTATGTTTATCGCAGCACTATTTACAATAGCCAAGAAATGGAAGCAACCTAAGTGTCCATCAGTAGATGAATGGATAAAGATGTGGTACACATACACAATGGAATATTATTCAGCCATAAGAAGAAAACAAATCCTACCATTTGCAACAACATGGATGGAGCTAGAAGGTAGTATGCTCAGTAAATAAGCCAAGCGGAAAAAGACAAGTATCAAATGATTTCACTCATATGTGGAGCATAAGAGCAAAGAGAAAAAAAAAACTGAAAGAAAAAAACAGCAGCAGACTAACAGAACCGAAGAATGAACTAATAGTTACCAAAGGGAAAGGGACTGCGGAGGATGGGTGAGAACGGAGGGACAAGAGTGAAAAAGGGGCATTACGATTAGCAGACACAATGTTGGGGGGCAAGGGGAGGGCTGTACAACTCAGAGAAGACAAGTAGTGATTCTATAGCATCTCACTATGCTTATGGACAGTGAGTGTAATGGGGTTGGTGGAGGGGACCTGATGAAGTTGGTAGTTTAATAAGCATAATATTGCACATGTAATTGTAGATTTATGATACCAAAATAAATTTTAAAAAACATACAAACACTAAAAGCAATAGGAGCAAGCCCTCAAAAATATTTTGGAGTCTCTGTCTAAAGAAGGGGGCAAAGCTGATCCCTTCTGTCATTTGTAACAGATCTTATTATCATGGTCCCAACTTGATTAACGGTTTCATATCAACCTGCTTCAAAACAGACACATCTGGATATGAGGATCATGAACACTTACTTGGACTGATTAACATCAATAAGAGAACCAATTTTTGATGTTGTGAAAGAAATGTGTTCATCTCCAATGACAATTTCAAGCTCCTAGAAAACATTAAAAGAAAGTTAAGCTGAACAGGATTTTTCATCAACCACACAGAAAGGTTCATCATAGGCCAACTCACATAAACTCTCCTAGAGATGGCCTCATAAGCAAGACCAGTTCACTCTCAGCACTAATCTGTACTGGGTACCAGAAACAAAGAGATAGGATTAAATACTGGTTTAGCTCTTGAGTAACTCATACTCCTAGAGGCAACTGTGCTTGCGGGGCTCCACCATTTCTAGAATTTGGAAGAATTTACATAGTGCTTTATATGAGTTTTCATTATTAATAATGAGGTGTTAACATGTGTAAGTTTGTTTTACAAATACAAGAATCTAACCTTTCTGGGTAACAGGAGACAACAAAGAATTCCATACCTTGTCACTTACTAGCTGTATGCCCTTGAGTCTCAATTTCTAAATAGGGACACAAGCACCATAACATAAATCTTTAAAATATCTTGGGGGATGGTGGTTTGATACTGTGTGCCACCTATCGTTCTTGGGCTCAGGAAAGATCAGCAGAACCAAAGATCTCTGCCCTTGTGGAATTTACAATCTAGTGAGCCCTACTTCTTTCTTCTTTTTTTCTATTTATTTTTGATTTATAATCTTTCAATTATGAAAAGAAGTAGAACAGAAAATAAATGATGAGACCAATGTTCTCAACCCCAGATTTGAAAATGTTAATTTTGTCATACTTGTGTCAGATTTTTTTTAAAGAAATAAAACACTACAAAGTCTAGGTCCTCCTCCTATTCCATTTTTCTTCCTGCATCCCCAGAAGTTGAGGTGTATTCTTTCCACTCATGTTTCTAGATTAGTATGTTTTTAAAATTTTACATAAATGACCATACTGTATGAAACTTTTTTTATTCAACATTGTATGTCAAATAGTTCATTAGTTTTAATGCTTTAGAATATTCCATTCATTCCCCTATTGAAGCAGACTTATGTTCCCAATTTTTGTTACTATAAATAAAGTGGCAAGAATATTCTTCCATCTATCTTCTTGTATATATGTAAAAATGTCTCTAGGAAAATTCCTAGAAGTTGGCTATTAGTATTTTCAACTCTGCCGGATACTACCAAACTTCTTCCTGCAATGGGTGTACCAGTATTATTCCGACCAGTATGTATGAACCCTTTTCACAGCCTTTTTAAAACTTAGTGCCCTTTATTTTGGCCATTCAAATGGGTCTGAAATGATTATCTTATTATTATCCTCATTTTCGTTTTTCAAACTGTAAATACTTTCACATATATTGGCCACTTGATTTTCCAGTTTTGTAAACTGTCTATTCATAACCTTTACACATTCTGCCAGTGGGTTATATTTTTATTATTAATTTATAATTCTGTATATATTCTTAATATAAACCCTATGCCATTTCTATGTTTTGCCAGTATCTTCCTCTACTGTGTGGCTTATCTTTCAACTTTATCTTGATATGTTTACCTAAACAAAAGTTTTAAATTTAAGGAAGTCTAATTTGCCAATCTTTTCCCTTGAGTTTAAAAAACTTCGCTATCTAGGAATTATAAAAGATAGTTTATATTTTCTTCTATTTTCTACAATCTTGCTTTATTTCTATAAATGCTCCAACTTTAAAATATTCCATGAATATATTGCCAATAGTCCTGGTACAATTTGTTAAACAATTCATCCTTTTATCCTTTTAATCTGAAAGTCTACTTCCACCATACATTGTTCCAAGTCCCAGATATGCATAGGTTTGTTTCTGAGCTCTCTGTTCCACTGTTTCAGTGAGGCTGAACCACAGTACAAAGGACTTTACAAGAAATCCCTGAAATTGTCTTGGCTACTGTTGCTCCTATGATCTTCCATGAATTCAATGCTATCCAGTTCTAGGAAAAATCCTGTTGTGATTTTGATTTGAATTGGAATGAATTTATAAACTATTTTGATGAAAATCAATATAATGAGTCTTCCCATCCACAAAGATGATACATATTTTTATGGCCTTTCTCTAAAGTCCTTTCTCCTAAGTTTTATCCATTTTATTAAATTTACTCCCAAGTTCTTCATAGCTTTTGCTGATATTATGAGTGGGATTTTGTTTCTATCTACACTACCTAAATAGGTTGTTGCTAGTACATAGGAGTATATCCTGCCCACTTCACAAGACTGTTGTGATAGCTGAATGAGGTAAGAGCTGAAAAATCTTATCAATGGTAAAGCAAAAAATATATATATGGTATTACTGAGATCCTGTGGACATAAATTAAGAAGTTAGCTTTAGTAAGTACTGAGGATGGGATTTTATTTTCACTTTTCCTTAACAGTTGGCCCAACAGGTTAACTAGGAATTAGTTTATATGGGTTTTCATATTAATTTAATAAATATAATTATTCTTAGCCTTTACTATATACTGGTTCTACTTTAGTCATTAGAAATATAGCAGTGAAAAAAATAGGTAAAATCCTTGTAGTATAGGAGCCTGCATATACAGTGTAGTCAATTGTACTGGAGGGGGAAAGGGATACATAAAGAAGTACAAACAAGACAATTACAGACAATGATAAAGGCTATGAAAAAAAAATCTTTATGTTTTTAGAAAAATGATGGGGAGGGGCATTTTAGATTGGATGGACAGGCAAAACATCACTGAGGAAGTGACATTTGAAGACTGCAATAAAAAAGATGTCTTGGATAGAATATTCCAGGCAGCATGCAGCATATGCAAAGATCCTAAACTGAGAATAACTTAGATGTGTCTAAGGAACAGAAATAAGGCCAGTGTGAGTCTTGAATATGGTGAAGACATTGTCAGAATGGTAGAAGATAAGGTAGGAGTTTGGATTTTATTTTAAACACAGTGGGGAGCCACTATAGAGTTTAAAATCAGTTGAATATATCAACAAGTTTGCATTTGAAAAGATTAGTTGGGCTTTAGGATAGAAAAATGGGCTGTACAGGGCAAGAGGAGAAGCAAGGAAATCAAAAGTCTGGATTAGGAAGGAGCAGTTAAGGTGGAGAGAAATATCTTTCCTGTTTGTTTAGTCAAATATGACGGTGGCTTTTAAAATTTTTACAACAGTCTTCAGAATATATAAGCCATGGATTTAAATACATATACTTAGTTGTTTGCATGATCTTCCTTCCATTTGATTGTTGAAATAACTACGTTCTGTTTATCTTTGTATCCTCACAATGCTTTGTCCATACTAGTTGCTCAGTGAGGTAGGCAGCAAAAATTCTGAGGGGAGGAAGGGGCTTTTCAGCAGCATCACCTGTTCTCTGTTCCTCCCTGTGGGATTACTGCTTCCTCAGACCAAGGTGCTAGCAGTCTACTTTGTGTATGGCTCCCTAACACACACACAAGTGGATTTGCTGTCATACGCACAGCAGTAAAACTCATCTCATTTGTAAGATGCCTACAGTAAAGGAGAATTGCCAAACCACTCACCTGCCGGCCCACTCGGTCAGGAGGAGGCCACAAAGCATCATCCTCTTTGGTAATTTCACTGTCATCAATTATTCGCTTCAGTTCCTCCATCACACTTTTATGTACATATGCCTGAAAGCAAGTAATAAAACAAAATTTAAGTTGTATCCCTAAGCACTGTTCTGAGTCAGATATTGATAAAAGACTGCTCCTGAAAACTTTTTCCTGGCATCTCTGTAGATGGGGAGACATTTACGCTTGGCTTCAGCATGCTGAGGAAGAGGGCAGGGTCAGAAGTATCCAGTGATTACACCTCAGCCCCCCATCCACTTGTTTCTACTTCCTGGCACCTCCTGTTCACTCAGACCTTCTCTTTGCCTACATACCCAACTCATATCTGAACTCAAAACAAAAGATCTTTGAGTAACCCTGGTTATTCTTAACTAGAGGACATGCTTCTGAAGAGCGGAGACATGTCTTTTAAAATACATTTTGTGTATTAGTCCATGTTAAAAAAATGTGAGGATGCTGATGAGTGGGTAAGCATAAAACTGACGGCTAGTTAAATGTAACAGTATAAACACATTTTGACTATTAAGACATTTTCAAATGAGACAAAGTGGTTAAAAGGCTAGAGGAGCCTTGGTGAAGCCTTAATGGGGTAGTAGAAATCACACCAAAATGAAGCACATGGACTTGACAGAGGCAGGCATAGGTTTGAATTCCTGTCTATCTCTTACCAGTTGGGGTGAATTTAAACAAGCCCCATAATTAATATCTGGGCCTTCATTATCGTATCTGTAAAGAGCATATAATAACACCCATCACAAAGGCTTACAATCAGGGTTAAATAAGATCATGTACATAAAATACCTAGTAACATGCCTGCCACCTAACATGCATTCAGTGATGTTGTTAACTGCTTTCCCATGCTCCCTTTCCCAATTCAAATGCAAATTAAGAGTTCTTTTGAGGATGACCTGCCAGGGAATATACCAAACACTTAAGTATAACATTTAATTTTATGACAGCACAGGAGAGTTGGGTTAGGTTTTACTATTTGTTCATACCGATGGAGAAATTGAGACTTAGCAGTTCAACCAAGGAATTTGCCCAAGGTCACATGGCTAGTAAGTAGCGGATTCAGGGTTCAAACCAAGATTTTCAAGACTTCAAATGATTACCAGTAATCAATTCAGCACTGTGAAAGAAAATATAAACTAAAGGATCTGAGAAACACTTTAGAAGCTGTTTATACATGTCTATACCTTCCTATTCTTTATCTTTCAATGCTATTCCCAGAAAGAACAAAAACAAGACAGAAGGCTAAACTGTGGTGGATGAAAGCTCTCAGAAGGCTCATTACCTCTTTTCTGATCATGACATCATTTTTGTAATTGCTGTTGTTGGCATATCTCAACTTCCCTGTGGGAGGAAAAAGCAAATTCAGTGTATAATAAAAACATGAATAAAGCAACATTAGCTTATCAAGACTAATCACTCTTGCTTAAAATGTATCCTAACTTTCCCTTCAAAGTGTCTAACATTTATTTTTTTTATACCTTTGGTGCTTCAATAGGAGTAGTTGTTTCAATTCTTCACTTTAGGCTATCAAATAGCCTCACAGCCAAAAATACAGCTGACACTGAATTACAGTTCTTGCAAAAGGCAGCTCAGGTGCGATAAAAGAACACAGGCAGACTCTTTTGTGACTGGCAAACCGTATCTCTGCAGGTTAATGTCTTCAGCTGAAAACAGGGATAGTAATGGGTAACTTACCTGCACACAATCCTCCTGAAGCTCATATGAGTTACAAAAGCATTCTGAAACTGTAAAATGCCGTTTACATGTATTATCATGTGACCCTGCAACACTCTGATCTATTCCTAAAATGGAAAGGTTATTATTGAACATATTTGGTATAGAAGGCTCTTTGTGCATATGTGCATCTGACAGGCTAATCTGGCCAAATGGTGGATATGAAGGAAAAGATAAAAGGAAATAAAGAAGATGATTTTTCTCCTATAGAATAGAAGGTCCAGATGTAAAAAGAGCCAAATTAATTGATGCCTCACTGCACTGTCTCTGCCACAGGTCTCCATTCAGTTCATTCTCCACACAGCAGACAATGTGACGTAGTAGCAGACTTGTCTTATTAGGCTACTCTAATACTTGGATACTGACGATGGCATCCCACTGCCTTCATGATAAAAGCAAATTCCTCAACCGCCAAGCTGAGTCCCTGTCTGCCTTCCCACCCCTCTCTCACACAGCTGCATTAAACTATCTGGTTTCTGCCAGAAACATCTCATGCACTTTTTTGGTTTTCAGCCTCTTTGCCTTTAATGCTGTCCAAAATGCCTTCCTGGTTCTCATCTGCCTTATCAACTCAAATCCTCCAATCCTCCTCCCCAACTCATTTTATGCAGGAAGTCTTCTCTGACCTTGAGGCTAGATTAGGTGCCTTTTTTCTGCTTCCAGAGTCCCTCTGTTTCTTTCTGCCACAGCACCCAATACACTGTCTTACAGATCTACCTCCTCACAGTTGAAACTTGCCATATTCATCTATGTGCCCACATTTAGTGGGAGTTTTCATCTTTGGTTCCTTTTTCTTCACTACAGTGCTCCCTCCCAAAATCCTATCGATCAGCAAAGTCCTATTGGTTCTGCCTCCAACACTATCTTCACCCTTCCCACCCCTTTTATTATTACCCCATTCCCAATCAGCATCACTTCTGTCTTGACAATTGTAATCATCTCCTAATAAGTAGCCCGATTTTCCACTCTTGCCCATTCTGCATTCAATAATTAGAAAACTTTTTCAAGAACAGATCACATCTCTACTACAAAGCCACAGTAATCAAGACAATTTGGTACTGGCACAAGAACAGACCCACAGACCAGTGGAACAGAATAGAGAGTCCAGATATTAACCCAAACACAATATACAATAAAGGAGCCATGGATAAATGACAGCCTCTTCAACAGCTGGTGTTGGCAAAACTGGACAGCTACATGTAAGGAATAAAACTGGATTATTGTCTAACACCATACATAAACGTAAACTCGAAATGGATCAAAGACCTGAACGTAAGTCATGAAACCATAAAACTCTTAGAATAAAACAGAGGCAAAAATCTCTTGGACATAAACATGAGCAACTTCTACATGAACATATCTCCTTGGGCAAGGGAAACAAAAGCAAAAAATGAACAAGTGGGACTGTATAAAGCTGAAAAGCTTCTGTACAGCAAAGGACACCATCAATAGAACAGAAATGCATCCTACAATATGGGAGAATATATTCATAAATGACATATCCGATAAAGGGTTGACATCCAAAATATATAAAGAGCTCATGCACCTCAACAAACAAAAAGCAAATAAGCCAATTAAAAAATGGGCAGAGGAGCTGAACAGACACTTCTCCAAAGAAGAAATTCAGATGGCCAACAGGCACATGAAAAGATGCTCCACATCACTAATCATCAGAGAAATGCAAATTAAAACCACAGTAAGATATCGCCTCACACCAGTTAGGATGGCCAACATCCAAAACACAAACAACAACAAATGTTGGCGAGGATGTGGAGAAAGGGGAACCTTCCTACACTGCTGGTGGGAATGTAAATTAGCTCAACCATTGTGGAAAGCAGTATGAAAGTTCCTCAAAAAACTCAAAATAGAAATACCATTTGACCCAGGAATTCCACTCTTAGGAATTTACCCTAAGAATGCAGCAGCGCAGTTTGAAAAGGACATACGCACCCCTATGTTTATCGCAGCACTATTTACAATAGCCAAGAAATGGAAGCAACCTAAGTGTCCATCAGTAGATGAATGGATAAAGAAGATGTGGTACATATACACAATGGAATATTATTCAGCCATAAGAAGAAAACAAATCCTACCATTTGCAACAACATGGATGGAGCTAGAGGGTATTATGCCTAGTGAAATAAGCCAGGCATATCAAATAATTTCACTCATCTGTGGAGTATAAGAACAAAGAAAAAACTGAAGGAACAAAACAGCAGCAGACTTACAGAACCCAAGAATGGACTAACAGTTACCAAAGGGAGAGGGACTGGGGAGGATGGGTGGGAAGCGAGGGATAAGGGGGGAAAAGAGGCATTACGATTAGCACACACGGTGTGTAGGGGGGGCATGGGGAGGGCAGTGCAACACAGAGAAAACAAGTAGTGATTCATTAGCATCTTACCATGCTGACGGACAGTAACTGTAATGGGGTATGTGGTGGGGACTTGATAATGGGGGGAGTCTAGTAACCATAATGTCGCTCATGTAATTGTACATTAATGATACCAAAAAAAAAAAAAAGATCACACCTCCTCTCTGCTTAAAACTTTCCAATTGCTTTCTGCTGCACTTAAAACCCGAACTCTTTACTCTGGCCTAGAAAGACCTACATAGTGTGACCCCTGCTTATCCGACATCATCTACTATTCTCTCCAAAGCTTACTTTTCAGCCACATTGGCCACGGAAACACTCCTAGCTCATTCCTGCTCTATGGCCTTGACACTTGTTGGTCCCAGTCTACAACGCTTTTTCCTGAGCTTCACAAGGCTGGCTCCTTCTTGTCCATCAGGGCTCAGTTCAAATAACCCCTCCTCAGAGAGCAATCCAATGGCCACCCTATCTAAAAGCAGCCCACCGGCAATTAGTTGGTCATTTTGTTTTATTTTCTGACTACTCGTCATTATCTGGAATCTTTTTTGTTTATGATCTTTCTCTCTCAACACTAGAACACAAATTCCATGAAAGTGGAAGCTTGCCTATCGTTCACTCCTGTATCCTACACTGTGGAACAGAGCCTGGCACAAAGTAGGCGTTCAATCTGCTTGCTGAATGAAGCATTCTGGTCAAAAATGTCACTAAACCACAGAACGTGCCCATGGACAGTAAGGATCAGTAGGGCACACACAGAAACGTTCCTTTCCGATCCGCGCCGCCAGGTATCAGTCCTTTTCTAGTTCCTCGCACATTCAGGCCTCCCGGCCTCCCCACCGCCCAACCCCAGGCGCAGCCCTTGCTCCCGGGGGACAGGAGGCAGTCCTTACCGTCGGGTCGAAACTCAAACTCCAGAAACTCGTGGCCGAACTTGCCCTTGTGACCCACGTAGTAACGCAGATAAAAATCACTCTCCATGGATCCTAACCAGGCCACCGAGAACAAATCTCAATAGCAAACCTCACCACGGCACCATGCGCGCGGCACTGACGTTTACTGCGGCGCGCGGAAGTGACGTTAGGGCAACGCCATAGCGCGGAGCGAAACGACCCCTGCTCTCCCCAGCCCGGAAGTGGGGACAAGATCGCCCCCGCCCCCCGGCGGAAACAAAGCTCCTTCCACCCGGGCGGGGGCCGCGGGGCCTCGACCTCTCGGCCTCAGGCTGGAAACCCGCGAATCCTCGCAGCACGGAGATCCGCTGGGCTCGAGGCCGAAAGCCGCTGGGGCCTCTTCCGGGTTTCTGCAGGGGGTCTGGCAACCGCCTTTCAAGACCTCAGGCACAACACCCGAGTCTCGCGTCCCTCCAGGCTTAACCTCCTTTTAAAATCACCCGACTTGTGAGAGTCGGACAAAGCTCTTCTAAGTCTCAACAGTAAAATGGGGTTAAATCACCCGACTGCACAGAACACAGCGCACGATAGTGCATGTGTCCCAGGTTGGCTCCGACTGAACTCTGCTTTTTAAAGGCCAATTCAGGGAAACCGTCTCAGCGACCCTTCCCCTGAAACCATCGTGGAGATGGCCATTTTTCTGGAACTAACTCACCTGCACTGCTCCCCCATTTTATCTCTTAACACCTTTTATTTTTTTACCTTTTCCTTCCTACCTCACTGGTCTCTAGAGTAGGTGCTGTGAGTAGAGGTTGAAAATCTGATCTCCCACTCGCCAGGCATCTATGCATTGCTTACCCAGCAGTGATTCTCAGCCCTGGTTGCCCAATACAATCACCTTGGAGGAGCTAAAAAAAAGCTGGTGCCTCGACCCCACTCCAAACCAGTTAATCAAACTCTCATGGTGGACCTTGGACCTGGGCATTGGTATTTTTTGTAAAGTTCCACAGGTGAGTCAGGGCTGAGGATTACTGCCCAAGAAGCTCTTGCTTCTTCACACCAAAGTGGTTGACCTCTGTGAAGGGATGTTGGCTGTGGAAAACTTTTCCTCCTCGAGTAGGCAAAGGGCAATCGAAGTCCTAATTATTGGGAGACTGCTTTAGCTCACCTAAGTTCCAGCCAGAGGGGGAACCGAAATTGGGGTCTAGAGATGGTTGCTGGAATGGCATCATTCTTGGGGCCTGGCAACTATAACTGTATTATTCGTATTCAGGCCATTGGTCTCTGATTCTCACTCCCAGTCTTGCCATTACTTCTTTTCTCCCGGAACAAGCATTGGTAGTAGAGTATAGAGTACATGTGATGGGAGGAAAAAAAAAATCACTGGAGACTTGTTAAAATAATCCCTTGTGTGACAGGGATTGACTGTGATGGAAGATGAACTGATTGAATTTTTGGACCTCAGGTTTATCTTTAAAATGAGCATATTAATGTTATATGCCTGGCAGAACTGTTGTAAAGATAAGAAACAATGTCTTGGGAAATGGAAAATATTTTGTAAACTCTCAACTGCTGTAAGACCATAAGGCATTTTATTTTTAAAAAATGGATACGGATGGTAACGGAATTGTGTATGAAAAAAGAAGGGAACCACTGATGTTAACACCTAATAATTACCAGCCCCTAGGCTGAGCCCATTTACAAGTGCTTGTTCTTTGAATCCTCACAACAATCTTGAGGCGATTGGAGTTATGTATATAGAGACATTGGGTAATTCGGATGAGGTTATTTTCTAAGAGTGAAAATTAAAAAATGATGTTAAATGAATCTGGACATCTGTGGTGTGACAACACCAGCGCTGAGGAAACTTAAAAGACCCCCAACTCATCAGGCGGTAAAGTGATCCGGGTTTGGGGCAACATGGTACAGCTGAGAGCAGTCTGTGCATCAGATATACCTGAATCCAGCATCATTTACCGAGCATGTTATTTATGTCATGTGCTAGAAATATACTGGCAAGCAAGACAGACCTTTATAGAGCTTGGAGAGGAGGCAAGGAGTGTACAAGCAATTATAATGCAGGGATGATGAAGGCCACAAATAGGGGGAGCACAGAATACTATGGAAGCACATGGGCTGGCTCCTAATCCAGTCTAGGGGCCTAGGAAAGTCTTTGCAAAAGAAACGCTCCAGACAGAGGGCCCAGAACTGTATTAAGGATGAAGTTGGGAATATAGTAATAAGGTTAGAGAAGCCAAATCATGAAGGCCCTCACAAGCCATATTAATGTTTGGACTAAAACGCAAGTGTATTAGATTTTAATACAAGCGAAACAGATGAAAGGCTTAAAGCAGTAAAGTGGATGGGAGTGGTGATGACATGACCAGTTTGCATTCTCGAAAGATCCCCTAGCTGCACTGTTGTAGATTGGATTGTAGATATAAAGATGAAAAGTATGAAATCCAGATAAGTAGTTGCTAATGACAGCATCACTAAGTAGTTATGATAGCGATAATCTAAGATGATGGTGACCTATATTGGGTAGTGGCAGTGGAGATATAAAAATAGATGGATTTGAGATGGAATACCATAATTTAAGGGGTGAGCAAACAAATTAAGATGTGGTCAGAGAAGTAGGGAAAAACCGGGAGTATGGTGTCTTGTAAGCCAAAATAAGAGTATTCCAAGGGAGTATTCTAGGTCAAGGAAGATAAAAACTGAAAGTATTTACAAGATTTATAATCAAGGAGGGTCTGGGTGACCTTGGTACAAACAACCTCAGTAGCCTGAGAGTGAAGAGCAGGGCAGAAGTATTGGGATACAAGTAGGCCAAATTTGTTGTGGAAGCATAGAAGTATCTAACCCTATGAGCTAGGTCTGAGTCTGAGAGAACAGACAAGGCTTCCCGGAGGCGCAGACCCTAAGTGGACAGAGAATGCCACAAGTACATGAACGCTACATGTATTTTGGGGACACTAACATAATTGTGTGACTTTGAGCACTTCTTCACCTGTTTCCTCATCTATAAGTGAAAATAATATTGATAGTATTTATCTCACAGGATTGTTGATGAAGATTAAGATAATTTATGGAGGGTACTGGGTACACATTAGGGACTTAATCAGTGATCGTTCACTCCCCTCTCATTAAAGCATCACAGTAAAACAATACTTCAGATTTAAAAAATGAATTTAATCCCTCTCTAGAAACAGTGCACTGATTTTACAAATGTCCACATTTGGTTTTTAGTTCACCAAGATGATGTCAGTACAGTAATGAGACGGCACACCACCCTTTGACTCTGGAAGAGAAAACAGCAAAGGGCATGGAGTACAGAAGCTAAACTCAGAATGACAAGACAAAAAGAGCAGAAACCATCAGTGAGACCCAACATTCTAACATGCCTGTTACATCAAATATGGTAATTTGTGGGTGTTGGGGGAGGACAAACAAGGAAAATTCACTTGGGCACAATATGATGGAGTTTGCAAACCAGTATTTCACCCCCAGATTAACAACAGTTTGTATAGAACAAAATGCCATTTTAAAACACATGGTTTGTACAGATATTTGTTTTCTCTTGTAGCTTTGTAAAAAAGTATCAAAACCTTCATGTCTTTAAATATATATATTTATATACATATACGGGTGGCTTTTTAAAATTACTTTTTATAGCACAAAGTGTTTGTAAATGCAGTTTCTGCTGATTCTTGACTATGCACATGGTGCATAGTTTGAATGAATAGAGCTTCCTGATTTCTTCTATTAACTGAAAATTTGAAGCTGTAATTCCTCCACCTCTAAGTTCTCCATATTCTGAAAATCCCCAATACCCTAAAAATCCAGTGTGAGGACTCTGATACTCTTATCTTCATGCATTGATCAGAAGGGATATTATTTACTCTGAAACGTTTTATTTATCTTCTGTGAAATGATGAGTGTATGGCTGGCACTAGGGGGTTGTGGGGGAGGCTCACGTTCCTGTGCGCTCTCCCCATTCTCACCGTGCCTGACTGGACAGGCTTGGAAGTCCCCTCTGCAGACTTCACATTCCAGTTTTCTTTCTCATTGTTTGAAAAAATCTCAGAGGCTTTTGACAACAGGGAAGGATTCTGTGAAAATCCCACTGCTCTTATGTTAGTTTTCATTGACCGTATCATAAGACTTTGACTCAAATACATGAAAAGCAGTCACATTTCCCTTTGGCCACTGAAAGCTTGAGGCTGAAGACTATCATGTCTGCAAAGTGCTGGCAACACATCCGGAGGAATTTTCCATGATACACTTGGTGCCACCTCTACATAAATGACCAAGAAAGTTTGCTTAATTGAATCAGAAATTAAATAGTATTCTATAAAGTGCTTACATTGAACCTGTCTTTCCATCCAGTCTCATTCTTTTGCTAAGTCCCCCTTAAGCCTTTTGCTCATTAGAATGAATTAGATGCCTCATGTCTTAGCTCAGTGTCTCTTCTACCTGAAGCAGCCTGGACATTCCTACTTAATATTTAGGACTTAGCTTAAGGTCATTTTTCCTATAATGCCTTTCTTGACTCCATTCTTCATCTCCTTTGGTAGAAGTGAACTCTCTCTCGTTTATGCCCTAACAGTACTCTGAAAAGAATTTATTCCTCTTTTTTTTTTCCCATGTCTTCCTCTGCTGCTCCTGCGAGCTCCTCGAGGACAGAAAACCTTTGCTTGACTTGTACATCTGCAGTGCCTGGCACTTAGCTGGTACTTAGCAGATGGTTTCGGTGAATGAACATACTGCAATCACAAAGAGAGAATTGGAGAGTGATAGTACTTATTGCCGCAAATTTAATTCCAATCCCATTCTGCAGTTATAGGTTACCTCAATCTGTTTTATAAATATGTATGCTATCAAGAGTAAATAAATAAAATTTTAGTTTTCCCTGTTTCTGGAAGGCCATTTCTACCAGTGCCTTTGTAATTCCACTGGAAAGAGACCATAAAATAGGTAGCAGGTCCAGTACAATATTCAGGCAGCCCAGAGTAGTCTCCTGGAGAAGGAAAGGGAGGAAAAGGACTGGGACCAGTTTCATTTAAATTAAGAAAAAAGGTCTGTTAAATCTTCTGTCCAGGCATCTCCAAGCTCCCTTCCAGCTTTATAGTCCAATAACTCTACGACCCATTATTGGCGGTAGACATATGATGGACAGGGGCAAAAAGGCAGGAGAAATGCAACCACACCTCAGAATGCCTCCAACAGGGGAAGGCTGGACCAGGCTCCTCAGATTTCATCTTTTTTATTGCCATCCAACACGTGAGTATCACCCAATTTGGTTTTTGTAGGTTGCTACCATAGCTGCCTCTTTCAAACTGCAGTTGTAGCGTGTTAAGGAAACATGGATGTCTCTGAGAAAACTGTTTCATTATCATTTTGAGATCTCAGGTTGAATCATCCTGATCCCCATTCATTATTTCTTTCTGCAAAGGCCAGGATCTGACTGAAAGCTTAGAAGCTATGAGTTAGTCACTGTTACTTCCCCAGGAAATTCTGTTTCTTTGGAGGCAGTTACAGAAAAACGTTCTTTTGTGATAAAGTTGTTTTATGTAAATTTCAATGTTTTTCACTTTCATCATTTTCCTCGAGTCAAAAATAATTTTATTTTTCCATTCTTGAAAGAACAGTAGTAAGTGATTAAACTCCACAGGAGTATGCCACTTGTACTTAAAATTCTGTTTGGTATTGGTCATTCTAAGTCAATACATTTACCCTCTCAGTGTTTCAGGACTGTCAACACATGCATAGCAGGAGGAAGTTGCTTGTTTATGCAAAGTATAGTGCCCAGGCTCCAGAACACAGTTCTTTTCTTAAGCTACAAAACCATGAGTGATGTAGAAAAAGATCCTAGGAACAGAATGAGAGAAATGCAGAGAAATGCAGAATGTCTGCCTGGAAATTCAAAGGGTATCAAGCTGGTGAGACACCCAAGCTTCACTGAGTGTGGGGCAGCCGGAGTAGCAAGGAGGAATTTGCTTAAATGTATCAAGTTCCAGGTATGTTAAAGGTTAGATATAAGTCCTCTGCTTCTACTTAAGCCAAACACTTCATTGTCACATCTTGTCCCTGGTTGTCCAGTGGGAGTGAAGTGGCAGAACAGCAGAATTAAGAAAAGATAACACCATAGATGAAAGAGCTGTCAGGGACATAATTCCTTCTGGGACTGTACGATGATGTTTTCAATGGTAGACCCCCACAAAGAGGAAAAGAGCACTCCTCTCTGCCTTCCCCAAGACCCAGGAAAAGCAAAGGTGTCCATAATGAAAAAAAAATCTATACATAAACCCAGAGTTTTTCCTTTTATTTACAAAACAGTAAACCAAATCCCTGTGTGAACATATATATCCAACATACTTTGATATTGTGTATGCCATTTCCCCCTCAAATGGGACCCCACATTTGGCCAGTTTTTCTGACTTGAACCACAATTTAGTTTCCTCTATATGGACACATGATGGTAACAAACCTATGTATTACTTTAAATGCTTTCCCCACCTAAAGGAAGTGGTAAAGAGTAAGGGGAAGGGTGATATAGAGCTGTAACGAAATTTATTCTACCATCCTTATCCTCATCTATAGCATATCTCAGAGGTTCACTGCTTGAGCCAGTCCCTGGAGTAAACTTGGGTTGTTCTAGAACCATCTCCATTTATCTCTCTATAAGTAAGAATGGCACCCTCAGGGTGCTTTAGAGGAACCTTAATGAATTCAACCCAAATGTCATGAAGGAAAATGAAGTTACTCTTAATGATAAACTTTCAAACAAGGAGTAGCCGAGGTTCAGGCATGTTCTCACCTGAGCTCACAAGAACTTCTGGCACTGTTTATAGCCTGTACACAGGCCTCAGCCACAGAAGAGAAAGCCAGGTGGGAGTCACAGAAGCTGTGTGTCAACTGAAAGCCTTTTCCTGACTGATTGGGATCCCAGGAATAGCCGGAGGTGGAAAAGATCTGCCTTTTCCCCTACATGCTTGTACAAACCATGGCATCTGTTTTTGGAGCCAGATTTCCAAAGGCTTTCTGAAAACTAGATACCCCTCTTGTGGACTGTTTTAAAATAAACTTATCTTTATGCATTTGAACAACAGCCATAGGTATACCTCTTCTCTACAGATTTTTCTCTCTTTCACATATACACACACACACAAACATAAATGTACAGAGTCCATGTGGTGGGCCAATCATACCAAAAATAAATACTCTCATGTCTCTAAATTATTTATAGAACTAATCTTATTTTTGAAATATGTTAATAAATAACCTAAATGGGGGAGGGAGGTGAAATGTTTTTCTTTTTTTTACTTATGTTGATGGATAGCCACAAAGCATAATCATTTTATTTACAAAAAAACTCCAAAACCTAAAAAATCCCCCCCAAATCAAATATCCTCTGTAAATATAGTTTTAAAATGATGAGTAAGCTACTGTACTATCAGCCCCACTTGGTTATGTACATCATGTTAGTCACTCAGCAGTAGCCATTCCATGAATTCCTCATGGGTAGTGCAACCAGTTAAAAAAGTGTATAAAACATTATACATATAAAAACTCTCACATCCTTTGGATGTTTGCAGTTCATCATAACTTTGTGGTTACCTCTCTGCAACATAAATTAAAAAAAAATTACACACACACACACACACACACACACACACTCACTCACTCACTCACACAGACCCATATCCAGAAACCCTTCCATTCAGTCATACACCATCCAGAGAGTGTAGTGCATGGGACTGAATTCCATGAGGCACGAAGGGAGTGGTCCCATCCTCAAGGTAGTCCATCATCTTCAAGGCTTAATGCCACTCGCTGGGGAAACAGAGCAAAGAAATGATCATTAGACCTGTAGGAGTTATTTATTGAATACCCACAAGATACCAGACATTCTATTACTTTGCAGGCATTAGCTCACATAGTCTTCCAACTATCTCCAAGAGACAAATTTGTCCTATTTATTTTACAGAAGAGAAAAGTGAGACTCAATAAGCTTAAGCAATATTTGTCCAGGATCACAGAGCAAGTGGGTGAACTAAAATTTGACCCCAGATCTGTGTGAAAACAGAGCTGTAGCTTTTTCCATCATTCTGTTCTGCCTCTTTATAAAGGAGAGCTGCAGAGAGCTAATGACTAGAAAGTCACTATAAAATCCTTACAGGATTTTTAGGTTTGCCCAACTTCAGTGGGTTAGCTTTGGCAAATGTTTAATCCCAGCCATTAGCAACTTGTCTCTAGCATGCCAGTCACAATAGGAAGGTAATCTGCACCCCTCCCAACTGATAATACAGAGTCAGAAGGCAACACAGGCCAATTAAGTTCACTCCCTCTTTCCTTCACCTCTACTTTTTAGTCATTAGATACTTGACTTCCCTCTGCCACAAATGGCTGACTACTAGATGGCAAGCCCACTGACCCCTCAGTTGGTCTATTCCATTGGGGACAGTGAACTTAAGTTTTTTCCTGTATTGACCTGAAATCTACTTCTTTACCATCTGACGGCCCCTGATTCAGTATCTTATAGAGAGTTCACACAGACAATCCTTGAAATTTCCAAACAGTGTTTGAGTTCCCTTCCCTTCCTTCTGAGTGGTTTCTTCTCTAAGCTACACATCTAGCTTTCCCCAACTGGTTCTCGTGCAATCCTGTTTCCCATTCTTTCATTTCCTGGATAACCCTCCTCTGGACAGACTCCAGTGTCACAATATCTTTCTCATAGCTATATGAATTTGGACTAATCATTCACCTCTCTGAGCCTTGGTTTTATCATCTGTCAAATGGGAATAATAATAGGACCTACCTCATAGGGTTTTTGGGAAGTCAAATGAGAGTGTGGAAGTCAAATGAGTATGTGGAGAGCTTAATACAGTATCTAACACACACAGGATCCAGAGGATTCTAGATCAACCTAACCAGCATAAAATAGTACCAGATTAGCACTTTCCATCTCTGGACATTCTACATACAATGAAAAGTAACTCCACGGCCTCTCAGATCATCTTTGGGTTATTTGTGATTTTACATAAATGCCATAGCCTTGCTCCACTAGCACAGATATTTGACACTATCTTCTAGACCAGTTGCCCTCCCACTCTCTCCAAGCCAGACTAGGCCAAAGGCAGATCACAGCAGTGAGGGGAGAGCTACCTGAGAAAGAGATGGGGAGAGAACAGGTTGTTGAGAGGACGGACTTCCGGAGTTTCAAGGGTATTTACCCTGTGATATAAGTGGAAAGAGCATGCGCTTTTGTGTACATACAGATCGGAGTTTGAACCCTGGTTCTGCCACTTCCTAGTTGTGACCCCAGACAAGTTATTCAATTTCTCTGAGTCTCAGTTTCCTCATTTGCAAAACGGGGCTAATGCTATCAACTTCATAAGATTATTGTGAAGACTAAATGAGAAAATGCACATAAAACAACAAGTAGTGTCCGACACGTAGTAGGGCCTCACTAAGTGTCAATTCCCTCACTTTCCTACTTGATTTCTCTGCAGGAGTTTATTCCTCAGGCCTTAGATTCATCAGGAATAGCTCCTCCTGAGTAGTTATTTCCCTCTCTGGAAACAATGCCACTTTACATGTATAGAGTGCTTTATAACTCACAAAGCACTCTCAAATGTGCTATTTTGCTTGAACTTTATACATTTAGGAGGCAGATAGAATGGGGGTTATTATTCCCATTTCACAAATAAAAGTGAGCAGAGAGAGTGACCAAGAGCACAGGGCTGTGCGGAACAGTGAATCTGGGAGTCGCCTTCTTACTGTAAGCTCCATCTGGACCCTGTCTCATCTTTAAAAATTGGGTCAGTAACTGTGTGGATTGGCTGAGGCTAAGGATCCTCAAAGCCATCTGCTAACCCTCCTCACCTGCTCAACTTCATCTCCCATGTCTCCCCTTCATGAATAATTTGCGTATGCAGCAAGTCAGTCTGCCCCGCCCCATACTCATTCATTTCCCTCAGTCTGCAATGAACCCACCTTTCCTCTTTGCCCTGAAACCCATCTTAAAATTTATAGCCTTCCAGAACCAGAAAGCCTAGGATTGGCTACACCTGCCTGGATTCATGCCCTCACTCACCAGCCTCTCAGACTCAGAGGGGCACTGCCCTACCTTGCACTTGACGACAGGCAGCTCGGAAAGAGGGTTCTTCGGGAGCTGGTGCAGCTGTGACCTTGGTTCCCCCGGCAAGACAAAAAGCTCCTTGAGGGCAGGGGCTGGGTCTTCCAGTTCTCTGGTCTCCCCAAGACAGGGCTGTGCCCACAGTGGCTGATCAAAGTTGCTGATTGCCTGACAGGGGGATGGACTGGATGACCTATGAGGTCACACTCAGCCCCAACTCTGCTGCTATACAGCCGTGACATCTGCTTCAGCCACTCTGTGGTCCTTGCTCTCCCAACAAGCCATGCCCTGTTGTGCCTGTCAGCCTTTGCACATGCTTCTTTCTGGAATGCCATTTTCCTCCTTCTCTACCTGGAAAACTGCTATTAATCTTTTAAGGACATGGTTCATCTATCACCTTTGTGAGGCATTCTCTTGCCTGATTTCCCAAATGGACCTAATAGCTCCCTTGTTGATGTTTCCCTAGCATTTGTTCAATAAATCTTTACTGGTAGGCAGCTATGCTGAGCTAGGCACCAGGAAAACAGATTAATCAGACAACCCTGCCCGCAAGGAGTTTACAGTCTAAGAGGGAGACCAATGAGTAAAGAGACAAGTTGACTAGAGTGTGACAGGCACCATGATGGAGAGGCTGTGGGAGAACAAAGAAACCAGGGAGAGCTTCCTAGAACAGGAGACTCCTGAGCTACACCCTGGCACTCAGCACACAGTGAGAAACTCTCTGACTCCCCAGACAGCTCCTCAGGAGTAAGTACATACCTTCTTTCTTTTTGAACACTTGGTATTGGTACTCAACTCATAACAAGTGTACAGTGTTTGCCGAAATGAACTCATTTGAACTGAATGGCCACAATTACCCTTCCAGGCCAAAGCTCTGAAAACTTACGCAGCAGAAAGACATTTGGCCTTCTTTACTCCAGAAGAGCCGCTAGGTACAAGGTGGTCCTGATACCCTTCCACCCGAACCACGTGCCCCAGCCTTTCTGTGTTCCCAGGGCCTAGAACAGTGCCTGGCACATAGTGGGTCCTTGATAAGTGTTTGAAGAAGGAAGGGAGGGAGGGAGAGAGGGAGGCAGGGAAGTAAGGAAGGAATTCTTACAGCAAGAAATACTTACTGCAGGATAGACATGGCCAATCTGAGCAGTCCTCCCTATGTGGAGTTCATCTTCATCCTCCTCTTCTGTTGTTTTCCTGTACACTGGGTTGTCAAAATTCATGCTTTTGGTATTCTTCCGTTTCCAGTTCCTCCAGATCAGGTAGCCACTCATGCACAGCAGGGCTATTACCGCTGGTGGAAGAGACACATTACATTGGACCTCCTGCAGGCTCCAACCCATTGCTCAGATGTCATTGCATTTTTTGCCACCTCTCCAGCTTTACTGCCCCTTGTTTCTCAGTCTGTTTCTGAGAGTTCCTTTTCTGCTGCTTGGAAGCCCTTCTCCCGTATCTTCCTTCATTAGCTACTCATCCTTCAAAATCCAGCTCAAATGTGAAGTCTTCCTCAACTTCCCAAGGTAGAGTCAGTTGCTCCCTCATGTTCTTTCCCAGGCCATGGTATCATGCTTTATATATGCGTACCCCCAACTAGACTGAGATCTTGACGGAGGGACTGGGTCTTCTTTTTTTTTTATTAAGGTATTATTGATATACACTCTTATGAAGGTTTCACATGAAAAAACAATGCAGTTACTACATTTACCCATATTATCAAGTACCCACCCATACCCCAATGCAGAGTCACTGTGTATCAGCATCATAAGATGCCACAGATTCACTGTTTGCCTTCTCTGTGCTACACAGTTTTCCCCTTCATGCCCCACATCATGTGCACTAAACATAATACCCCTCAATCCCCTTCTCCCACCCTCCCTACCCGCCCTCCCACACCCCTCCCCTTTGGTAACCACTAGTTCCTTCTTGGAGTCTCTGAGTCTGCTGCTATTTTGTTCCTTCGGTTTTGCTTCATCGTTACACTCCACAAATGAGGGAAATCATTAGGCACACTTGTCTTTCTCCGCCTGGCTTATTTCACTGAGCATAATATCCTCCAACTCCATCCATGTTGTTACAAATGGCAGGATTTATTTCCTTCTTACGGCTGAATAGTATTCCATTGTGTATATGTACCACCTCTTCTTTATCCATTCATCTACTGATGGACACTTAGGTTGCTTCCATATCTTGGCTATTGTAAAAAGTGCTGCAATAAACATAGGGGTGCATATGTCTTTTTTAATCTGAGAAGTTATATTCTTTGGATAAATTCCAAGGAGTGGGCCTCCCAGGTCAAATGGTGTTTCTATTTTTAGTTTTTTGAGGAACCTCCATATTGCTTTTCACAAGGGTTGAACTAGCTTACATTCCCACCAGCAGTGTAGGAGGGTTCCCCTTTCTCTGCATCCTTGCCAGCATTTGTTGTTCTTAGTCTTTTCGATGCTGGCTATCCTTACTGGTGTGAGGTGATATCTCACTGTGAGTTTAATTTGCATTTCCCTGATGATTACTGATATGGAGCATCTTTTCATGTGTCTGTTGGCCATCTGAATTTCTTCTTTGGAGAACTGTCTCTGCATATCCTCTGCCCATTTTTTAATTGGGTTATTTGCTTTTCAGGTGTTGAGGCGTGTAAGTTCTTTATATATTTTGGATGTTAACCCTTGTCCGATATGTCATTTACAAATATATTCTCCCATACTGTAGGATGCCTTTTTGTTCTGTTGATGCTGTCCTTTGCCGTACAGAAACTTTTTAGTTTGATGTAGTCCCATGAGTTCATTTTTGCTTTTGTTTTCCTTGCTCAAGGAGATGCATTCAGGAAGAAGTCGCTCATGCTTATATTCAGGAGATTTTTGCCTATGTCGTCTTCTAAGTTTTACAGTTTCATGACTTACATTCAAATCTTTGATCCATTTCAAGTTTACTTTTGTGTATGGGGTTAAACAATAATCCAGTTTCATTCTCTTGCATGTAGCTGTCCAGTTTTGCAAACACCAGCTGTTGAAGAGGCTGTCATTTCCCCATTGTATGTCCATAGCTCCTTTATCATATATTAATTGACCGTATATGCTTGGGTTTATATCAGGGCTCTCTAGTCTGTTCCATTGGTCTATGGGTCTGTTCTTGTGCCAGTACCAAATTGTCTTGATTACTGTGGCTTTGTAGTAGGGCTTGAAGTTGGGGAGCATAATCCCCCAGCCTTATTCTTCCTTCTCAGGATTGCTTTGGCTATTCGGGGTCTTTTGTGGTTTCATATGGATTTTAGAATGATTTTCTCTAGTTCGTTGAAATATTCTATTGTTATTTTAATAGGAATTGCATTAAATCTGTAGATTGCTTTAGGCAGGATGGCCATTGTGACAATATTAATTCTTCCTATCCATGAGCATGGAATGTGTTTCCATTTATTGGTATCTTCTTTAATTTCTCTCATGAGTGTCTTGTAGTTTTCAGAGTTTAGGTCTTTCACTGCCTTGGTTAGGTTTATTCCTGGGTATTTTATTCTTTTTGATGCAACTGTGAATGGAATTGTTTTCCGGATTTCTCTCTCTGCTAGTTCATTGTTAGTGTATAGGAATGCCACAGATTTCTGCGTATTAATTTTGTATCCTGCAACTTTGCTGAATTCAGATATTAGATCTAGTAGTTTGGGAGTGGATTCTTTAGGGTTTTTTATGTACAATATCATGTCATCTGCAAACAGGGACAGTTTAACTTCTTCCTTGCTAGTCTGGATGCCTTTTATTTCTTTGTGTTGTCTGATTGCTGTGGCGAGGACCTCCAGTACTATGTTGAATAACAGTGGAGAGAGTGGGCATCCCTGTCTTGTTCCCGATCTTAGATGAAAAGCTTTCAGCTTCTCGCTGTTAAGTATGATGTTAGCTGTGGGTTTGTCATATATGGCTTTTATGATGTTGAGGCACTTGCCCTCTATACCCATTTTGTTGAGAGTTTATATCATGAATGGGTGTTGAATTTTGTCAAATGCTTTTTAAGCATCTATGGAGATGATCATGTGGTTTTTGTCCTTCTTTTTGTTGATGTGGTGGATGATGCTGATGGATTTTTAAATGTTGTACCATCCTTGCATCCCTGGAATAAATCCTACTTGATCATGATGGATGATCTTTTTGATGTATTTTTGAATTTGGTTTGCTAATATTTGGTTGAGTATTTTTGCATCTATGTTCATCAGGGATATTAGTCTGTAATTTTCTTTTTCTGTGGTGTCTTTTCCTGGTTTTGGTATTAGAGTGATGCTGGCCTCATAGAATGAGTTTGGAAGTATTCCCTCTTCTCGTACTCTTTGGAAAACTTTAAGGAGAATGGGTAGTAGGTCTTCACTAAATGTTTGATAAAATTCAGTGGTGAAGCCATCTGGTCCAGGTGTTTTGTTCTTAGGTAGGTTTTTGATTACCGATTTAATTTCGTTGCTGGTAATTGGTCTGTTGAGATTTTCTGTTTCTTTCTGAGTCAGCCTTGGAAGGTTGTATTTTTCTAGAAAGTTGTCCATTTCTTCTAGGTTATCCAGTTTGATAGCATATAATTTTTCACAGTATTCTCTAATAATTCTTTGTATTTCTGTGGTATCTGTAGTTGATTCTTTCTCATTTCTCTCATTTCTGATTCTGTTTATGTGTGTAGACTCTCTTTTTTTCTTGATAAGTCTGGCTAGGGGTTTATCTAATTTTTTTATTTTCTCAAAGAACCAGCTCTTGCTTTCATTGATTCTTTCTATTGTTTTAATCTTCTACATTTTATTTATTTCTGTTCTAATCTTTATTATGTCCCTTGTTCTACTGACTTTGGGCCTCATTTGTTCTTCTTTTTCTAGTTTCGTTAATTGTGAGTTTAGACTGCTCATATGGGACTGTTCTTCTTTCCTGAGGTGGGCCTGTATTTCAGTATACTTTCCTCTTAGCACAGCCTTTGCTGCATCCCACAGATTTTTCGGTGTTGAGTTATTGTTGTCATTTGTCTCCATATATTGCTTGATCTCTGTTTTTATTTGGTCATTGATCCATTGGTTATTTAGGAGCATGTTGTGAAGCCTCCATGTGTTTGTGGGATTTTTCATTTTCCTTGCGTAATTTATTTCTAGTTTCATACCTTTGTGGTCTGAGAAACTGAGTGGTACAATTTCAATCTTTTTTAATTTACCAAGGCTCTTTTTTTGGCCTAGTATATGATCTATTCTTGAAAATGTTCCATGTGCAATTGAGAAGAGCGTATATTCTGCTGCTTTTGGGTGTAGAGTTTTGTAGATGTCTGTTAGGTCCATCTGTTCTACCGTGTTGTTCAGTGCCTCTGTCTCCTTACTTATTTTCTGTCTGGTTGATCTGTCCCTCAGAGTGAGGGGTGTGTTGAAGTCTCCTAGAATGAATGCATTGCATTCTATTTCCCCTTTTAATTCTGTTAGTATTTGTTTCACATATGTAGGTGCTCCTGTGTTGGGCGCGTAGACATTTATAATGGTTATATCTTCTTGTTGGATTGACCCTTTTACCATTATGTAATGTCCTTCTTTGTCTCTTGTAATTTTCTTTGTTTTATAGTCTATTTTGTCTGATACAAGTACTGCAACTCCTGCTTTTTTCTATTAGTTGCATGAAATATCTTTTTCCATCCCTTCACTTTTAGTCTGTGTATGTCTTTGGGTTTGAAGTGAGTCTCTTGTAGGCAGCATATAGATGTGTCTTGTTTTTTCATCCATTCAGTGACTCTGTCTTTTGATTGGTGCATTCAGTCCATTTACATTTAGGGTGATTATCAATAGGTATATACTTATTGGCATTGCAGGCTTTAGATTCGTGGTTACCAAAGGTTCAAGGTTAACTTCCTTACTATCTAAGAGTCTAGCTTAACTCACTTAATATGCTATTACAAACACAATCTAAATGTTCTTTTTCTTTTCTTCCTCCTTCATTCTTTATTAGGTATCATATTCTGTACTCTTTGTCTATCCCTTGATTGACTTTGGGGATAGTTAACCTAATTTTGCATTTTCTTAGCAATTAGCTGTTCTACTTTCTTTACTGTGGTTTTATTACCTCTGGTGGCAGCTATTAAACCGTAGGAACACTTCCATCTATAGCAGTCTCTCCAAAATACACTGTAGAGATGGTTTGTGGGAAGTAAATTCTCTCAGCTTTTGCTTATCTGGAAATTGTTTAATCCCTCCTTCAAATTTAAATGATAATCTTGCTGGATAAAGTATTCTTGGTTCAGGCCCTTCTGCTTCACTGCATTAAATATATCATGCCACTCCCTTCTGGCCTGTAAGGTTTCTGTTGAGAAGTCTGATGATAGCCTGATGGACTTTCCTTTGTATGTGATCTTAGTTCTTTCTCTGTCTGCTTTAATAGTCTGTCCTTATCCTTGATCTTTGCCATTTTAATTACTATATGTCTTGGTGTTGTCTTCCTTGGGTCCCTTCTGTTGGGAGATCTGTGCATCTCCATGGCCTGAGAGACTATCTCCTTCCCCAGATTGGGCAATTTTTCAGCAATTACCTCCTCAAAGACACTTTCTATCCCTTTTTCTCTCTCTTCTTCTTCTGGTACCCCTATAATGCAAATATTGTTTTGTTTAGATTGGTCACACAGTTCTCTCAAAATTCTTTCATTCTTAAAGATCCTTTTTTCTCTCTGTGACTCAGCTTCTTTGTATTCCTCTTCTCTAGTTTCCATTTCATTTATCGTCTCCTCCACCGTATCCAATCTGCTTTTAATACCCTCCATTGTTCTCTTCAACAATTGGATCTCCGACTGGAATTCATTCCTGAGTTCTTGAATATCTTTCCATACCTCCATGAGCATGTTAATGATTTTTATTTTGAACTCCCTTTCAGGAAGAGTCATGAGGTGAATGTCATTTAAATATATCTTGGGAGTTGTATTAATAATTTTACTCTGAACCAGGTTCCTTTGGCGTTTCATATTTGTATATGGTGCTGCCCAGAAGCTCTACTCCCTGGAGCTGCTCAGCCCCTGAAGCAATGTCAGGGGTTGCAGGGGAGTCGCATTGGTGCCTGGGGAGAGGAAAGAGCTGTTTCCTGCTTCCCGGCTGCTATGCCTGTCTCCACTGCGTGAACCAGTGGGCTGAGCACCCAGGTATAAGCCTCTATATTTTGCATTTGTAGTTGCTGTAGACAGATCTTCCCGCTGACCTAACGCCAGGGTAGGTTTTGCCAGTTTTCGAGCCATGTGGGGCTGGCCGGGAGAAAGGCGCAGTAGGCTGCATATCATGGAGGGGGTCCTTGGAGCTGTGTAGCCAGGCAGGGAGCTGGAGCACCTGAAGATTGTCTAACTAGAAGGATTTCTTTTTCCTCCAAATATGAGAGTCTATATGGCAAAGCTCCCAACCTGCTGGGCAGAGTGCACCCGGACAATTTTGTGTACCTGTCCTCTCTCCTGAGCAGTAAGCTCTGTGCAATCCTTGCCCCTTTAGCAGCCCTCTTTCTAAGGGCTTCCTTGTTAGGAAGTCTCTCAGACTGCGTGCCTTTCTTTTGTCCCAGAACAGCCAGATATGGATCCCTGCTTTCCACAAGCAGCTGGAATCTCAGTCTCTCCAGGAATTCTGCCTGTCTTAGCTTTCCAACCCTGTAACCACAAAAGTATCATGCAAGCACCATGAAATGTAGATTTGTGCTCCCAGAGCAGATCTCCGGAGTTAGGTATTAAGCAGTCCCAGGCCTCCACTCTCTCCCTGCTCTGTTTCTCTTCCTCTGCTGGTGAGCTGGTGTGGGGGAAGGGCTTGGGTCCCACCAGGCCACAGCCTTGGTATGTTACCCTGTTCCATGAGGTCTGCTCTTTTCTCCAGGTGTATGCAGTATGGTGCAGTCCTCTTTCCTGTTGCTCTTTCAGGATTAGTTGTATTAATTATATTTTCATATCATATGCGGTTTTAGGAGGAAGCCTGTGTCTCACCTCTCACGCTGCCATCTTTAATCGGGACTGGGTCTTCTTTACCTCACTGTGCCCAGTGCCTGGCACTGAGTAGCTACTTAGTAACATGTGCTGAATGAGTGAGTGAGTAAATTTTTCACCACACCTTTGCCCTAATACTCTGCTTCCTTGGATCTTCTAAGAAAACCATTCTCTACCAAAATTGGAGGGCAGAGGGTGACGTAGGGTGTTCCCTTCCAAAGCTGGGGTCCTGTAAGAAGAAAAGTATCTCCAAAAGGGGACACAACAGGGATACATGAGCTCTGAATTAGAATAAATGATTGAGCAAAGGAGGAAATTCTCAAACAGAGCTGGGCAAAAATGGGGCAAGCAACGTCGTAAGATACGAAGCAATCACCTTGAGCACTCAAGTGGAAGCTGGACAATAGCTATCCAGGATGCTGTAAAGGGGGTTTTGACTTTGGTAAGATTATAATAGATACCCATTAAAGATAGGAACAAGGCAAGGATGCCCGTTATCACAGTTACTATTTACTGTTCCAGTTATGTAGCTATGCAGTAAGACCAGACAAAGAACTAAATGGTGCACATATGGGAAAAGGAGGAACCAACAGTTATTAAGAACAGATATTGTATGTTTAGAAAATCTTGGAAAAGCAGATGAAAAACTATGAGAAATAACTTTCGTTCATCAAGAATCAACATAAAAAATCAATAACTTTCTTATTAATTGGCAATAACCAATTGGAAAATGGAATGGAATAAGAACACATTCATAGTAACTCCTCTATGATCTATAAAATTCTACTGAAGGACATAAAAGAAGGCTGAAATAAATAGGGAGATATGTGATGTTCCTTGGTGGGCAGCTTCAATACTGTTAAAAAAAATTCTCTCCAATCAGTTTACATATCTACAGCATAAAATTCCATCATCATTCTTATAGAATTAACAAGATAATTCTAAAGTTAATCTAGAAGAGAAATTGAATAAAAATAGCTATGAAAATGTTGGAAGAATTCTAATGCCCTATTAGATATTAAAACATATCACAAAGTTGTGCTTCTAGTACATGGGAATAGATAGACAATTGATGGAGGAGAATGAACAGCCTAGAAGCAGACCAAAGTATGTATAGGCAGGTAGTTCATAAAAAGATGACAATTCAAGTCAGCAGGAAAGGATGGACTATTCAGTAATGGTCTTGGGAAAACTATATAGGCATGTAGGAAAAAAACAGATGAATCTCTATCTCAAACCATATGGTAAAATAAATTCCAAATGGACTAATATCTAAATACTAAAAAAATGTTTAAAGTAGTAGAAAAAAATATATAGGGAGACACTTTAATAATTTAGAATGAGGCAGACCTCCTGAAGCAAGACACAAAGCCCAGAAATCATAACACAAAAGGTTAACACATCTGGTACTTAAAATTTTTTAATTTTTGTATGGCAAAAGATACCATAAACAAATTTAAAAATCAAAATGGCAGTGTGGGAGAAAATATCTGTAACCTGTATTACAAAGGTTTAACATGCATCACATATACATATTTCTACAAGTAAGTAAGGATAATAAGGCAAAGAACCAACAGCAAAATAAGAAAGGCCTGTGCAATAGGCAATTCATTAAAGATGAAATGGAAATGGCCAATAAGCTTATGAAAAAAGGCTCTATCTCTCAGGGAAATATCAGGGAAAGAATATTCATTTTTTCCCCTGAGATGAGCAGAAATTTAAAATATTGATTATATCAGGGTGGGTTACATCAAGGAAACAGCACACACATTGCCTTCTATAGAGCAGTGTACGGCAGGAAAGGGTTGATTTCTCTTTCACTTAACAATGCTCAGAGTGTCTTCTGCTCACTCCTCTCAAAATAAGTTTGAAATAATCTCACCACGACCTTTACTGCTGAAGCCTCTGAAGGCCAATGCAAATGCCATCTTCCCCAGAAGTACCACTTCCCTCTCCTCTACGGAGAATCATACCCTTGTTACACATGATAATATATGTTAACGCCTCTTATATTAATTTTTTTTAAATGACTAAGTCTGATTAAAGACTGAAAGCTCTTGAGTCTTTTATCTGTATCTTCCCTGGATCCCTGCACTTGGCACAGTCCCTTGC
The DNA here is from genome assembly GCA_032199065.1 of Smutsia gigantea. Lineage (NCBI taxonomy): Eukaryota > Metazoa > Chordata > Mammalia > Pholidota > Manidae > Smutsia > Smutsia gigantea. The sequence continues at coordinate 46,012 of JAVSCE010009081.1, forward strand.
ACGGAGTAGAAGTTTTTTAAAACACTCACTCACTAACTCACCACCGTCTTGGTGGTTCGCAGGATAAACGGGCAAAGTCCTTGTCCTTGACATACTCATGGACAAGTAAGCGAGATGAACTTATGAATGGACAATCACGACTCACTGTCCTTGACATACTCATGGACAAGTAAGCGGGATGAACTTATGAATGGACAATCACGACTCACTGTCCTTGACATACTCATGGACAAGTAAGCGGGATGAACTTATGAATGGACAATCACGACTCACGGATCCTGCCACGAAATGAGACTGGTATGACAGAAAGGGTAGCAGGACGCCATGTGAATGTCAGGGTAGGAGAGAGTGAATCAGCCCCTGCGGTTCTCTGCAAAGTTTGACCAAATGCTGTATTTGGCCAAATAGAACTCCTAGTTCTGAACTTACTCCACCCCCGCCCTCCCATGCCGTTCCTCAGTCCTGGCTTTGCTCGTGTTTTTACTGCTTCGGTTGCTTTTGATCTTTCTTCAGTTGGCTGACTCGGCGCAAGTACCATTTCCACTAGGAAACCTTCCCTGCCTTACTTCTCTTCTCTCCCAATTCCAAGTTAAGTGCTTCCACTGAACCACACACAGCTTAATTTTAGGACTTATCAAGTCGTGACAAATGATCTGTGTTATGTTGTGTCTCTCCAACAAGACTTGAAACTTTTGGAGGACAGGAACCATGTCTTACTCATTTTCAACCACCTCTACCCACCATCGCAGAGTCCGGCACATCATAACTGTTTGATAAATGTTTGTTGGAAACCACACAGGAAGAACACAAGACAGCATGATCCAGCAAAGGAACGGTGAAGCAGATCTACTGATTAATTCAACAATATTTTATTTCCTACCATGTGCCAGACACTGCTAGGAGCTGGGCGCATGGCAACAGAGACACCAGCACTGTCCACATGGAGCCTGCAGTTCAGCTTCACATGGCTGGTGTGCACAGACTGAATGAAGGGGTAATAGGGCCGCATCTGGATGGTTGCCTGGGGTCAGGTCCTGAAGGATTTTGTGTGCCAAGCTAAGAAACCAAATTATAGGACTGGGAGGTGGGCAGGAAGGCTGCCAGGGCAGAAAAAGTCCCCGGGACAGGTCGGTGTGCTATATGCTCTATCCCCCTTGTGCTTTTCCCCAGTCCCAGGGCAGGGTCTCTCTTTTCTCCCCAGTAACGTGGTGTCAACTTACCCATGGGCACAACGATCGCAATGACAGCAGCAGTGACTGTGGAGCCCATCTTGCCACTTTCGTTCCCATCTGCAAAACAAAAACACTTGCAGAATGACGTTCCATCACCGTGAACCCTAGTCCTTGATGGCCTCCAGCAGTAAGAACTGCCCAATTGCTTCTTGCCCTGATTCCAAAATGATGATCCTATCAAAACTCCTGTGAGGTGAGCAGGACAGAGGTTATGTCCATTTCAAAGATGGAGAAATGGAGTCTTACTGGGGTTCTGGGGACTCACAGATAAGTGGGAGAGCTGGGACTCAAATCCTACTCCTTCCACAGACCATGGTAGGAAGCTGGGGGTTATGCATGGCTGGGTGAGCACCTAGGTCCTTATGCTGCTGACTGACTGGGGCAATTGTCATTATCAGCCAGCGTCTGTTGCTTTGTCTTTGTTGATTTTGGTGGTCTTTCTGTCCATCTGCATTATCAGTTTATTTTTAATAAGTAATTAAAATGAGATATGGTATAATGTAATGGAATCAAGAGCACAGAGTCCTGGGTCAGATTTCTTGGGCTTAAATCCTGTCTCTACAACTCACCACTTGTGTGGGCAAGTTATACATTATACTTTTTTATCTTTAAAATAGGCATAATGATATTACCTACCTCCTTGGGACAATGTGAAGCTTAAATGAGATAATTCATTTAAAATGCTTACTTAGCACAGTGCCTGGCTTGGCCTTGTCTAGTTAGTTCAAAGAGGGTGGGCAGTATTGTGAGGCCAAAATAAAATAGGGTATATAAAAGCACATTCTTAACTGAAAAGTGCTTGGAAAATGTACTGTATTTAAAAGAATACATGTTGTGTCATCTTTTTCACTCATAACTATCTTCATTAAAACATTTGCACAGCACTTTTTAGTTTAAAAAGCATTTTTCCTTTGGATCCTCATGACAGCCCTGAGGCTGAAAAGGAGCTATCATTTACACTTGCTCCAGGAGAGGAGATGATTACCCCCGGGCAATGGCCCAAATGCCATCCTCTCAGTGTATTATTCGAAGGGAGCCTAGTTATTAAGCAGAGAAAAAAGCTGCATTACTTACAGAGCTTCCTGTGGAAATGCTGCTGCCCTCTCACTACAGGGCCAGAACAAACACTGGACGGAGATTACTAAAGCCGAGAGCCTGATGAAGCTGCCCGGGAGGCTCCCTGGTCAGGGACTCTGCCCCCAGTGAGAGGAAGTGGAGCTCAGACATGTTCCCCCGCCTCTCCAAACCTTAGGGTAAGTGCTCAACTCCGAAAACCCAGCTTCTGCTGGGAGATGGGCCCAGTGAGAAGGGGCCCAAGTTACTTAGTTTCTGGGCCACACATGTATGGCAAAAAATTCAAGATAGTTTATCCTCTTGAATGAACTCCCCCTGGCAGGTACCTCAATTAAAAAGGTATCTGCTGACTGATGAGAGGGAACATTTCTAGCGGTAACAATTACTGCTCCCAGGGATTCAGTAAGTGCTGGACTTCATTACTCTCACCCAGGGTTTGGAAAGAGAGCAGACCATAGTTACGGATATCACTGTCTGGGGGACCGACTGAGGGTGCTAGGAATGGAGCTTCTCAAGTTTCCAAATCTTCAGGACACTCCCTCATACACACGTCAGTAATGTGTGACAGCACACACACATGGAATTGGTAGAGGCTTTGTGTGCCAGCACTTTTGTTTGTACTGCCTCCTCTGTCTCTCAAGGCAGTCTTGTGGATGTAGGGGAGGGGTTATTATTATTCCCACTTTGTAGGTGAGGTTCAGAGACAGGAAGTGGATTCCCTCAAGATGCTCCTTAAGTTAAGGGCACCTAAGACTGCTAGCTTGCAGGTGGACACTCTACCTCCCTCTGCTTCCTCCTCAAGAGATATCCAGAATTTAGCTCTGGTGTGATCTCTTCTTCCCACATATCCCAATCCTGGCTTCCCTAGGACCCCACCCCAATGTCATCATGTCATGGAGGAATACTCATTTCCTTACAGTGCTGGGAGCGGTTGCTGGTTGCAGGGCTTGGGGTAGATGGGCCGATGGTCAGAGCCCAGGGGACACTAACTGAGCTCGGGACCACAGCTGCCAGGCTTGGGGTGTCTGTGCTGCGGTTCTCGTCGGTAGGGCTGTGGGTGGTGGTCCCAGGGGCTCTTGTGGTGTTGGCCACTGTCCTCATCGTGGTGGAGGCTAACGTCGTAGTTGAGGTAGACTGAGGTGCTGGAGGAGAAAGACCATGGAGGTCACTTGGAAAGACAATTTTGTTACTTTGGTGCCTAAATTATTGTCCCTATGAACCACACTTATGAACTCATCTTCATGGTTCAGCTCAAATGCTACTCCTGTGAAGCCTTCCCTAATCCTCCTGAACAGGCTATGATCTTACTTTAGCTGAATCCCAAGCACTTTGCCTGTGTTTATATTGCATGCTGATTTAATAAAGATAGGCCATTAAAACACGCTGCAAAATTAGGTATGTGCAAGACCACTGTAGACTGGGTGGTGGGGAAATCGTATAAGTCTGGAAGATTTTGTATGCATAATGTTACTCCATTATGTTTAAATTCTCAAGCCACTTTAAACAACTGAACCTGGAAATCATAAATGATGCAGCAGACTATGCTCAAACAAAAGGTCTTGGCACTGCATCAAGACTAGAGAATGAATGTAAATTTGTATGGTTGCAGTCGTAACTGATTATTAGTCCCAATCATATCACAAGCCTCTAAGTTCTTGGTGAAAAACAGGCAAGCTGATAGTCACCTGCATGTGAACAGTGACTGAGACCATGGGATCAAGGTTTCTTAATTTGAGGTCCAGAAACCCCCTGAAACAGACTTTAAGACGTTGTATCTGTATGTGCACTTTTCTTGGTAGTGAGAAGACAAAGCCTTGGGAGGAGCCTGGGAGAAACCAGCATTCAAGAAAGCTAAAGAGGAGGAGCCTGCAAAGGCAACAAGCAGCCACAGAACACAGGAAGACCAAGAGCTTATGGTGGTCCAGAAGCTGGGGAGGATTTCAGCAGGATAGAGCCTGGCATTTCCAGGGCCCACCCCTCCTGGTAGGTCTGCTCACCTCGGTAGCACCTCTTCGTGTCTGGGCCCAGCCACATTGTGTCAGGACAGGCACATGTGTATTTGGGAGAGTGGCTGGAGATCTGAGGAGCAGGAAGGCACAGGTACTCACAGCCTCCATTGGGCTGGGCACTCAGCTCGCAGGCATCTGCAGCTAATGGCACACGGAGAGAGAGAGAGTTAGGGCAAAGACCGGACGTGCCAGGTCTTCCCTTCTTTCGAGGATGAAGCCCTTCCTGCTCAGCTTGCTCAAAAAGCTTTCTCTACTACTTTTATTAGGCACTTTCCAGCACTGTGCCTGGTGTTTTGTCCCTACACTTTCATTTAATCCTGACAACTCTGAGATTTGACTGACAAAAGACACAGAGGCTCAGAGAGAACAAACTTGTCAAAGCTATACCTCTAGTAATTTGGAGACAGAATTTAAATTGAGGTCTGTTGGAATCCAAAGTCTATGTTTTTTTTCCCCTATGCCACACACCACATCTAGAATCAGGGCCAACCTTATCTCCTTACCCCTCTACATTTTCCCACCTTCACCCTGGCAGCCAACACCTCAGTACAGTTAGACTTAGTATATCCTAGTGATAGGGGAGGGGAAAACCTAGTAGTAGGATTCCTGGCTTCTACTCCCAACCAACAAGCTGAATTACTGTATGACCCTAGGCTACATTAGCTTATGCTACTGTAAAATGGGCACAAGCAATAAATGAGAAGCAGTGTGCTCCCTTATAGTAGGAGCTCTGGACTCAGACAGACTTGAGTTTAGGTTTTAGTTCTGCCACCTGCTAACGTTATGTTACCTCTCTGAGCTACAGTTTCCTCAGTTGTTATGTGAGAACAGCAATACCTACACTTTGTAGGGTTGGCAAAAAAGGACTTTATGTATTTATTTACACCCAGCCTTATTTCATCAAGAGCTTGAAGTAAAATGAGATAAAATATGTGACTGCAAAGCACACTAGAAATGAGAGAATTGCTGCTATTATTCTGGGGCTGCTGAGACATTCCATGTCATGAAAGTGAACACAGGCTGCCTAAGGGAGGGAGAGGACATGAGCAGGGGACCTGGGACCAGGGAAGGCTCACCTCTTGGCTGCTTCAGCTCATGGAAGATGACAATGTCATGTGGGTTATTGAGGTTCTCAGCTAGGATGGAGATTTCCAGGCCATTGAGCCGATTTGCACTGAAAATGGCCTCATTCTCCAGGTCTGTCCAGAACACCTTGTCCTGTGGGGTACAGATACGGATGGGAGGCCTAGAACCTAAACCCATGACCTCAGCCTGAAGGCTCGGCAACAAACCATAGTCAAAGAACTGCCCTGACATCTCCCCTGGGCAATCCTGTCTAAACATCCACAGTGGATACAACCTCTGCTCTGTGGCATATGCTCTGGTGCCCTTCTATCTGAGAGAGTTATTCTGTGATTTGGGGCTTTGGCTTGAAGGCTGCTCATTAATGCTCAGTTAGGCCGCCTTCCTGGAGCCCAGCAGAAACCCAAGGTTGGGTCTTTTTAGTTGTTACCATTACTGGGGCCTGGGATCAAGGTTGGGGGGGATGTATGAGTTACTGAGGACTATTCCCTGCTGGACCTCCCATGGCCTCAGGGTGTACATGTGTATATATCCAGTGGTTAGTGGACACAACTCTAGACATGCATCTGTAGGCAAATCCATGTTTATAGGTACAACCATGTAGCTTCATGCACAGACCTGAACATATAGCCACACGTTCATCTACACATACAAAGGCATAGTTATACCTAAATAAGCACTTGGCTAAGTACTGGTATACAAATTTACACTTACAAGCACTCGCCACTAGCACTTACAGGAATGCATGCTTTTAAATGGACACACTTACATATACACATGCACATATATTTGGTGTGTACATGTCACACATATGCACAAACACATACACACATGTCTGAACACACCTGTCTTTTGAAGCAGGGACTGGACTTGGAGGTGGGGCTTTGCCCACAATTTCAAAGCAGTGCTGGGTGATGTCACTCCAAGGAAATATTGCCAGCACCCACCACAGACCACTGTCCCCTCGCTTTCCCTCCCCTTGGTGGCAGGTTAGTTTGTGGGGAGCGGTAGGTGTGTGAGAGCTTGGTTGGTTCTGGCTTCCTTGTTCTCCAAGGAGAATGGTTGTTTGGGTCAGAACACAGGAAGGTCTTGCCTCTTCAACCCCCCAGGAGCTTCCTGAGAACTGGGATGATGTCTGACTCACTTCTATGACCTCAGGGTCCAGCAAAGGTTTGCAAAAATTGAATTGAATAACATCTCTCAGTCCATTTCCAATAGTAAATGGTTCTAAGGAAATGATATTCCTTCTTCCCTCGCTCTCTTTCTTGGGTACCTTCTATTTATGTGGGTACAGTGCTGGGTTCTGAGGTGCAGAGAGGAAACATATGTGGTCTAGTATGGAGGAAACTTAACCTGTGAGAAGTGCTCTGAGAGAAAAGTCTTGGGAAGGGGGCAGAGGAAAGGCTGCCAGGTGAACAACAGGCTGCAAGGTCTTTGTTTGTAGGCAGCTCATAAATTGCACACAAACAAGTCAGTTGGCTTCCCTGTCCCTTTGTTTCCATTTGGACAAGTCTCAGGGAGTTGTCCTATTTGAATGACTTTTCTAGGCTTCAGCTTCCTGATGGGGCCATTCCTCCCCTTAAGGGGCTTACCTCAAACACAGCTATCCCAAAAGGGTGGCTCAGGAAGTCAGGGGAAGAAATCAGCATCTTTCTGTTGCCCCCACTGAAGTCAATGCCGGACAGCTGGTGCAGCTTAGAGTCTACCCAGTACAAGCGCTGGTTCAGCAAATCTTGGGGAGAAAAAAAGAGATGGGGGATCAGGTCATGAGCCTGGGACTCCAACCTGGATCTCTGCAACTCTGTGCCCCCTCCTGGAAATGGCTTTCATTACCAAGCCAGGCCTCAGAATGAGGCCAGCAGGAGGTACCATCAGGAAACACAGGTGCAGGCACTATGAGGGGACATGGAAACAAGACCCATGGAGCTCTAGACAGTGGTCAGGACCAGGTGCTAGAACAGGACCCCAACCCGGGGAAGGCAGGGCTCACCCAGGGTGATTCCATTGGGCCATTCAATGTTGTCTGACACCAGTGTTTGCCGGTCCACACCATTGAGCCCAGCCTTCTCGATCCTGGCCTCGTACCCCCAGTCAGACCAATACATGAACCTGAAAGAGAGACGAGCCTAATTTGGCTTCTTGTCAGGAGACATGACTGGGGTGGTCTGGGTCGCATGGGCTCAACAACACAGGGAATGTTGGAGATTATGCTTAGTGGGGACTGGGAAGACCTCTGATGGCTACTGGAACCATCCAGTCTTAGAATTAGCAGGCACACCAGCCTTTACCTCATCTGAGGGGGAAGCCTGCATTCCCTGAGAGTACCTCCAGCCTCGGTGGAACAGCCTGTGAGTCCCTCTCTCTTACTTCTGGCAGCTCCAACTAGAGTCCGAAAGGGCCAGAGCTGGAAAAGCCAGTCAACCTCCTTTTACTGTCCTGGTCTACAGAGGAGCAAGTGGACAGCCTACCCAGGGTCAGGCAGCTGGAACTCTGTCCACGGCCTCTCTCTAGGCTTTAACATTACTGAGCACTTAGTGTGTTCCAGGCACGAGGTGGGGTGGTTTCACCTCATGAATCTACAAATACAGTATTCACTGCCCCCTCTAATCCAGTCTCTACAGCCAAAACAAGCTTTCACAAATGGAAATAAGTTGTCACTGTCCTATTTTTAAACTTTACAGCCCATGTGACTCAGACCACCCCAGTCATCTCTTACTGCCCTTGAAGAAAAACCCCAAGTCCTTACCACAGCCCACAGGGCTCTGCATGCTTGGGCCCCTGCCCGCCCTTTGGCTGTTTCTCCTCCCGTCGTGCTGCACCCTTACAGACCCCATAACCGCTCCACTGGGTTTCCCTTAGTTCCTCCAGGGCGCCAAGCTTTCCTTACCGTAGGCCTTCGCAGAGCCTCCGGCCCCCACTCTTGCCCTGGTTAGTTCCCAGTTTAAATGTCTTTTCAGTAGAGAATCTTTTTCTGACCCCTCAATGCAAATAAGTTCTTTCTGTTATTATCTCTTAAAGCACCCTGTTCTTCCCTCCACAGCACTTACACAATCGGCATCTATGTACACATTCGGGAAGTCTGGTGTAGTTAGTGTCTGTGGTCTCCCCTGAGTGCAGGCTCTCATTTGTCTTGTTCCTCATTTTCTGTCTGGCTCATGTGGTAGCTCATGGATGATACATAAAAGGTCCTTATTTAATATTTATTGAACAAAGTAATGTTTTCATTCTAGCCTCACCACAGCCCCAGAGGGGTATAATTATTAGTCCGTTTTACAGATGAGTAAGTTGTAGCTCAGTGGGGTTGACTTCCCTAAGATCACATTGTTAATAAGTAGTGGAGCCAGCCTTCAAATTTAAATACAGATTTAAGCTGGACTCTTAAGCCTGTGTGCTTGATCCTCCTCCAAATTGCCTCTGCTGAAACCTGGTGTTGATCTAAGGCTGACTCCAGGCTGGGGGGCTGAACGGTTGTCCTAGATACTTTGCATTTGGAGTCACTCTCTACCCATCCCCATTCTGCTCTGTATGCTGAAAAGCTGACCCATGTGAGAACCACATCAGTGGGCTTGTTTCCCAGACTTCCGGCTTCCAGTTGCGTTCAGCAAAATATTGGAGGGGGAGGAGGGAGACACTGAGGTCAGGATATTTATTCCCCTGACTCCTTTCTACAGAGTTGCCTGCAACTGGCTAATGCTCTGAAAGTGACCCTCTCTTCCCCACTCTCTCCTTCCCATCTCAGGTAACCCTCCCCGATGCCGCCACTCAGGCCCAGGGTTGGTAACAGCCTACTGTTTCTAGTCCACGGGAGTGTATCAGACTTTACCCGCCCCTTTGTACATAGTCCCTTTGTTAACCCCCCTCAAATTATCTGGGTCCCTGACAGGTCCACAGTGGACTGGGGATGGGCTGGGTGTAACTGTATGCTTGGGGACAGGACGTGGCAAGTGCAGCCCCAGGTCTGCATAAGAGGGTTGAAGCAAAGGTTAAATGAGAGGACTTAGTATCTGTGAAGAGCCTAGCACCCGATGCACATGAATTAAAGGGCAGCTGTCAGTCACTCCCCAAGGCCTTGCACGCCCTCTCAGGTGGTCCCCTTGCCCTCCACTGCCCTCAGCTGCCACCACTGGAAGAACAGGGTTTTCTGATCCCTGTTTAACAATTAGAGAAACAGCAATATGAAGAAGCTAGTGATCCTGGCAAATGTAATATGATGCAGCTGCTGAAAATCATGCCATCTCAGGACATCCCCATGGAGGGAGGAAGGGAGGGGGCCTGCTCTGTTCAGGATCCCAACCCCCAATATGGAGGTGTGGCCAGAACGAGGCAGCCTGGGCGGTGAGGGGCCCAGAGACTGTGGGGACAGGGGTGGGGATGGAGGTGGGCAGCCTGGAGCAGAGCAGACCCAGTGATCTTGGTCCTCAAATCTTGCTGGCTATCCTGCAGGGCAGGGAGTAGACATGTTCGTTAAAATTACAGAGGCCATCATAGGAAGTCAAAGTTGGGCAGATCTGGGAATATGAAGGAAAAATCCAAACATTTTCTAATGGGCAGAGCTGCCCCCAAATGAAACAGGCCCTCTATCTCAGCTTGTGTGTGAGCAGCTACCAGATGCCCACTGGCAGCATGTAGCAGGCTGGGGAAAGACTTCCTGCCCCAGGAGTTCCCACCAGGCAAACCCTAGAGCCCTACTCTGCTCTGAGATGCTCTGGTTCTATGATGTGATAAGAGAGCCCTGGTGACCAATGCCCAAAGGCCCCTTGGTCAGGGGTTAATAGGCCGAGGGGCCCACACGGACTTTCTTCCCCTGTCTGTGTGTGAGTGGTGGTCAGGGGCTCGAGATAGTTCCTGTGGCAGACACCTGAGGACTGAGCACCAATGGTGGGAGAATGGGAATTCGGGGTGGGGTCACTTACCCTCGCAGGGGGTCGACAGCGATGGCCCGGGGTTCACTTAGGTCATGGCTGAAGAGAGTGCATCGGCGGCTGCCATCCACTGTGGCCACTGAGATGGTCTTGTTGCCCGAGTCGGTCCAGTAAATGTGCTTGTGGACCCAGTCTACCGCCAGGCCCTCTGGCGAGTGCAGCTGTTTGTCAATGAGGACCTCCTGATCTGCCGGGTTGCTGGCCTTGTCCATGTAGGCACTGAGGACAACCAGAGCTGGCCATGGGGTAGGTGTTCCATCCACCACAGGCCTACCTGGAGCTGTCTGTGTACCTGTCCCCCTCACCTCTTCCCTCTGGGCCACAGCTGTAGATTTTAGAGGAACTTGGCTAATTTCTATTCAACACATTCCCTGAGCCACCAAGTAGGCATACAGACTTGAATCAGCCACAGCATCTGGCCTGGAGGAGCTCAGTTTAGTGAGGACAGAAATTTACAGTCAGGTAATTACAGTACAGCGTGATATGGTAGCATGAGAGGCCTCAGCAGCACAGAAATGGAGACTGCATCATCCCTGGAGGGTTGGAGAAGGCTTTGTAGTTGAGTCCTGAAGGACTTGTTCATTAGGAACACCAAGAACAGAAAGCAGAGGGAACGGCATGTGCAAATGCCCAGAGGTATGTGTTCTGGAACAGTGAGATATCCAGTGGGAGTAGAGCTAAGCATGTGGGGTATAAGACCAATACTTTCAAGACTAGAAGTAAGTGTAGGCAGGAGCAACATCTTGAGGGACTGTGGATTCCATGCTAAGGAGGAGGATCTTATCCTGGAATGGTACCTGAACAGGTCAGAGGGCACATCAGAAAGGCATGTTAGCACTGTGGCATCATGGAACACGAGGTGGATTGGAAGGGGAAGGAATGAAGGCAGAGAGACTGGTTAGGAGGCCTCAGAGCATCCATGTGAATGATGAAGAGGCTCTGCAGAGGGTCATGCCAGTGAGAATGGAGAGAAGAGGCTGAAAATATAGACACTAGGAGACAACACCAATAGGGCTTTGTCTTCCAAATGCTGTTTTCCCAAAGGTTTCTTCTCCCCCACATCCTCTCCCTGGACAATTAGTCCCACAATGCCCACTGTTGTTCATAACTCCCATTCCAACAACTCTTTTAAGCTCTAGACTATACAGCCACCTGCCCCCCCCGGATATCCCATGGGCACCTTGAACTCAACCCATCCCAAACTGCTCATCCCCATTCCCGTACCCTCAGCCAGCCAGCCTGGCTGGCCAAGCGCCCACCGATTCTCCCCCACTGCTCCCATCTCAGAGAATGGCACCGCTCTCTCGGAAACTCCCCACCAGAAACCAGAGACCCCACAGGAACCTGGAAGTTCATTTGACTGTTCCTCCTGCCGCCCCCCACCCAGTCTGTCATCAAATCCTGCCTCTCCCAGTCCCAACTGTTGAACAGGAACTGCTCTAGCTTTTCTGTGTGAGTGTGAACTGAATGTGTGTCTGTGTGCTGGGGGGGTGCGGGGGCATCAAGCGATCAGTGGGCAGCACCTGGTCTATCCATCCATCCGTCCATCCATCATTCTTTAACAGTGTGCCAAGCGCCAGGTCATCGGCAGCTCTGCCAAGTGGATCTCAGGACATGACTGCCAAAAGGGGGCCTGGCCATGTAGGAAGGAGGGCCTGTGGTGTTTAACAAGGCCCAGGAGAGCACCTCCTCACATGGGTGAGCCTTCCCAAGAGCCCAGGTCCACTGACTGGTGTCTCATGCTGCAGGGCTGGACTGGGCATCCAGGGAGAGTTCTCTGACTACCCCCAGATCAGGTCACAGGCCTCCTCTGTACTTTCCCCTCATGATCATCACAGTGGAAGTCACTATGTTGAGTGGGATCCTCCAGGCAGGACCGGGTCTGAGTCATCTTTGAGTCCCCAGGATAGAGCACACAGATATGTGAGCTACTTTGACAGCCCTCACCAAAGCCACGGTTTTTCCCTTTCTGCCCTGGCTGAACATTTCCTGTCTTGCATTGCCCCCCTAGGCCACCAGAAGTCAGTAAAAGCCAGGTGTGTGGGGCTCAAAGCAGCTCTCCCAGCAGAGCCTTCCTCCTGGGCCAGCCCTGGGGGTGGCGAAGCCCCGGCAGTTCCACATCCACTTTGATCCTGTGCCCCTTCCCAAACCCCAGTTCTAACCGGGGGAATTCTAGAGGCAGAGGGGCCCAGAGGCCACCCTTCCTCTCCTCTGTCAGAGCCCTGCCCCAACCCAGGCCTGGCTGCAGGATACCTGCCACTGCTCACCTGTAGATCTTGCGGTAGGAGAGGTCACACCAGTAGATGCGGTTGGTGGCCACTTCAACGTCTAGCGCCACAACGTTCTTGAGCATAGGGATCAGACGCGAGTAGTCCCGCTTCACCAGGTCTATCCTCCGCACTTCGTGCCGGTTGGTGAAGATTAGGGTTGGGCTTCTGCCAGCTGCCATGCAGGAGGGTGAGAGAGAAAGGGTCAGTGCAAGAGGTGGGGGATCTGGGACCAAGGCTCTGCCACTGGTTTGCTGAGCAAAGCCTCATTTTACTATAAAATAGGGGTGCCAATTCCTACCTCAGGCTAGAGGAACAGATGAAATGGGTACTTTAAAAAAGATGAAAAATGGGTACAAATAAATAATGGGTACATTGGATGCAAAGTACCACACCTAACAGAAGGACTTTTATTCTTTTTATTAGACAAACTCCCCCAAAATGTTTATGATTACCCATTTCCTCCTTAGGCTTGCGTTGAAGGCCTGTAGTGTGACCCCGAGCTCCCTGTCCAGCCTCATCACTCACCCCTCTAACTCCTCCAGATTCCAGACCACCACCCATTACCCGGCCACAGCAGAACTTTGCTACTGGGGCCTTCACTCATTTGTCCCCTCTTCCTAGAATGCATCGTTCCCAGTAGCTACCATCTCCCCACAGCAATAGTTCAAAAAGGGACAACATGAGCATTAAGTGTTCTAGGAAGGTGACTGAGACTATGGTGTGGAGGACAGACAGGAGAACTGGGGGTGAGATTCAAGGAGGTCATTGTGAGTGTTTATTTTATGCAGAGTGTATCTGCGGACATAGCAAGAGATGAAACTGAATTAGTTGGCAAGGGCCAGATCACCAAGGGTCCCACGAGCTGGGTGAAGAGTTTGCACTTCATTCTGAGCCAAAAGCAGGGGTGAGATGTGTGATATATGACACAGGTTATATACATGCAACAGTCAACCCACAATTGCCCATGTATATACAAAACCCATTTTTATTAGACTTAGGATTGGAAAAGACCATCAGTGACCCAGATGTTCCTGGCTACTCCTTATGGAGGGTCACTGCCCCACAGGCCTTTGAAGGCTCAGCCCTTAGCACGCTGCTGTCTCCAGATGGTTTAGACATATTGGGCCACTCCGAGGCACCAACACTGTCTGAGTGGCAGCATGTGTGCCTGGACCTGCCTTGGCCTTCTCACCCTCTTGTTTTCCAGCTGACACTTCTGCAGGCCACCTGGTCCCTGTTGCTGTGCACCTGTGTCAGGCTAATGTGCCCCCCAGGGGCTTGGGGGGACAGCATAGAGCCATGTGGGGCCTGGGGCTGGGTATGTGACCTGTGTGTAGTGATGGAGACTATTTCCAAGTAGAATGGGGATGAGAGGGAGGATGTGGTATGAACAGAGACCACAGGAAAACAGGGCTCAAGTGCAGCAAGGCAAAAGAAGCAAGGCTGACTGCAAGGCCCAGTTCTGCCTCTGACAAACAGATTCTCCTCACCCCAGAATGATGAAATGAAGCAACGGCACTTCCTAAAGGCAGGAGCTGGGTTACAGGATGTCTTGAGGTGATTTTCATGGAGAGCTATGACTGTGACAGGAATCCAGTGTTTATCGTTTGAGTTTTTGTGTAACTGCATCTTAGATATTCAAGGGTATCATGGCAGTGGTGTGTTGCAAATATATAATCCATGTTGTATATATGTCCCATGTGGGGGTAAGAACAGTTTGCAAGCTACATGTTACATGCTAATGTATGTGTTGTATGTTGTACAGTTTGGGTGGTATGCTTTTTGGGTTCATGGACCATGTGCCAGTCATTGTGGCTTCTCTCTTGTCATCATCTATTCATTGTGTATTGTAGTTGTGCATCTGAACTCCAGACTCATATGTCCAACTACCAGTCAATACCTCTACTTAGATGTCTAAACAGTTTTCTTAAACTTAACATGTCCAAATCAGTCTAATATTTGCCAAAGCCTGCTTATCTCACCATCTTTCCCAACTCCATAAACAGCAATCCTATTTTTCTAGCTGTTTGGCCAAAAACTTTGGAGTCATCTTTGACTCTTTTTTTCTCTCACATCCTACAGGTAATTCATAAGTAAACCTTGTTGCTTCAAAATAAATCCTGACCTTCAAAGTATATACAGTCTGTCCACTTCTCATTACTCCCCCTGCGACAGCCTGGTCCAAGCCACCATCACCTCTCTTCTGTTTTATTGCAAAAATTTCTTAAAAGAGTTTCCTTGCTTCCTCCCTTGCCCTCTACAGTCTCCTGTCAACAGAGCAGCCAGAGCAACCTGTTGACATGGAAGGTATACCATCTTCCTCCTCTTGCTCAAAGCCCTCAAAGGCGTCTCCTCAATATAGAGTGAAATCAAGAGTCAGCCCTTACAATGGTCTGAAAGGCCTTTGTGATCTGCCCCACGTCCTCTCTGACTTCGTCTTCTCCTAGTCTCCTTGCTTCGACTGTACTGACTCCCTTGTTCATTGAACACACAGGCACGCTCCTGCCTTAAGGCCTTTGCACTCTCTGTTCCTTTGCCCTAAAGTGCAGTTCCTGCAGGTAAATGTATGGTTCCTTCTTCACCTCCTTCAGTTCTTTACTCAAATGTCACCTTTTCATGAAGGCAAGGGCCTCCCTGACCACTCTATGTTAAGTATCTAACACTGTAACCCACTATCCTCCTGGACTTTTTTCTCCCCTTTCCTACTTCATATTTCTCCTTAGCCATTATCACTATCTGTCATGCACTGTATTTTATTTATTTATATTTCTTCTCTGTCTCACCCACTAGGATGTAAGTCCCATGAGGGCAGATAGGGATTTGTGTCTGTTTTGCTTACTGCTGAATCCCCAGTGCTTATAATTTTAGTTGTTCAGAATAAAGAATTGAATAAAATGAATCATTCAGTCGGCAGAACCGATCAGTGTGTAGGCCCGCACATACCATGCTCTGGGTGGGCTATCCATGCTGTATGTGCAGTTGGCACGGTCCAGTTTGTGTCCACATGCTGTGTGTCGTGAGCCGGGGAGCTGTACTGGGTGGCTCTCTGCGGTGTCCATGGGGGTGTCAAGTGTGCAGTGCATTGTGTGTGTGATAGAAATGTACACTCTGAGCACTGTGTGTGCAACCTTCCGGTATGTGGGTGTATGTGCACATCTGCTCCTCACATATGTGAAATCATGCTGCTTTCTGTACTCCTCAGAGCTGCCCCTTGCCCCCCATCTCAGGCTGTCCATACCAACGGCCTTGCAGTTCTTGCTCAGTGTGTCCATCTCATAGCCAGGGTAGCACTCGCACTTAAAGTAGCCCTTGTAATTGACACAGATCTGGCTGCAGGCGTCTGGGTCCTCGCACTCATCAATGTCTGTGGGGAGGAGCAGAGGTCACAACTGGCAGAAGGACCTGCCTCGGTTCGGGGGGGAGGGGAGGGCCTCACCGCCGCAAGTCTTCTGGTCCAGAAGCCTGTAGCCCGCTGGACATGTGCACTCAAAGCCGATCTTGAGGTCGGTGCAGATGTGGGAGCAGCCGCCATTGTTGTGCAGACACTCGTTCAGTCCTGGGGAGGGAAGTGGGCTTCTGAGGGTCCAGGAGCCCAGGCAGGGGTGGGGGCCGGGCAGGGGTGGAGCCTAGAGCGAAGCAGAGACCCAGGGCAGCGGGGCTCCCAGAGTCAGGATGCTCTGCGACCTCACTGAGCCTCGGCCTCATTAGCCAGGTGACTGGGTAAGAGGAGGTTCAGAGAGGGGCAGGTCCTTGCTTCACGGTCCCACTCACAGACAGGGACAGAGTGGACCAGAACTTGGGTCCTTTGCCTCCCAGACCAGGGCTTTGTCCACCACCAGGCTGGAGGCAGCTGGGCTGCCTAAGGTCCTTCCTGTCACAAACTCGTTTCTTACTCCTTGTGACCTCAGAGCTGGAGGGGCTGTGTGTACCGCGTCCGACCAATCTCTGCTGAAATGCCCTTCCTTAAACACCTCCAGCCTCAGGGAGCCCATTTCCCTCCTGAGGCAGCTCTCTTCACCCGCAACAGCACTGCCTGCTGAAAGGTTCCTCTCCCAGGACTGGCCTTCCTCTAGCTTCTGCTTCCGCTCCCAGCTCTGCTGCGGGGGGCGGGGGGCCTGAGCACAGTGGAATCTGAATGTGAACCCTCAGAATCTCCCTAAAGTGCCTTTGCCTGGATACAGTCCATCTGTCCATGAGGGCTCTGGACAGGGCCCTGAGGTGGTCTGCCACCCAGAAGTCTGAACAATCAAAGATGCTCCCTATTGAGCTTGTGGTAATCTAAGACTCCCAGGCCTTTTTTGTACATGGAGCTGTTGCTTTTCCTACCATGAAGTATGATGGATTTTTTTCACTTCCTCTTCTCTCAGCACCTGCCCCTATCTCTACACTTAGTCACGGGCCTATCCCAGGAAGACCAACTGCTGCACGGGATGCAGGGATGCCAGGTCATGTGGTTCCCGCATCCTCCCACTCCTTTACCACCTTCTGGCAGGGTCCTGGGGAGGTCAAGGAGGCCAAGACCAAGGCTCACTAAGTTCTCACAGCATCTTCTGAGCTTTAGAATCACAGAAGGTTAATTCTGCAAGCCAAGGGAGGGTGCATGCCACCCCTCTGCCCACCGGGCTCATGCACTGCCACTCCAGCCAAGCCAAGCAGAGTTGAGCTGAGCCAGCCATGGCCATGCACACAGCTGGTCTGAACTGCCCACCCCAGGACATGCACGGCTGTGGGTGCCCCACCTCCAGCTTGAGCCATGCTTAGAGAGAATGTTCCCTTTTACCCCTAGGCCGCCTCCTGTTTGCCCGGAATGTTGGCAGAACTGAAAGAACAAGACCACAGCAACCCCATGACTCAGGCAAACCTAGCCCTGAGGAGCACCCACCTCTGTGGGGTGGGCTGAGCCACAGTAGCTTGGGTGTCTCTGTGGGGCACCTCCTCCAGGAATCCTCCTGTTCTTCAGGCCTTCCCACACCAGTGTCCCCTCAGCACTGCCCAGTCCCTCGTTCACCCACCCACTCAGTGCCTCACCACGCATCACTCATTTCCTCCCTCTCCTTTGGCAGGTATCAGCAACTCAACAACTTATTTGTTGAGCACCTGATGGGCTGGCACGTGTCCTAAAGGGGAATGGGAAGAGCTCAGAGTGACTCAGACCTTCTCTGAAAGAGGAAGGCACAGAGTCCTCCACAGCTGAGGTGGGCCAGGGCAGGAGAATGGGTGGCACGTCTGGACCCGTCTCTCCCTGTCAACCTTCCCTGAAAGGACAGCGCTGAGGCTGAAAGGGATTCCTGGGGCCTGCCCAAGTCTATCTAGCCTGGAGGGGATTCTGCTGGGGGCCTGCAGGGTAGGAGAGGGGTGGGCGGTCCAGAGAGGCCTGAGTAGTGTTTGCAATGCACCACGGAAGGAAGAGACAGTGTCACTCGCCCCAGCACGTGCACACACTGCATGCTCACACAGACCCCTTACATGCAGGGGCACAGAGACCCGTGGACTCCACAGACACAATCACACAGACGTGGGAACACACAGACACTTGATGCAGTTCCCTTGCCTTACTCAGAGAAGGAGCCATGGATACAGATACTGGCCTCTCACCAGCACAGAGACACAAACACATGCGTACATACTTCTCTTTGGTGTGTCATGCAAAAGATGAGAGAGAAGAGAGTTTAGAAGGTTAGCATTCCCTGGCTAAGTCCAAATCTGGGTGGGGTGGAGAGGCTAGGCTCAGTTGCTCCCACTTCCTGTTGTCTTGGCCATAGGTTCTTTCTTCCAGAACTTTCCGTGGTAGGCCTCTAGGGGAGGTAGTGTAAGAGGGGAGTCTGTCTCCTGCAAGTCCAGCTGGAGGCTGAGTGACCTTCACCCAGCTTCTCTTCCTTTCAAAATCAACTTTTAAATCTCCAAAGGGGTGGAAACTCGCTGGTCCTGGGGCGCTCTGGAGAACAAAACTCCTGAGGGCCCGGGTAGGGAGGTGCTAGGTGAAAATGGGTTTGCCAGGAAGGCAGGGAGAGACTGTCTGACCCAGGCTCGGTCCTCCCAGGAATTCTCTGTCCAAACTCCTGACCTCAGATATGAGCTTTCCTAGAGCCCACACTGGGTTTCTAGCATGTTTTCTCAGATGCCCACCCCATCTACGCCCAGACTTCCCTGTTCTTTTCCAGCTGGAACCCACCCCAACAGCTCTAGCCATCATGGCAGTTGCCTCATTCTGCTCCTCACTCATGTCCAGTCTCTAAGTCTGGTGTCCCAGGAAGTCCAGGTTCCCCAGGACTCAGGCTGGTGCCACCTTCTGCTGGGTGTGCCCTACCCTTACCCAGGCCTGGCCTGAGCCATGTGGTCTTGGGGTGCTCCTCAATCGGCTGCCTGCCTGCCTGCTGTTCCCCACTCCTCCCTCTGCTGGGACTCCTGCAGGGGGCTGGAAGGCCTCAGAGGCCAGGGCCTTGGCTAGGTGGGCAGGGCAGAAACACTTCAGAAGAGAGAAAGTTCCAGAGTGAGCACACACTCGGAGGTCTGAACATGGAAGGAGTGAGGAGAGGCCGGGTTTGTGAGAGGAAGCATATATTTTGAGCATCTGGGCTGGAAAGGAAAGGCCCTTAGATTTGTAGAAACGCAGAATGCATTTGCCTCAAAGGCAAAGAGGCCTGTCTGAGGCCACAGGACAAAGTGTGAGTCCAGAGAGAGGGCCAGAGGGGCAGGCGAGGGCCCGGGCCCAGACACCAGGAGCGGCAGTGGCAGGGGCTAGTCCCGCAGCGGGATCACAGACAGGCACCGTACCGCACTCGTTCAGGGGCTCATCTGACCAGTCCCGGCAGTCCCTCTGAGCGTCACACACTTTCCCGCCGTCCACGCACTCGCCACTCTTACACCGAAATCTGCGGGGACCCTCACATGTTGACTCTGTCAGGCCGGACAAGAGAGTGGACAGCACCTGTGAGATCTTGGGCTGGGAGGGCTGGACCGGCCAGGTCCGTGGAGGCAAACTGAGCTCCAGCTCCCTGCCCCACTGGCCTCCAGAGGGCGGCTCAGGACACACAGCTGAATACAGGGCTGGTGGGAGTTCTGCTCACAGAAGAACAGGACCCCAGGAACGATCAGGATGCCTGAGCATCATCTAGGTAGGCAGGGCCAGGGGGGTCTGTGTCTGATCTGGCAGTACTGGGGCCCTGGGAGGGAAGAGCAGCAGCAAGAGCAGATTCTAGGGGCTGGACTGCCCATCTGAGGGGAATCTTTGCCCTGCATGCCTTGGATAGGGGAGGCTACCTCACTGCCCAACTTTTTACCCACTTCCCCAGATGACCACCGGGTCAGGATCCCTGCTCCTGCAGGGGGGGATGATGACCAGACAGGCATCTGAGAATACAGCGGTTTCCTTGAGAACAGGACGCAGCCTGTGCTCAGTCTGGAACCTAGTGAAGGGAGCGCCTGGATGCTTGGATGTGGACCAAAGGTGGGGTGGACTTCCTGCAGTGCCCTTTCATGTCTCCCTAGGCCTACTTCAGCTATTGCAGAGTGCTTAAAACTTCAGTTCTGGGGCCACTGAAACCCCAAGGAAAGGGTCTAGGTGACTAAGGGACGAGTGATGTTCTGGGGGAAAACACATCTCAGGGACCAAGGGGAGACCTCTCCCAACTCTACTCCCTCCAGGGAGCCGGGGCAGAGCTCAGGGCTTCTCTTCACAGAGGAATCTGCTCCTCTGCCCCCTACCACGCACCCTGCAGGCAGCCGGCTTCATCACTCCCATCTGGACAGTCCTGTTCCTGGTTGCAGCGCTTGATTGCAGAGACACAAGTCCCATCCCCACACTGGAACTCGTCCCCACGGCAGGTGCCCAGTGCTGCCAGGAAAGAGTGCAAGAGGAGGGGGTCAGGGCCAATGTGATATTGGTCCAACTCTTCTCGGCTTACCCCCACCCTACCCCATATTCACCCCAGCAAGAACAGAACCAGTGGCTGAGCTTGGGAGTCCTCAAAGGACACCCGGCCAAGGCACTTCCAGTGTACAGATGGGGAGACTGAAGCTCAGAAAGGAGGAAGGCCTTACCCAGGGTCATACATGGCACTCAGACTGGCAGAACCAGGACCAAAACTCAGGTCTCCTGTGTCCCCAACCACCACCTTCTCCCCAGGGCCACCCCTCCACAGCAGACATGCCTTCTTTTGAGTCTTGGTGCTCATTAACTTAATGACTTCACCCCTTTGGCAAGTCCTTCCTGGGCACCAATGTGCAGAGTGCTATGCCGGGCAAGGGGGGGCCAAAGACTACTAAGAGCCTCCCCATCCTCCAGGAGCTCAAGGGCAGAGGAGGGCCGAGGAACAGACATATGAGGACATCAGAGTGTGGGGCGTGCGGACAAGAAGGGTGCTCAGGGAAGTGTGGTAGCTTGGCCCAGCTGGGACTGGGGGGCATCCCGCGAGGCCTGTAGGGATGCGCAGGCCCAGCAGGGAGGGAGGCTGGGGCCAGTGCCTGAATGTACCAGCGTCTGGGGTTACTGGAGGCAGTGGGTGAATGTCTGGGACAGAAGGGCAGGGGTGGGGGTAAGACAGGGAGGGCATCACCAAGGGCACAGGAAGAGGTGAAGACCCTTGGCCTCTGGAATTAGACCTGAGCGCCACAGCTTAGTAGCTACGTGACCTCAAACAAGCCACGTGGCTTTTCCTCCCCAGTGAAACAGGCTAAGGCCCGCAGAGTAAGCGAGGAAAGGAAGGCCGCGCTGGGAGCGGCAGCGCACCCGCGCACCCGCAGCGCCTGAGCTCGGGGCGCTGGGCTGCGCGACGAGGAGGGGCGGGGGCTTACGGCAGTCGGCCTCGTCCGACTTGTCCTTGCAGTCGCGGTCGCCGTCGCAGCGCCAGCCCAGGTGCACGCACTCGCCGCTGCGGCAGGCGAACTGGGCGGCGGCGAGCGGCAGGACGTGGCCTCAGGCCTAGCTGGCCGCAGAGCTCGGCCGCCTGTCCGAGCGGTCCTCGCAGTCGAACTGGCGGTCGCAGACCCAGCGCTCGGGGATGCAGGCGCCGCCGTCGCCGCCACAACGGAACTCGCGGGGCCCGCAGGCCGGGTCAGCACAGCCGCGCTCGTCGCTGCCGTCGCCGCAGTCGTCGTCGCCGTCGCACACGAACACGGCGGCCAAGCAAGAGCGGTTGCTGCACTGGAACTCGTGCGGGGCGCACACTGCGCGGGACAGAGAGCCGTCGGCCCGCCGGACCCCGTCCCTGGCGCCCCGGGCCGCTGACCCTCACCTACCGGCCAGAATGAGCCCTGCGGGGGAGCCAAATGGCGAAGGGGGCTTCCAGCCCCGATCCTGCCCGGATCATGCGGGGCCTCCCCAAACCTCCCCAGCCTCAACGGGAGTGAGACTTGCTATCCTGCGGCCAGTATTATGGTGGGACTAGGAGAGTCTAAAGCGGCAGAGCGTGGCCTGTCTTGAAGGACTTTGTGATGATGCTAGGAAATGATATGTACCATGACATTGATCTTGCCAGAACACAAGGTCTGGAGGCTGTTTCCTTACAGCGCAGCTCAGGCCCCTCCCCAGCCCCATCTGCCTGCCCCAACCCATCTACGTGCCTGGCCTGGTGTCCAAGGCCACTGGCATGGAGCCTCACTGCTATGCCCCATGACCTCACTGCAGCACACACCCTGGCTTCAACCACACCAGACTATTTGCACCTGCTCTCACCTCCAGGCCTCTGCCCAAGCGTTCCATCTGCTGGGTACCCACCTCTTGCCCACCACTGTTTATGTATTTCACAGTGATGAGTTCCCATCCTTCAAGAGCCCAAATTCCACTCTTCCATAACACATTTTGTGCTCCCCTGCTGCTCCTACCCTCTTCTCTCCTTTTGGGTGCCCTTCACAGCACGCTCAAGTGTCTGGGTCTTGTGTCCTCCTCCATCTGCCCGGAGACCATAAACTGCATGGGGAGAGGCTCCCAGGCTGACCTAGCTTTGTCCTGAGGCCCTGGCACAGAGCTCCCTGTAGCGGGTGTCTGTGTGGTAGATGGAGGCTAGACCAGCTCAGCTGTGAGGAGTAATGAAGGAAGTGCAGTCGTTTTTAAGGGCAGAGGTTACTGCTTCTGCCTGGGGCCCTGGGCTTCCCCTCTCTGGTGGCCTTCTTGACCACCAGCTTACACATGGGGAAACTGAGGGCCAGAGGGAGGAGCAGCTTGCCCAGGTCACACAGTCAGTCCACAGTGATGAGGAAACAGAACTCAGGTTTGGGTTCCTTCCTTCCTACTCTGACGCCTCTCAGCTTTCTGGTTTCTCCTCCCCTCCTGGAGTATAAGCTGTTTTCACAGCAGGGACCTTCTCGTCTCCTTTCCCTCTTCATTCCTTACACAGAGGCCGAGAACAGACCTGGGGGGCCCAGGTAGGGTGTGTGCAGTGGCTGTGGCCACGGATAACGTGGTGGTGGCCGCAGCACCATATCTGTCCACGTGGGGGCGCCAAGTGTCCGTTTTATTCTCTTATGGAAAAATACCAGTTTTCATTGTTAGTGAGTGTAAAATAGAATGATGTCTTCAGTCTCACAATGTAGGCATCTCATTATGTGTTGCTGACAGCTCTATCAAGTTCCTGACAGTTGCATTTTTTTCTTCTTCGGGCCTTTTGGGATGTTGGGGCACTGGAGGGAAAAGCACACACTAACTACCCTGCGATGTCTGCTCCTTGACATCTCATAGATGCCTGGATTAGCTCCCCTCTCCCTGCCCAGACTCCGCTTGTACATGTCCAGGGCGGGAGGACACTAGGTTTGGAGTTCTGGGAGGAAGTGTTTCTTGTTCCTGAGTTCTCCCTGAAGTTTTGAAGCTGACAGCAACTTGAAGAATCTCAGGCCGACACCCAGATACCCCACTCCTAGTGCTCACACATGGAAGAAGCTCTGAGGGGTAAGAGAAGGGAGAATTTTTTCTACCACCCAGGTGGTGGGAAGCTACAGCACAGAAGCCCAACCAAGACCTTCTAACACCCTGTCTCCTACGGTTAAGGAGGAACACTCCTCCTACAACACTCCCTAGTTAGAGATACCCCCACCCCGTGCAATAGGGGCTGACGGCCCTTTGAGCAGGGGAAACTGCTGATTACAGGGGTGGGGCGGGGAGTAAGTTAGGAAGAGGATGCTCATTGGCCATTGAGGCCCTGCAAAATTATCATGACTGAAGAAACAAGCCAATGCCATCAGCGGGGCTTTAAACTCGCTGGCCCCAGCCAGGATCTCCCCCCACACCCAGATGCTTCCTGCTTCAGACACATCAGTACTCCAGACTTAGAATCTAGGGTGCTGTGACTCAGAAGCCTCCCAGAGAGATGATATTTCCCCTGGGCCAGGGAAGATGGATAAGATGCAAACACACAGCCTGGTGGAAGGAATGGGCGGGGGAGGTAGTGGCGGGCAAGTGCCCGGTAAGAGCCCCCGAGTGAGTACTCATATTTCTCCCCAGCCTCACAGTCTAGTTATAGAGAGCCAGTCTGTCTCCCTATTCATCATGAGCTCCCAGAGGGAAGAGTATGTAGGATTCACCTTATTGTCCCTTCCTGAGCCTGGCTCCAGGCCTGGCACACAGTAGGTGCCCAGTGAATTGAAACAAGCACAGCCCTCTGGCCCAGGACCTGCTGGCCCTCCCTGGGAAGGAGATAATCCTGTGTTTGAAGCTCAGTGATGTGGAGCTGTCCCAGTGACCACTTCCATCTGTCCCTGCCGAGGCTGCTGGGAATGACTTCCCCACCCTGTGGTATTTGTGCTCAAATCTGAGATTTCAGCAAAAGTTGTCCTTCACACCTCAGGAATCTGTCCCCTCCTCACTGACACTGCCAGTGCCCTGGCCCAGGCCCAGGCCCCCCGCACTGGTTCACCTACCTTTGTCTAGAGATCAGTACAGATTTATGGAATGGATGAGCAGATGTCAGGCAGGGTACAAACTCATGGGCTTGGCCATCCAGACCTAAATTTGAATCTCAGTTCCATCACTCAGGCTTGGGCACTTTTCCTCACTTGTCTGAGCCTCAGTTTCCTCCCCCATAAAATGGGGATGACAATGGCTACTCATGAGGTGGTCATGAGGATGAAAGAAGGAAATGTCCCCAGAGTGCCTGGCCATCATTAGTGTCTGACAATCACCCTTTGCTCTCCACCCACCAAGTCTTTGAGACCAGGCCTCCCCCCAGAAGTGGCCACTGCTCCCTGAGGCAGCCTGGCTATGCCTAGCAGACCATGGGGCCTGACCCGACTCACAGGTGACACAGCCGGCTTCGTCCGCTCCGCTCTCACAGTCCTTCTCCCCATCACAGCGCCATGAGGCGGGCACACACTTGTGGCTGGTGGGTCCACAGCTCAGCTTCTCTGCAGGACACACCTGCTTGGCTGTGGAGACAGACACCCATGTAGGGGTTAGCCAAGGGGACACGGCATGGTGCCAACCAGTCCTGCTGTCCAGCTCCAGCCACCTGGCCCAAGGCCCTGGGAACCCATCAGAGTCTTCTTGCCCTGGTTCTTGGTTTCTTCATCTGAAAGGAAGCCCCTGTCTGTCACTAAGGCTTTCCGAATCCTACATTTGACTCTGCCACTGCCCTGCCTGACACCCTTTCATAGTGCCCTGATCTCTGGGACTCAGGCCCCTTCTTGATCCAGCCAACCCCTGCCTGCCTCATTGGGCCCACCTCCCACCCCTTCAAGCCTCACCTTTAAGCTCCAGCAACACAGAGCTGCATGCCCTGCACGCGTCCCCTGCCATTTCCCAGCTGTATGTCCTTGAGTGAGATATGCCCCAGTTGGACCTCCGTGTTCCTTCCAGATCAACTCCATGCCCTGAACCTGTAGGTCTGGAGGGCTCCTCAAGGACCCAGTAGCTCCCTTGCATGACTCACTCCCCCATGCCCCTCCCTACCCCAGCGACGGTGCTGAGCCCACTGTTGGGAGCGGCCGCCATGTGGCAGGGCCCAGCGGGAGCACACAGCTCTAATTACTGCAGCAGCAATCAGAGGCTGACTCAATCAGAGGCTGAACCCCAAGGGCTGATTCTCAATTTGGAAGAAAGGACGAGAACCCCGATCAGGACTGAAGATGGCTCTCTTCCTGAGCTTCCCAGGACGACCCATGTGACAGACACAGCCGTGGCAGATGAACCTCAGACTTCCATGGCCGGGCCCCTACTGCCTTCCAGGGTGTACAGGAGGCCCAGACTCACGGTCTCTAGGATGTGCTGGACATAATGCTAGACATTTGCATTTAATTTTCACAGTGAGCCAGCAGGTAAGGATTAGGTCATGGCCTCCAGTGTGCAGGTCAAGGGCATAGGCTCTGGAGCCTGGCTGCCTGGATTCAAATTCTAGATTGGTCACTCACTGGCTCTGTGACCTCAGTCGACAATCCTTATCTCTGCGACAAAGAAGTGAGGATCTCATAGTACTGTTCTAAGGCACTGAGAATGCCCAGCCCAGTGCTCATTAATGCTACCTACTATTATTTTCCATGTATAAGAGATGACTTGTTTATTTACTCAGCATCTAGTGAATACTTGTGTACCAGACATGGTGGTAAGCACTGGATTCTAGTCACACAGCTGGTAAGGAATAGAGAGGATTCCAAGTCAGTTGCACCAGAGAATGGGCACACACTGCTGCACCCACAGGCAATGGGTTCATTTGCTCTGTGATCTCAGAGCAGGTTCCCTTTCCCTACTTCCAGAGCCAGGGTGGGAGGCCACGAGGGATGGAGAAAGGGCAGACAAGATGGGGTGGGGACCAGGTGTTGGATCAAGGTCCCCATGGAAGAGGAGAACCTTAGACCCTCAACTGCAGACTCCAAAGTTATTCCTACAAATACATCTCATGAACTATAAGGCGGTTCATTGGGGATACAGGACTCAGGATTCATTTTACAGAAAATCCCCTTTACAAATAACAGTTGGGCAGAACACTGCAAGAAGCACTGACATTCAAAGATCTTTTACAAAGGCCATCTTGGGGCTGCAGTGCATGCTGGTGAAGGGGGCCTGGGAGGCGGGAGGGGGGCCCCTCCAGAGCACCTCTACCACTGACACACAGTGGTCCTCAGTGGGCACTGCCCCTCTGGGCTGACAGAAGCTGGCTGGCATTTCCCAGACCCTGACTATAGGAAGGGGAGTGAGGGCTGTTAGAAGTTCAGGTTCCTGGGCCCCAGCTCATACTAGGCTGAATCCAGACTTCAACAGCAAAGCCCGGGAGTCTGTATTTTCGTGACTTCCCTCGATCCTCAGTGATTCCCTCTGACCACTGGGTCATCATTCTGCAAGTCTACAAGATATAGGATATTTCATCTCTTTGATTAATTCCCATAAAAGTGATAGAAGTGTTCTGTGTATTTCCAAGCCCCTGAGAAGGCAATGGGACAGAGGGACAAGGTGATCACATATGACCATTCCACATATGGCCAGGCCTCAGGCAACACAACCTCCCAGGGGACGTGGAAGGAAGCCACATGTACTGAGCACCTACAGTGTGTCAGGTGGCTGCATGCTGAGGATTTAGTATTTTCTCGTTTCACCCACATCATCAACCCTACCAGTAAACAGGCCCAGCAGGGTATAATGTAAACTCCAGGGGTTCCAGTCACAACGATCATCGTGTCGGCAGGGACCCTGGAGTGGAGGACTCCATTTTACAGAGACCAAGTAACTGGATCCAGATTCCTCTGAGTAGATCCTGCCCTTTCCATTAAACCCTGCATGCTCCTATGGGTAGGCAAGTGGCCCAGAAGCAGCCCCAACTCTCTGCCTAAAAGCCCAGGTGACTGAAATGACCCTTGACTGTCCACACCACCTCCAGCAGCCTGGTTCTGCATACCTCAGTGCAGCAGGCAGCTGCTTGAATTTTTAATGAATATTTATACAGGTAATTGCATAACCTTTCAGCAAGGACAATGATTAAACAATTCATCTGCTTCCTTTTTTTTATAATTAATAAGACATTTGCCATCCCTAAATAGACAGCTCTAATTACAGGCTCTTGAGGATTCAGCAGGGCTTGACCCCAGTCCTCCAACCCTCAAAGAGCCAAGGCACCGTCTTGGAATGCCAGGACACAAGAGGTCATACTGAGGAACATCCGGTGGGGTGACAGGAGACCGAAGCACAGAGAGAGGAAGGGGCCTGCTGAGGCTCTGGATACCAGGTGTTCCAACCGCCTGTCTGCCCTGGACCCTCATCGGCTCTGTTGTGACGCAGCTTTTCCCCAAAGCCAGAGTGGGAACCTTGCTCTCTGGGCTCCTGGCTCAGACCTCCACTGCCTAGCCCTGGGAAGTCGGTCTGGGTATTGTTGGTATGCAGTACCTCCTTATGAGGTGGTTACTAGTATTACCTCTGTTTTACAGATGAGAGCAAAGCCCAGAGAGGGTAGGTTGTTTGCTCAAAGTCTTGTGCTAAGGGGAAAAGCTAGACTTCCATTCCACATTTCTCTTAACTCCAAGCACTGCTTAACTTACTGCACTTAACCGTTATACAGGAGAAAAACAGGCCTGCTGGTCTCCCTGGCATCTCTGGGCTGGAGAGGGGTCACTGGAGGAAGGGGGCTCACTGGGCCTTTGCTCAGGCAGGGTCTTCAAGATGGCCACCTGATGTCCACTCTCAGGATAACTCGAAGTAAAGGCGTGCCAGCAGCACAATGCAGAAGAAGGAGCAGCTTTGGAACGGACAGCCCTGGGTCCAAATCCCATTTGCTAACACAAAGATCCTTCAGCAAGTTACTTAACCTCTCTGCACCCCTGAAAATGGGGTTACATAATCAATCTCCTAGAGTTGGCAGATGGTTTAAATGAAGAAATATGAAAATCTCTACACCTAGAGCCTGGAAAAAACTTGAAGTTCAGAAAATAGTTGCCTTTGTTTTACTTCAGGAAACGCAAATACAAACAGGTGGGAGGGCCTGGCCTCAGCCCTGGTGACTACACAGTATCAGAGCCCTTGCGGCCCACCGTGATGTGGCTGCGACCCCGGAATGCCTCTCTCTCTTATACCGATGCCCTGATGCATGCCTGTGGCCCGCTCTCAAGGATCCCCAAGTTCTGAGAGGGAGGAGGGAAGAAACCCACTGTCTCTCAGACATCAGGAATCTTCCAAAGTCGAAAAGGGCCTGAAACTGCATCTGGAGTGGCCGCAGGCACTTACAAATTCCCAGAGAACCCTGCCCCAGAAACCCAAATCCACTGGTACTGTCTCCAATTCACAAGTTCAAAGTAATAGAAAGGGAAACGTCTGCTGAATAAGAGACTCGAAGTGGTTGATGGCTGCTTCCTGAGTAAACACACCAGCAGTACTGGGTCACGTGAGGCTCCAGGGCAGACGACCTCCAAATGGGCACTGCCAGCTCCAAGCGACCAGAGACTCAGGTGGTGGGAACTCTGTCCAGCTGCCACCCTGGGAAGCATGGCATGGGACTGTCCCACAGGGAAGACGGGGGCAGTTACAACAAGCTTCTTTGCATCAGGTCAGGCAAAGTACTTCTAGCTGGGCCAGGCTCTACCTCGCTGGGTGAGCTCAGAAAATCTGTAGACCTCCACATCCTGATCTGTAAGAGGAAGGTGCCCTTGGATAATCAGTGAGGTCACCTTCCAGGTGGACAGGTTCTAAGATGCATGAATAAAAGCCCACTTTCAAAGGCGTAAATCATTCACCTTGAACCAACCTTCCCACCCCCATCCAGCACCCCTCTCAACAGAGGTCTGAAGGTGGGTCAGAATCATCCCCAATCAAGGGAGCTATAATTAGAGCTGAAATGTTACTTTCATTAGGCAAATGTCCCAGGCTTTCCTACTGTGACTCCTGGCTGTATACGAAAGGCACAGAACTCAGAACCAGAAGGAAACAGACCTGGGAGAAACCCTGGCCAGCTGGGGGCAGGCAACACAGCAGGGAACACAAGAACCAAGAATGGGAGCCTGCTCCTTAAGTCTTTCCTCTTAGTGCAAACCCCCCTCACACTCTTCTGTTCTAAGATTTTAAATTGGTGTGTATGGGGGAGAAGACCTGGAATCAAAATGTAGTGATAACAACAACACTGCCATTTACTCCAGCACTGACACTTTGCATGCATTTTTTCCATTTGATCCTCACAACCCCTGTAAGGCAGATACCATTACCCCATTTTACAGATGAATAAACTGAGGCTTAGAGAGATTGGGCACCTTATCCGACACCTCACAGGTTACAGGACCTAAATCCAAGTATGTCAGACACCAAACCCACTACACTTGCTATTGCCTATAATCTTTTTTGAGGGTGGGAAGGGGGCTCTAGCCTGAAAGCTGGCACAGTCCCCAGGAACCTGCAAGGCTGTGGAAGTTGCTATGGCAACACCAACAAAACGGGCAGCAGCTTGGCTGCAAGGTGCCCACTCAGTCAGGAAGCTGTGAGTAAGCCTGCCACCGGGTCCTGCTGCCCCAAATTCTGCCTGACCCTTGAAGCCTCACTTTGGCCGACCTCCTCCAGGCAGCCCTCCCACCCATAGGCTTTGCCTATGGTGAATGTTAACTCTGCATAGGAAGTGGGATCCTGGGCCTCATGCCTCAGCTGGGCACAGGCAAGGGAGAAAGAGGGTCTCAGAATGTTAAGAGTCCAGGAATCTTAGAATCATGGTCTTTGGAATTCAGGAATATTAGGAAGTGGGGCCCAGACGGGCAGAAAAGTATGCCACACCTCACAGTGAGTCGTTGGAAGAGCATAGAGAGCTAGGCCTCCCTACTCCCAGGGCGTGGCCTTGACTGCTGCTCCCACGGGGCACTCTGCCAAGCCTCAGAGAGCCTGAGGAGCCCGTCTTTTGCCACAGAAGGCAAACCAGCGATAAACAACCTGTGTGTTTTAGAAGCAAGGCCCTCAATTTCTCTCGGCCTCCAGTTATTCAACAGTCAAGTAACAGTGCCCTCCAGCTGGGTACAAAGCAGTCCTGGGAGGCAGGAGGGGTAAGGTTGGAGGGTCCCTGCACAGCCCAGAGGGAGGGAGGAAGGCAAGAGCTGGGCCCAGCAGGAGGGAGAAGGACAGAGGGAAACATGGGGTGGGGAAGAGATGGCAAGAGGGAGGAAGAGAAGGAGCAGGCAGGCAAGGGGAGGCCGCCCAATATAGCAGGGTGGGCAGGGCCCTGAGGGGGCAGAAGGCCGGGCTAAAGGGACATGGACACAAACACAGAGATGTGGGGAGAAAGGGGAGCACAGCTCAGGCAGTAGGACGGACCCCAATACTAACAGTGATAAGGCTCCCCACCCCTCCCCTTCTGCCCCCAAATCCAGGACACTGCCAGAGAGGGGCCAGCCAGCCGACAGCAGAGGGGGGAAAGCCTGTGGCTACAGCTGCCCTCCCCAAACCCGCTCCGGGCGGCACACAGCTCTGCCCCTTGTTGGCTGGGCGGCCATGGGCTGGGGGCTGATCCTGTCCAGGCCTCAGTTTCCTTCTCTCCGAACAGGGATGCACCCTCTCCCAAGGGTGCCCTGAGGATGAGTCACAAGTGGGCGTGGCCAGGCTTTGTTCCTTCTGAAGCTCAGGACAAAGCACTGGGCTGCCCTCCTGCCCAGGCGCCCCTGGGACAGCCTGGCTACCTGGTGGGGTGAGGAGAGGACAGGGCCTGTGGCCGGCAGGGGAGCGGGGGCAGCTGTGCCAGGAAATGAGCGGGCCCCCAGACTCCGGTGGGGCTGCTCTTGCTCCCTCGCTCCCTCTCTCTCTCTCTTTCACACGAGACTGGCAGCTCTGTTGCTAGGAGACAAGGAAACCCAGTTATCAGCAGCCACAGCCGGAGACGGACACCGGCCTCCACTGTCCCCGCCTCTGCGACTCGGGCTGCTGTGACCCCTGACAAGGACCGGGGACTGTGACTCCCAGCCCCACCATCCTCCACGTGTTCCCTGCTAACCTTTTGTCTCAATCTTACTTGGAGAAGCCCTGCCTTGGAGCACTGGGTCCTTCCCCGCCCCCTTCTCATCTCCTTTTTAATTTAACAAATGTCACGGAATGACCTGTGGGTGTAAATTTGCTTTGAGGATTAGGGCCTGGACAAGAAATCAGGGAGAGACAAAGCCCTGAGCGTGGGAGGTGGGCCTGGGGCTTGGCTCTGGCCCTCGCCTCACTGCCGGCTGCCTCTGCTACCACCCAGCCTGCCAGGGAGGCCGGGGCTCCTGCGCTTACTCCACCCAGGGCAGAGGAAAGGGCTGGGGCCTCAAAGTCCTGGCTGGGTGGACTTGGGCAAGTCACTCAACCTCTCTGAGCCTCAGTGGCCTCCTTTGCAAAAATCAGAAAGTGTCAGTACCTGCCTCCTAAGACTGCTGTGGGGATGAGATGAATTAATGCACACAGAGAGCAGAGCACTTCACCAGGCACACGGGAAACACCAGACAGGCACCAGCTGTCATCAGTGCAGTTAGAATTATGATCAGAGTCCTCAGAAAAATAGTGGGGGAGGCCTGGGGGATGGACTGTGGCTGCCCCTGGTCCTGCAGGAGCAGGCTCAAACCTGCAACAGGCCTGTGAAGAAAGCCCCAGAACGGGTCTCCAGAAACCAGCGACGGGAAACCCCTGGCTGGTTCAGGAGCCCCCGAGGGCGTGGCACAACGTGGGTCTAGGGCAGTGTTCCGCGGACTGCCTCACTGGCGCCTCCCACCCTCCCAACAAAGAGGACCCGATGGGGAAGCTGAGGCCCCACGGCAGGACTCACTGCAGGCGGCCTGGGACTCGTCCGAGCCGTCGGGGCACTCCTCCTCGCCGTCACACTGCCATCGCTCGGGGATGCAGTGGCCGTTGTCACAGGTGAAGTCACTGTCCGAACAGGTCCTCTTGGCTGTGGGGTGAGGAGAGCAGCGTGAGGAGCCCTGTGGGCACCAAAGGTTTCCCACCGGGGCTATGGGGTGGCCGGGACGCGCTGTCTGGAAGCAGGACCGCAGGACCTCCCACGGCCCCACTAGGCCAGAGGGTGCCCCGCTGACCAAGAGGACAGGAGAGAAACACTCACTCATTCAACACGTGTGCACTGAGCACCAGGTGGACACCAGCAACACCTGGCCTTGCCCTCCAAGTTCAGGAACTCAAGTCCAACAAGACAGGTAGGATCCACCCACCAACGGAATGCCTGGTCCAGTGCCACCACCTCTATGAAGCCTTCCCGGATCACCAACAGCAGTTGCCTCAGCCCCTTCCTCTGGCGCTCAGTCCTTTTAGCAGGCTGTCCTGCTCCCTGCACCCAGAAAGAAGCCCAGACCCTTTCTGCCAGCACCAGGGAGCTGGAGATACAGAACCTTAACAGCAAACAATTACTCTGTGGCAAGACATGTTCTGTTCAGAATAGTGGGAAGAGCATCTACTGGGGGAGATGCCCAAATCAGTCTCTGCCCTTCAAGGCGCTTACAGCCTGGAGCACAGGCCTCCACGGGGTGGGTTTGAATCCCCGCACTGCCTCTCTCTGCCTGGGTGCCTTTGGAGATATTACTTAGCCTCTGAGCCTGTTTTCTTATCTATATAATGGGGAGAAGAAAACAAAAGGCTCGGAGGAGTATCAAGTCACACCGTGTGAGGCACGAGCAACAGAGATCCTGGCACACAGCAGATGGGGTCGGCAGCAGTTGTTTTTATGGTCTGAGTCTTAGAAGCAAAGGAAATGTGTATTCTGTGCCCTCGGGGGTCAGACGTAGCTGGCTGAGATCTCACAGCTGGTCGCAAAACTGGGGCAAGAACGCAGGGACCAACACGGTTTGCGTTCCTCCCCGTCCCTGCGTCAGCCTGACGCGCCTCCGGTGTCAGATTCAGCACAGGACCCGACTCAGGGCAGGTCTCAGTTGGGGCACCGAACCAGTGGGGGATGTAGGTGCCCAGCCTCTGTGCCCGCGCCGCCAGGGCTCCGGCTCCCCTGCTCTCTGGGAAGCTCCTTCCCGGCGGCCAGCCTTGGATGACATGCGCCCCCCACAGACCCTCTGGGGCCATGCAGCTGCTCCCCCTGCCCTAAGCCACTGAGCAAGGCTCTGGGGACAGGCACCTGAATCCATTCCATTCCGCCTTTCAGTGGAATCCTTGCAAGTACATCCATGTTCAAAGATGAGTTTTCTTCTCACTTTCCTTAGAAGAATACCTCTGTCTGTGCAGGGTTAGAGAAACCAGAGGAATCGGAGTCCACCTACAGATGGGGGACCTAAAACCCAGAGTGGGAAAAGGGTTGGCCCAGGAAACACAGCAAAGCAGGGATCACTACCAGCTCTCCTGCCTCCCAGCACAAGCCCCCAAGCAGCCCTCTCTGAGCCCCGCACCAAGGGGTAACTGTGGGCAATAGATACCAATACCTTTTGGTAAATCACTGCCCATAATCATCTGACAGTAAGTACAGCTAGGAGCCACAGTACCTGGGGCATTTCCGAACACGAGCACCAGAGTATCCCACAAGAGGCTCAGCATCCAAAAAGGAAACGTATATCCTAGCACTTTCTTTTTCCTTTTCTAACATTCTCAGAGTGCTTTCTGTGTGCCAGGTTCGGTGCTAGGTGTATCACCAGGAAATCCCATGACAAACGGCCCATTATGTCCCCACTTGACACATAGGAAATCCAGACCCTGGGTGTTAAGTTCCATGCCTGAAGTCACATCTGGGTGGGAGCAGGGCTGCAATTTGATCTCACAGTCAGACACCCCTTTTCCCCACCATGGCTCTCCAAAGGAAATGTTCACAATATCAAATGTGTAAGAAAAGCCCCAAAGGAGGTTCTTTGGAAGAACCCAAGGAAGCTTCAGTTCTACAGTCAGTGAGCTTGCATCTGTGCCAGGCTCTGCACTGAGCACATGGAAGAGAAATCAGCCCACCCGGCCCCCGGGAGCTCAGCTGAGTGATGACCGGGCAGGGCAGACCTCCGAAGAGCAAGGGAGGCTTGATGAGGAAGGTGATGGAGGGGCTCTGTCACCAGGTCTGGGCCAGCTAGACACTCTCCGAAGCCCCTTTCTCCCTGACATTCTGGGAGCCCGGGAAGGAGCTGGGCAAGGAGGCCAGAGCAGCCGCAAGCACAAGAGGGCCCTGTGGGCAGGCCTCAGGGCCGGCGGGCCTGTGTAACGGCCGCCTCAGGGCCGGCTGTCCCACAGTGGGGCTTAGGGAACTGAGATGTTCACTGTCAGGGCCAGTTTGGACATTTTTCATCCTGGGCCTGGTCTGGACCTTTTTCCCAATATCCCAGTGACAACTCATTATTAATCCCATATTACAGAAAACAGAGACTCATAGAGTCAGGGTGGGAGATGGCAGAAATGGGATTTTAATTTCATATGTCAGCTGCCAAAACTTGGACTCTTTCCACTAAGGCCCACAGCCACCTCAGCATTAACAGGATATGATCGAGGATCCCAGAGAGGCAAATGCAATATGACCAGGGAAATGTCTCTCTGGTCCCAGGGCCACAGGACAAGGCAATGGGGCAGGTCAGCCATTTAACCTGGAGGTGCCCACGTGAAGGGTCCCCTGGAATGTGCCCAGAAATGTACAGCAGAATGAACCTGGGCCGGTGACAACTTCTGCTCTTCCAATGGACTGCCTTGGGGAAACTGAGGCAGCTTGGTCACTATCAGGTTGGGGACTAATCTAAACCACCTTAGTGGGCCCTGTCTGAAGTGTAACCACAGGGAAGGATTTGGAATCAGTGCTGAGACTGAATGTTGGCATGGCCACCTCCTCTTTGGGCAAATTCCTGTCCTCTCGGGCAAGTGGGGATGGTGGCTTTCCCATGCAGCATAGCCACCAGGATTAAAGGCTAAAGGCTCCCCTGGGGGACCCCAGTGAGCATCCCAGTGTCCACTCATTCAGCGTCATGAGTCCCAGAGCCCCTCATCAAGAGTCCACATCAGCCCTGCCAAGAGATGACGGCTGAGTGGTCTTTCACGGCTGTCAGGGCAAGCCACACCAGACCCCCGCTCTGCTGGCGCTGGCAGCCTTGGCTCCAGCTCCCAGGGTGATTCCCCAGCTGGGCTTGAGGCCGTGGCTCCCTGTTTCCAGGAATTTATTTCCTTCATGCCAGTCTGCCCCTTGGACAATGCCCACCTCTGTGAGTCCCTGTATTCCACAGCCCAGGAGCAGTACGTAGTCATCCAGGGTCTGCGACATCATAATCTGGTGCCATGGCAATGGAAGGGCTGCCACAAAAGACTTGGGATTCCAGAGGTGGGGTGGGGGGAGCCAAGCCCAGGGCAGAGTAGGAGGGAACAGGAAGCCCAGGACAAAGGAAGCGGGCACTGCTGTGTACAAAAACGCAGGCTGAGGACAGCATCGGACAGTCCACAATCAGTCAAACTCTGTGGCTCTGCCACTTGTGGGCTGTGTGACATTTTGCAGGTTACACAACTTCTCTGAGCTTCACTTTGTTTATCTGCATTCAAGGATACACTAACCCTGCTTCTCCAAACAGACTAAGTTGTTGTGAGAAGAAAATGAGCTAAGGGTGGCGCCAGGCTTTAGAAAGGCATAAAAGTGCAAGTTTGAGGCCTGTGAAGTCAGCAGCTCTAGCCGCTGTGTGTGTGACATTGGGCCTGCCTCCCTACCTGGAAATGGAAGTGTGGTGCTGACTGAATCTTAAGCCCTGCTCAATGCCCAGTGTCTATGACCTGTGAAATCACTGTGATCACTCAGCACCTCCCAGCTCCCACCTCTGGAGGCGTCCTTCCCTGAGACAATAATGTATCCTTCACGCCGTTGTTCCCCTCCCACGCTCACCCAGAAGCGCTAGTGCAGACAGGGGGCTTCAAAACAAAGATTAGTCAGAGCTGCCAGGTGGCCAGCTCGGCGTGACTTCCTCTTGGCAATCACCATGCTCTGTCATGTCAGACCAGGGGCTTGGAGGCCCCTGTACAGCTCTCTCATTCTACAAGCCAGGAAACCAGGCCCCAGAGAGAAGTGGCTGCTCAAAGTCATTGCACATGTCTGTGAAGGGCTGCATCTGACTCTCAGTATTCTGACTTTTGGTCCCACTGTGTGGCCAGGAAGCCAGGGGACGGCCATCTGACCTGGCCCAGGAATCAGGGAAGACTTCGTGGAGGAGGAGACTATGATCAAGGAAGAGGAGTGAGCCAAGTGGCCGGAGTGAAGAGAGCAATGAGGGGCATTCCGGGGAAAGGGACAGCGGGGCCTGGGCATGGAGGAGCCAGCAGAATGGCAGTTTGGGCCTGGGGAGGAGATAAGTGGCCGGAGACCTGGCAGCCCCACTAGCCCAGGGGCCAACTCACCCTGCCTGGCATCAAGCTGCCCCTCAGAGGCTCAGTGCAGGGGCCTGGCTCTCCCTGAGCTCACCCATGGACTGACCCAGCTTTGCTAACAAAGCTGCCAGGGTTTCCTTCAGGATTTGGTAAGACTGTGCAAGACAGGCGAGAAAGAGGCCGAGGGCACAACAGACAGCAGGGGTAGCCATCTCCCCAGATGTTTTGGATAAGACATTATTTCCCACCTTGGAGATGCATGAGGCCCACTGGCTTACTAACGGCCCCGAGAAGTCCTATAGTAGATACCAAATTGACTCAGTTTCCTCCAGCACTTCCCAAATTTGCTTAGCCAAGGAACTTTTCTGGATGCCATGCCTATTAATTTCCCAAGAAAAAGTGGCCAAGGAAACACAGCTGTAGTGCAAGCCCCAAATCCTACATGTAAGAACATGAGGCCCAGAGATGGGGAGGCTGGTGGCCCCCAGCAGAGGCTGGTACCTAATCTCTCTCTCTGCACCAGCTCCATCAAGCCTTGAAAAATGGGGGATGGTGTTCACAGAGCCCCTGGCCCAGAGCGGAGTGGAGGGGACTCCACTGGGAGACCCTAGTCCTTAGAGCAGGGACTTGTCCAGACAAAAGCCGGGAGGGGGATTGAAACCAGGCCACATGGGACGGGGAGATGAGAGAGACATCTGAGATATAGCCTCAGGTTTCTACAGACTGGTTATGGGCCCCAGGGACTATTCTCTGAGGGCAGAGCAGAGACCCACTGGCAAGACGGATTCTAGCTCAGCACTGTTGCTGAGGCACCTGGGCGGGTCCTTTCCCCTCTCGGGGCAGCTGAGAGATGGAGGGAGCGATGATTACAGCCCCCACCTTGAAGCCGAGGTGCAGAAGGGCCCCATCTGTTCCCATTTCCTCTCCCAGGCCTGGAGCAGCACCGGCCGGCCTGGCTCCTGCAGCCCAGCCCTAAGGCACTGGGTCACTTGTACTGGGATCGGCGAGATGAAAGCGCTGCTCCCCCAACAGCTCCCCTTCTGCAGAGCCCGCCAGGTCCTGGCATTGCCAAGACAACCCTGCCAGCAGGACGAGGACCCGGGGTGGGGGCAGGGGGCGTGCCAGCCCGCCCCTGGCCTACTAACCTGGCAGGCAGATTTAAATGACAGCCCAGGAAGCTACTATTAAACTGTCACCGCAGTCAACAGGACGACAGACCCCGAGTGTTCTCTGGCTGCAGCAACAACGCAGCAGGAGTGAGAGGGGGAGGAGAGGGCCCAGGGCAACTGCCCCCTCCCCCGGAGGCGCCGTCTGCCTGCCCATTCACCCACAGGCCCGGGCCGCCCTCGCAGGCTGTGGCGGGTCCTGCAGCACAGCGCAGGGCCTGAAAAACTTTATTCTTTATTTTTAAGCAGAGGAAGACTTTTTCCAAGGGAAACTCTGACATATAACACATAAAACTAGAACTGTGCTACTGAAAGTGGGGTGAGGGGGACCCCATCGGCTGGTTCCCCACTACCTCTGACAGCCCGGGGCTCACGGCCCAGCAGCAGCAGCTCGGAGCTCAGCGGCAGCAGGCTCAAGCCCAGACCCCTCCCCACATGGGTGCTCTTCCTAAGAGTGCTTGCTTTAAAGATTCTGGGGGTCTAAGACAACATTCAGAACAGCTTCCAGGGGTTTAATGTTCTAATTTTCTAAGGACCCAAGGTTCTTAGGCTACACCACTCTGATGTGCTCACCCTCGGCCCCATGACGGGACTCCAGGACAGTCACTGCATGGATCACACATGCCGATAAGCTGTGGGCTGCCCCAAGCCCACCTCTGAGAGGGGCTGTGTCTCTGAATCCAAGCGTCCACATGCTGACAATCAGACTCAAGGCTCTTGGAGGTGCCAAAAGGAAAACAGTCCCCACAGTGTCGGGACACCCACGGAGCGTGGTAGGCAGGGCCCAGGCCACCACCACCATCCATCAGCAGGTGACATCTGAGTCCACTTTCTCCCCCACCATCCCATCCCACCTGGGGAGAAAGAGGAAATGAAGCAGGAGAGGGTGCTGGGGGAGGTGTGGGCATGTGATGGGTTTGAGGCAGGTGGAAGAATGAGGGGTGACGTAGGGGGACCACTGAGGTGAGGGTATTTTTGCTTTTAAAGTCGGTAGAGTTTCCCTCAAAATGTTCCAGTTGCCCTCCTCCTCCCCCTATCCTTTGCACTCAAGAGCTACACATTTTAACCAGTCCAGATCACAAGACAAAACAAAAACAAAAAAGACAAGGTGTGGACATGAAGTTTGGAGGGCTGGGAGGGGGAGGGGAGAGCAGATGGGAGGCAGTAGCAGTCTTCCTGGAGGAGGGGCATGGGGTGTCAGGGTCAGCGCAGTGTCCTGTGGTTGTGGCAGACATCACAGATACCCGTCCTACTTTGCCCCATACCTCCGCAGTGCCCTCAGCTGGGAGTTCTTAGAGGGGTGTGCTATCCACTAGATGAGGACAGACAGGGAGCCCCAGACAGAGGGACTTGAATGAGGCTTTCCGGCCAGGCCTTGAACCACGCCCTCTCTCCCTGGTCCAGGGCTTTTTCCTCAATGTCCTCAGCCTGGGTGTCCACCTGGACCCACACCAGTGCTTCCCCATTGTTTCCTTCATCTCCATGTTGCCCTCACGCCGCCTCACGCAGGGCCTGACACCAAGCAGGTACTCAAGAGCACCTAGAGCCCCACACCTCTGACGGGCCCTGTCACCTCTTCCCACTCTGTGTCTGTTTCCTCAGTGTGAACAATCCTTAAGGACCCCTACCTCCAGCTGACATTCGGGGTCTCTGACTCTGACACAGGCGGGTTGTCATGACGCTACCCTCCAGCAGGGTCACCTGGGGCTCCCTGCAGCCAAGGCCCTCCTCCAGGCCCCAGCACATCCCAGCTGCTCTTGGATGCCGCCTGACCCCGACCCCACTGCCACCAAGGGAGGCCCAAGCCCTTGCCGGGGTATGTGGGACTCCCCGTCGCCACAGCGAAGACGAGCGTCTCCAAGGCACAGACGACAAAGAGGCCTTCCTGTCGCAGTGATTTGTGGATGCAGGAGGTATTGAGCCAGAGACAGCTGGTGGGCGGGGGGAAGGTGGGTGGGGGGAGAGGTGGGTGGGACCAGCAGAGGGCTCTGGCAAAAGGATCAAACATCATGCACATGGGGGGCTGCTTAGGTGAACAAGCAGCCAGCAGAGGGGACGGCCACCCCTGCCCGTCCCCCAGGCTCAGACCAGTCCCACCCTGGACTGGGCCCCCCACTTGGCACTGGGGTTTTGGGTCCCAGGGCAAGAGGGAAACTCAGGGTATCCTCAGAGTAGAAGCCTCCAGAAGGCAAGAGGTGTGATCAGGAAACCTTCCAGCCAGAGCCCTGCCTGGCTTCCAGCCACACACTGGGCCTCCATCAGGGAGGGAGCTCCAGGCTGGCTCCAATGGGGACTTAGCCTCCTCGCGCCAGGGGACCTTCCTGTGTCATCCCAGCCAGGCCACCTGAGCCGGGGGTCCACAGCCCCGCCTCTCTTGGGCAGACCTTGGAGCTTTCCAAGGACCCCCACCTCCAGCCCTGTTCTGCCGCCAGCCCCTGGACAGAAGGGAGAGCAGCTCTCCTGCCTTCTCTTCTGAGGAAAAGGCTCCGGAGCCCATTCCAGCCAAGCTCTGATGCCAGGCAGGCCTCTCTGGGCTCTGCTACCTTTGCCTCCACCAACCCTGAGTTCAGGTGGGAAAGCCAGGGCCTCCAGGCAGAACTCTGCGGCCAGGGGCAAGGAGACCAGGCCAGGGGGGCCTGAGGACCCCTGAGGGGCAGAGGCTGCCTCAGGCAGTAGCCTGGACGGGGCTTGAGAAGGCAGCCAGGGACAGGTGGTCCGCCATTCCTGCCCAGCAGCCAGGTGGCACAAGGGAGTAAATGATGTAGCGATGTCCCTGCCTGTCTGGGGCAGGGGCAGCCCTTCCTCCCACCCCACGGGCAATCAGGGCCCTGGTCCCAGCAGGATGTCAGTGCAGTGCCCTCCAGTTGTGCCCAACACAGCAGGCAGCAGGCCTGGATTAGTGGGAAATGCAAATACTTTCATCAGTTAGCCTGGTAGGAGAAGTGCTTCCCGGGGGAAAAACCCACTGGGCCATCCTGGTGACAAATGGGCAGCAGCATCCTATTACGGGGAGATCCATCTCTTGGGGCTGGGCCTGTGGCCTCTCTGGGGCACCCCCTGTGCGGGCCCAGGGCTTCTTGCCCAGGAGTGGGTGTGACCTCTGCCTTGCCCAGGAGTGGGTGTGACCTCTGCGATCTCCAGCCGCCCACCGGCCACCCAGGGAGCTCGGCCCACCCAGTGCCCAGTAGGAGGCTTGAAGGGCAGGGCATCACTCAAACCTGCTGAGGCCTGTGCCAGGGAGGCTGCTGGGTTTCATTTGGAGAGAGGTTAAGGTTATTTCACTGCAAATGGGGTTAGCATTGGGCTATCTGCCACCTCTGGCCTGGCCTGTGTGGCTCTACTGTGTGACCTGTGTACGTCGTGTGCCTTCTCTCTTCCTTCATGACGACTAAGTTCCTTTCCATTTGATGCATGGTGTACAAGATCGAGAACGAGACTGACAGAGGGAGGAAACTGCGGCCCAGCCAACAGGCCCTCCCACTCCACCCCTGTGGCT
The DNA here is from genome assembly GCA_032199065.1 of Smutsia gigantea. Classification (NCBI taxonomy): domain Eukaryota; kingdom Metazoa; phylum Chordata; class Mammalia; order Pholidota; family Manidae; genus Smutsia; species Smutsia gigantea. The sequence continues at coordinate 87,421 of JAVSCE010009081.1, forward strand.
CTAGCTGGGGGGCTGTTAAGTCCAGAGCCAATAGCCATTTATATGCTGAAGGACGGCAGAAGGTCATCTTTCCTTGTCCTGCCAAGTTCCCATCTCCCCTAGAATATGACCAAGTCTCTTACTTGAAACATTAAGCTGTCCTGCTAACTGCTCTGGCCCATCCCTGGCTACCAGCGCTTCCCATGTCCTCTCAACAGTCATGAGAACCACGGCTTTCCCCCAGCTGCCTTTCCTTGAACAGATCTCCCAGGCAGGAGCCGCCACTTCCACCTCCATCTGGCAAAGCTCTCCCCACCCGCAATGCCAGCTTAACATCAGCTGCTGGTAGTGTCTGGAGCCACCCCCCACCTCCAGTAAGGCAGAAGTGGAGCGCCAGCCCAGGGCGTGCTGGGCCCAATGCACCAATGGGGAGCATTAATAAGCTCGATTCCCATGAGGTGCTCATTTTGCCTCCATATTTGTGGCAGGTCAGACCTGGGCAGTGCCCACACTGAGCCTCTCCAGGCTGCGCCCACCCTGGCTAGTGCCAAGGTGAAGGTCTGCAGCCCTGCTGGACAGCACCCGGCTCCCTGCTGAAGGCCTGGGGGGCCAGAAGCTCTCTGCCTGACGGGAGCCAGCTCTGTAAGTCATCCCAACAGCTTAGCGAGCCGGAAACACACAGCTCAGCTGCCACTGTGCAACGGGATGCAGGGAGGTGCAAACTCTTTCCCACCACATCTAAAGCCGGGGCTTTGGCTGTGAGAAAGGCCTTCATGGGGCTTCTCTGGGGCAGTTCCACAAACCTAGGTCTGGTTGGGGAGGCCAGGGGGAGCCTCCGAGTAGTGTGGGCCTTGAAGCCCCTGGACACTACTCCAGGCTGCCCCTGGACAAGTCCCTTGTCCTCCCCATGCCTCGGTCTCCTCGTCTAGAGATGGGCAGAAAAAGGAGTCAGGTTTTACCTGTGCACTGTTCATGGGACTGCCTTGGGTGCTTCATCAGGTCAAGAGTGGCAGGGACAGATGGAGGCCCTCCAGGTGTGTGGGCAGGGCTGAGTTTCACCTGCCTTCTCTACCTGCTTTTCAGATCTACCTTTTCCTTCTGGATCAAACAAGATTTCTCAGGGTGGGCTTCCCTGCCCCCACTGCTGCTGGCCAAACTGACCCCTTATTTGAGGTCCAACTTAAAGGCTCCCCCACCTCAGGGGTGGGGGCAGCAGAGCACACACATGGCTTAGGGTAGGTACCCCACAGAGGGGAAGGGCCCTGAAGGCAGGGGCCGCAGAAGAGCAGCAGCTCAGAGATGAGGAACTGCAGGACTGTTTGGGGGACAAGGAGACCATGTGGATGGAAACTCAGCAGGACCCAACAAAAATCACCAGATCTGGGATCCTGAATGGATGCAGTGCTAAGTGACAGGTTTGCAACCCCAACCCCAGCCCCTCTGCCTGGCTCTTCACAGCAGCCCTATGAGCTGGGGGGCATCACCCACTTTACGAGATAAGAATGCATTACCCTTGAAGGGCAATGGACTGTCCCAAGGTCACACAGCTCAAGGCAGGAGCAGAACCCAGGTTGTCTAATCCACGGTGCTCTTCAAAGAAAAAGATGAGACGTGGTCCTTCCCTCACAGTTCACCGCCGAGCTGAGGAGCCAAGAACTCAGACATAATAGCCACCGTGCAGACCGGGTACGATGGGCCCGATTAGAACTGAAGGGGTGGGGTCACTGTGGGCCCTCCGACAGCCGTCCCTCCCCTGTGCCTCTGTTCCCCCAGCTGGAAGCAAGGCCACTGAGCTCGGGGGCCTCGAGTCCTCCCCAGGGCCCCCTCTGTGGCTGACTGCTGGCGGGGAGAGGGGGCAGGGCTGGGACCCTTTGAGTTGGTCCTCAAGGAAGAGGTGAGTTTGGTCGGCAGTAATGGGGCCAGGGAAGCCCACCCTGAGAAATTTTGTTTGATGCAGAAGGAAAAGGTAGATCCTAAAAACAGATCAGTTTCTTTTTTGGCTTTTTGGTGCATTTGGAAAGAAATGAGATCCATTCTCTACATGAGCCAGGGGTTGTTTTCAATGGGAAAGCATAAGCCACAACCTCACCAGGCAGCAGATTCCTGGGAGGAATGGTCACGGGCCCCTCATCCCACTGACTACCTCTGGCTGCTTATGTCCTATTCAACTCCAGGAGGCAGGCGGCGGGTGGCTGCCCCAGCAGCCAGCAACTCAGGATCCTGGAACCCCCAGTATGACTACAGGTGAGTTACTTAATCTCCCAGAACCTCAGTTTCCCCACTTATAAAACAGGGCTAGCAATAACTACACTCCTCAGGGGACAGGTGTGAAAGAAAGACGACTGTAGATGTTGAAATTACATGGTGAATTGTACAGCCCACAAAGGCGAGGGAATGCTTGTCAATGATCAGTTTATTTCTTACCTTCACCCCCACCACTTTCCTGCTGGGACTTTGGAGGAGAGCTGGATTGCCTTTCTGCCAGAATGGGAGAGGGCTGGGGGCAACTGGACAAGGGGCTCGGCTCTAATGAGAAAAGCTGCTGGGTGCCCTGAGGTGCGGGGGGTGGCCAGTGCAGAGGGGGCAATGTTGGGGGGGCACCAGAGGAGCCGACTGGGGCTGCAAGCAGAACACACCTGGACACCTGGCCTGGAAGCCATCTTGTCCAGCCCGTGCATTTCATACCTGGGGAAACTGAGGCCAGAGAAGACCTGGGCTGGCCTGAGGTCATCCTCCCAAGGCAGCCTTACAAGTAATTATACTGTCTCCCAAAACCCAGTCACGTAGGAGAACTGCAGCAGCTGAAGAGGTCACAGAATTGTAAAATGGCCTTAGAATCACAGAACAGAATCTTCAATTCCAGGAGAGGATCTCAGAATCTTCAAGCACACCATTTGGATGTACTTTGACCCAAATGGCCCAGTGTTAGGCCTATGGGTTCACAGAATCTTTCCAATTTTGAAATCACAGAATCTTAAACTCACAGACAGAGGACAGAAGTCTACAGGCTTCAAATCACAGACTCTAATCTAGGCACCAGGGGTAGCAAAGGCCTGCTGCTTCCCCCCACCAGTGTAGGAATCCTCTGTTCCCACCACTGACATATGGCCATTCCACCCCCTTGAATGCTCTCAGCGACAGGGGACTCAGCAGCTGTGCTGGCTGGAGGCTGGGTGCGTTCCTTCCTCTTGAGCAGGGAGGGAAATAAGCTCTCAACAGGAGATCCCGACTTCATACAAATGGATTTTTCACCCCTCCTTGTTCTTTGGCTCTGGTCAGAAAGATGCCTAGGGAAGTGGAAAGGATCCAAGAGCTGCCACCGAATGACTCTAACCAGCAGACAGGCTGGTAATAGGCTTCGGTGGGAAAAAGGAAGGAGAGGGGAGATTAATTCCAACTTGGTATGCGATAAAGGAAATTAAGGCATAATCCCGAGAAGGCAGCAGTTCTATTAACTTGCGTAGAATACCAATCACTTTAGGCTTCTCAAAATTGCTAGAAATAAAGAGAAAACCCCAGAAGCGAATGTGACCGTGGCCCGGACTCATCTGGATGAGGCTGTTTGCTCTGGCGCCCTAATGATGGCGATGAGGGAAAATTCCGTTTCCTGGGAGACGGCCCTGCCAGAGCTGAGGAAGAGAGGCAGGCCTGTGGGTTGCCACAGGACCGCCTGCCCAGTGCTTAGGGCAGAGGGGGTCCCCAGGCCCCCCACAGGGCCTTCGGGGCTTCCCCTTGCCTAGCGCCCACTCTTAGTCCTGTGTTCTGAGGGCGAACCTGGGAGGGCAGAGCTTCTGATGACCTCTGTTCTAACTGGGAAGTCTGAGGTCTGCGGCTAGAGGCCCAAAGAATCAAGTAGGGGGCCTACTGTGAGCAAGGTGCCCCGCAAGGTAGCCCTGCGGTTAGGTGACACCTTCAGAGGTGGCCAGGTCTCAGGTGCTGGTTCTGCGGGGGCACAGGGCTCTGGCAGATACCTCCCACATATCTGAGGCCAGCCATGGGGCAGACAGCATGGGCAGAGTTAATGGCCATGGGCCACAGCTGTGTGATCCCAGGCAGGTTACTTGACCTCTCAGAGCCTGTGTTTTCCTTCTCTAAAACTGTAATGATGAATCCTGACTTGCAGAGTAGCTGGCTGCGAGATCACGCCTGTCAGTGCCTGACACAGGGTTTGGCACTTAGAAAATCTTCAGTGATGGAAGTTCCTCCTAACTTTTTCAGTCATTCCCCTACGCCCAAGCTCTGTACATAGCAGGCCCTGAGGAGTCTTTGTTCTAATTGTTAAAGGGCGTCAGGAGGCCTGGCCTCTGTTGTCCTGGTTTTTCCTAATTTGGTTTTTCCACATGTAAAGTAGAAGGGCTCTTCCCTGGAGAAAACGGTCCAGGGGGTATGGCCAGGCAGCCAGCTGGACTCACAGGACAGGCTCTTTCAGAAGTGGAGCCCCCATCGAATCCTGCAATGATTATAACCGTGAGAGGGGCAGAGCCAAGACTGGCCCTAGATGTGCAGGTGGTGAGTGGAGGCCTCAAGGAGGTCCAGCCACCAACGGTCTCTGCCACCTTCACCCCTGCCCCCACACTAGTCTCTCCTGAGCCCTGCAGACAGCCAGGGTCCTCCAGGCGGGGCCTCTCCTCCATCCTTGTGTGCGGGCCAAGCCCAGGAGAGCTGTGTGGGGGAGGGGAGGAGTCCCCAGCGGTCAGGCCTCTGGGAGGCTGGGAGGCCAGGGTGTCCCGTGGGCACATCTTCCTCCTCCGTTGGAAGTTCCTCCACTCCACTGGAAAGCCTTGTGTGACCCCACGTGGGACCTCATGACCTCCGCAGAGGCTTCTGGCTACAGCCTCATCACCCTGTGTTGCTGTCACTGAACTATCTTCCCCACTGGACTAGCAGCTCATTGGAGGCTAAGGCCTGCACGGTGGACTCCACAGGGATGCTCAGGGAATGTGTGCTGGATGAAGGAATGAATGAACAATGTGCAATCTTGAGACTTGGGTCTTTTCAATCTACACAGAATTTACAGCTTAAGATACAAATCATGTTTACCAGCGAGCATTCTGTATATATAGTAAAAAACAATCATCATTAAAACATTGCTTCAAAAATCCTTTATTCTTGCATAATGACCTGGGGCTTCAGGGGCTCCCATACTCCCCAGTTGGTTGGCACCCCCACATCCTTCCCCTCAGGTACAGGAACCACCTCTGTGATACCTCTCTCTCTTTCCAAAGACACAGCAGTGCAGTACCCAGAACAGAGCTAGGGGCCAGGAGACCAGGGTTCCAGCCCCAGCTATACCCCTGAGCTAGTGTGGCCTTGGGCAAGCCACTCACCCTTTCCCTTTCTGGGCCTCAGTGTCACCACCTATTGGATGAAGGGTGGGTCTCATTGTTCTCGGAGTCCGGTTCTTGCTCTAGTTCACTGCCATGAGCCACATGGGAAGACTTCAGATGGAAGACAGTGCCAGAACCCAGGCAGACAATTCTGGAGGAAGGTCTACAGCCTGCAAGGCTGGACCTGCTCCTCAGGCAACTCTGGGAACATGTGGCCCTGATCATAATGTGATGGCCACCAATGCACCCTGAGGCTTACAAATCCCTTTGCATATTCTTCATTTAGTTCTTACAACCACCCCAGGAGGCTCAGAAAAGGACAGGATAGGCCCAGGTCACACAGCAAGTCAGTGGACCATCCGTTTGCATTCTGACACCATCACCCTGGGCCAGGCCAGTGGCCCCGCTGCCTCCTCCACAAAACGGGAAGGACAAAGGTCTACAGTGCAAGTCCTGACCTTGCTCCCTGAACGACCCTGAGAAATGGGGTGGTACTCTCTCAGGAACCTCTCGGAACCATCATGAAAATCCAGCAACATAAAAGATGCCAAAAGCATGAGGTGCTGGCCAGGGCAACGCCCACCGGAGCAGAAAGAGTACTACACAAGGAGCCCCAGAGCCTCAGCTCCAGTACTGGCCCCTCTGCACACTGGCTTTGTGCTTGGGCAGGCCTGGTTTCTCCATCCGTCAATGGGACAAGAATCCCGCCCTGCCCACCCCCTGCAGGTGAGCTGGGCACTTGCCGAACGTATATTCATCCCACCGGTGCACAGCCTATGCGTCTGTGGCCACCACCTCAGCCGGAAGGGGTCAAGAGGCTGCCTCCTCTCTGCACACAGCCCAGCTTGACTCACAGCCTCAGAATGCCAGGCCTGGGCTCAGAAGTGTGCTCAGGCAGACCCTCGGGTGTGCGCACGCAGCATGTAAATGTGTAGATGGGCACACATGCACAGAGAGATACACACCTCCCACTTGCACACTCAGATGTGCACCACGTGCTGAACACACTCAGACACACAAGCCAAACTGTGCACACACTGTAGCACATGAACCACACAGCCACATATGCACAGGTGGCTTCATATACACTCACACACTACACACAAGGAGGCATAGATTTTCCTGCCTCTCCCGTAACAGCCAGATGGTGGGATTCTCCCAGAGGGCTACCATTTAATGCTCCAATTAATTAAAAAAAAATTCTCAGTACCCAGAGCCTGGATTTGTTCCAAATATCCCAGGCATGGGCCAGTCTGAAGCCAAGGAGGAAAGCAGACCCTGGGGGAGGGGATGTGGGGCCAGGGATCCAGGGAGAGGGAGGAACTCCCCTGTACCTTCACCTGAAAGGTTGATACCTAGCCTAGCAAGGGGGGCTGGGCTTCCGGGCCATCTGCCCAGATGGGGGCCTGGTCCTGGTTCCTAGAGCACCTCCTGACCTAGGCCAGGGAGAGACCCCATCGGGGCATCTCTGTCAGGGCTGTCTGGGCCAGCCTGCACAGCGCAGCAGACTGGGAGCCTGGTCCCTTGGAGCTGCCGAGGCTCCTGGAAGACTGCACTGCAGTTCTGGGGGCTCACACCTAGATCCAAATCTATCCCACTGCCTGACGTCAAGGCACTGTGGGTGCAAACACAGCAGAGCCACCAGTCTGCCGTGTGAGATGGAGGAGGAGAAAAGACGAAGGGCCAGTCTGGAGGGACTCGCGATGCTCCCTACCCTCTGCTCACGGGCCTCCAGTGAGGGCGTGCTCACCAGGGCTCCCACAGGCAGCCTGCCCAGAGTGGACCCGAGTCTGTTCTCATGCAGCCCTCCTGGCAAGCCTGCCCACTCTCTGGGCCACGGGGTCCCAGAGGTTGAGGCTGGCGGGAACCGTGCAGCGCTCGCCCTCCAGGCCTTCCCTCTGCCTTTCTTGGGGGTTGCGATCTTTGCTGCTGAGTGTTTGGGAAAATGCAGCAATAAATTTACCACCTCACTTATGAGTAATTTGCTGTCAGGAGCTCTGTGTAAGCAGAGGACTGAATTAACAAGGCTTAATTAACATTAATGTTGTGACAGATCTCAAACTGGAGTTGGAAATTCCCCATCGTCACAGCCCAGGCCCTTGCCTGCCACCTCCCTGCTCATGTGGGAGGTGAGAGGCCCAGGGAGGGCTCCCAGAGCTGCTGATGGACGTGACCAGGGGCTGCTCCTTCCCAGGATTAGGAGGGATTTGGGATCTGGGGGCTGGAGGCTTGTAGGAGATCATGGGAAGCCAGGAGCCTCCACAACTCCAATTCCAAAGGAGCTTTCAGGCTAAGGCCTTCACTCTGCTTGGCATAGCAGCAAACGCATGGGCCTCGGAGTCCCAGGGACCAGGGTTCAAGTCTGCCTCTCACATGCTGAGAGAACTCGGGGGAGCTGCCCCACCCCTTCGAGCCCCACCATCCCCACCAGCAAAGGGATGGGACAAATGCCCCTCACAGGGCCATCAGAGGACTTAAGAGGTCATGTAAGGAGAGCAGAGGTGCTCGGAGATCATTTCCCCGTCCCACCGTGAGCCTAGGAGTGAACACTATGGAGTGGTCACTGTGCTCATCAGACCCAGTCCTACCAATAGTCCTTCGAGGAAGGGACTACGTAATCCCAGCGCACAGAGTGGCCAACCAAGGCACTGAGAGGGGAGACGATTTGCTCAAGGTCACATGGACAGCAGGGTAAGCGGACCACAGCCACCCACGACACTCACCGGAGAGGAGAGCCCCTGGAAGAAGCCAGAGGGCCACAGTGAGAGGAAAGGCAGGCAGTGGGGGCATGCTGGGGGGGCCCAGGGCCTGGCAGTGATGTTTGTGGAATCAGTCTGTGAATGATGGAGGAAGTGGAGAAGTGTGTCCCACCAGAGAGGCCCAGGTACCTGTTCTCAACCACTGGGACTTACTAAGCTGTCGCCCAGGTGCCCAGCTTGTGTCAGGCTCTGGGGGAGACATAAATGCACCCCTGCCTCTCAAGATTCGTATATAGCCTTCTACTCTCAGCGTTCCCCCAGGGCACCCAGCCCAGCCCTGGCACAGGACGGGCATACCGTAATTTATCATTAATGATCTCCATTATTAGTATTAATGTGGAGGACATCTCAGACCAGAACCAACTTCAAGGAGCAGCAGGAAGGAGGCCCAGCTCCCACCCACCTACCCCAACACCTCGAGCCCCCAGCCATCACCCAGGTCACTGAACAGGACAGGCTGTGTTCAAGGCCTCGGGCTCCACACAGAAGCACACCCACACCCTGCGCTCCAGAAGGGGCTCTGGGCCCAAGTCCCCAGGTCTCACCTGGGTTGGAATCTCGGTGTCAAGGATCTGTCTGGGAATTGTGTGCACAGGGGAAGGGGGCCAGGGCAGGGGCAGATCTACCCTCAGAGTAGGACGCTGTGAAGCCCCACATACCCCCAAGCCCTGCCACAGGCCCTGCTTCAGCGTCCCCACCCCAGCCCACCCCAACTCACACACTAGCCGTATAACCTTGAGGAAGGCACTCATTACTGTTACCTCATTTCTCTCCTCTGTGAGATGGGCAATAAAAACAGTCCCTATCTCATGGGGCCAATGTGAGGAGCAAATGAGATACCGCCTGGCATAGAGTGAGGGCTCAGTACTGACAGCTATGCTTGCTGCCAACCTGACATGAGCGCAGGGCAGACACAGCCCTGTGAGGGGTGGGCGAGGGGAGCTAGGTGGGCTCAAGGGTGCCCCCAGCCCCTCCAGGGCTGCTCTAAGGCAGCAGGCTCAGCCAGGGGGCTCTGGATGACACCTGTGACGGGCCTGGGATCCACAAGGCCTCTCAGTTCAGGATCAGAAAGAACTTTCTTTCTGGAAATAGAAAAAACTGCCTTATAAAGAAGTGAGGTCTCTGTCCCAAGAGGTATGCAAGCAGGGGATCCATCCATTCATTCAGTAAGGGCTCACTGGGCGCCTCGTGCGCTGGGCCCTGAGGGGTTGGGAGAGAGCACGAGACCCAGTCCCGCCTGAGGGAACCCATACTCTAAAAAGGCAAGGGAAGCTGGCGGTGCCAAACCCACCCTGGTCAGGCCTGCCCACTCCTGTAAATGTGCCGGAGCCTGGAGAAAAAGCAAGGGGCCCTTCCTTTGCCACGAAGGGGGCTTAGGAAACACCCAGGGCAATCTACAGAGGGGCTGAGCTCTGGCCAAGAACACATGAAGCTGGGCCCCACCTAGTTTGAGCACCCCAGGGCCCCGAGATCCTGAGGACCTCCTGGTACCCATGCTCTCCTTGCCCTGGTCCACCTAGCCCACAGCTCAGTGCCAGCCCCCAGGGCCTCTGCCTGCCCTGACACCCAGGGAGGGGTACAGAGGAGGTGTCCTTGGAGGGGGACCCTGCTGGCAGCAGGTGCAGAGGAGGAGGAGGTGGCTGTCTCAGCTTAAACAGGGCCAGGGTCAAGGGCAGAGCCAGTCCCAGGCAGGTGGTGGGCTCACTCCTGCCCAACAGCATCTACAGCCCCCCACCCCCAACCACGGTTCCTGGGAAGCAGGCTCCAAGGAGGCCCAGCAGCCAGACCACCAGCTGCTGCCCCCCCATACAAACCCTGGCCACAAAGCACCCTCCTCCCAGCTCTGCCCGCCTGCGGTGACAGCCTCTTGGCACCAGCTCTCCCCCTTCCCTCCATCTGTCAGGATTCGGTGCAGACAGACTGTGAGAACCACAAGGGGAAGTAGGGCTCTGCTTGGACCCCTCCCCTGCCTCCCCAGCCCTCTCCCCCTGCCCCACGTCTTCTCTCCCCCTCTGACTGATGGAGACATTGACAGTGTGGGGGAAGGGAGGAGAGGACCAGCTAGCCAGGGACCCCCACCTACTAGCAACCACCGCACAGCATGGCCACCCATTTGTCTTCATCATTTACTTTTTCTCTATCCATTAAGGAATTGGAATCCTGTGGGACTGTGGGCTCAGTGTCCCCATCTGTACAACTGGTGCAGTAAATCCGGCCAGACCCACCCCCAAGGGATACTAGGACCCCAGGGGCAATACGCAGGAAGGGCTTTGTAAATGTAGAGCCTTGTGCAAGGCAAGTGTTTGGTGTCCCCAGCTTCTTCCTATTTAATGTGGGAATGGGCTTGACATAAAGATCCCGGTGCTGCCGTCTGCCTGAGAGTAGTGAGGCCAGAATGGGACATGAACAGACAGGAAAAAGCCTGAAAGAATATAAATAGCAGCGGGAATGCAAAGCAGGGCTATCAGGGTGAATGATCCTCAGAGGGTAACGCAAGGAGAGCAGGGCAAACCTGGGGAAACGGGGGCCGAGAGAGCAGTCACATGGCTGTGTTAGAGGCAGGACGGAACAACGGCCAGGCCTCCCGGCCCATCCCCACTGGCATCCCAACTGGGACGCTGAGCCCCGGCTCCTCCAGGCCTTTAGTGGGATCTGTTTCTCCCTGAATTCTCCCAAAATGTGTGTGGGGGGGGAAATTGGCTTTGTCCTTTGTTTTAAAGTGAGCCCTGCCTAACTGGCAGTGACCCCACAAGTAATATAAGGGAAGCCCTTTGCACACCTGGGGGACAGCAGGGGTTGCAAGCTGCAGGCAGATGGGTCAAGTGTCCTGCTTGATATGGGACTTATAGATTTCAAACCAGGACAGTTCCAAGCAAAGCCAACATGATGGTCAACCATTGGAAGTGGGCACTTGGTAGCACCAAAGTGCTGGGCAAATGAGGGGCAGGCATTTTTACTGAAGAACAAGCAGAACCTCTGCTCACTCCTTACCCCTGTGAGGCTGGGCCCAAGGGCCCCGAGGCCGAGAGAGGAGGAAGTTCTGCTCTAGCTGAGGTCTTGGGGTCCCTTGGGGCCATGCCTGAGCCCAACCCCAGACAGATGTGCTCAAGGGGACGGGGCCTAGGATGAGGCAGGGGGACCTGGCCTGAGCCTTCGGAGGAGTGAGAGGCTGGGCTCTCTCCAGCTTTGCATATGCCCTGTGCCCCAACCATCCTGCGCTGTGACACTGATTTTGAGTATAGCTGGAGCTCAGAGTTGTAGGGCTTGTGGAAAAGTGGGTGGTGAGGTCTGGGCTGGAGTAAGGCCAGGTGTGTGCAAGGTCTTGAAGGGCCCTGAATGTCAGCCAAGCAGGAGTGACCCCATGAGTGGTGAATGTCACGGCAGGATGCCGGGTAAGCCCAGGACAGAGCTCGGCATGCACGGGAGCTCTCAGATGCAGGCAGAGAGCGGAGATCAGGTGGGCACTGCTGCAGTGTCCAGGGAGGCCACGGCAGCAGGGGGAAGGGCCTGGGCAGGCAGGTGGCAGGGGAGGACTTATTGGTGAGGAGACAGGGGCTGCAATGACTCCCAGGTTTCTGACCGAGGCCTGGGCAATGCCCACGCAGTGGACTGGTCTTAGGGGCAGAAGAGCTCTATCCACAGCCCTGCAATGTCCGCGTGTGGGCCACAGGCCTTCGCAGGGTCTGGCACTGCCACCCAGCTGGCCCGGAGCCCAAGTTGACTATAGAGATGTCACCTTTACCTCTCGGCCTAGTGCATCTGTCTTCGCCCTCCACCTCCCTGGGAGGCAGGCCGCAGTTACGGGAGGCAGCCAGTGCTCACAGAGTCTGAGACTGCGCGGCCCAGTGAGTCCCGGGAAACAGTGGTCTGGGAGGGAACTGGACCTTACCCGAGGCCACACAGCATGCCAGCTGTCACAGATCAGGAAAGGACACTGAGAAGGCTTGGGCACAGATGGGGCTTGGTGGGGGGGGGGGGATCTCTTTCTAGAAATAGACCTAGAAATAGAGCTGGGACCATAGGTAGTCAGGAGAGTCCCAGGAGGCAGATCTGGGACTTTCTAACGGGGACAGAAGAAACTATTTGGTGAGTTAGTGAGCTCACTGTCCCGGGATGTATTCAAGTTGGAGTTGGACACGCCCCCCTGCACACCCACTGCTGAGGGGTTTCCTGCAGCGGGGTGGGGGCAGGGAGGCCGCTGCTCCAGCTCCAAGACCACAAGACTCACTCAGTCATTCAACACATGTTCACCAAGGCCTGCTCTGTGCCCGGCCAGGGACAGCAGGCAGTGCGGGCGTGTGGCGCAGACCCGGAGAAACCCCGCTATCAACCTTCCCCACCCCACTGCGGGGGGAGTGAGGCCAGAGCTGGGCAGGGGCCAGAGGATGGAGGCCCTGGCTGCCCACACTCCGTGTTACCAGTCTGCGTCCTCCCCTCTAACCGATGGAGCTCCCTTATCTTCCTGGGCACATTTGGGGCACAGGGACAAGGGCTGGGCTGGGTGAGACATAATGAAACCTCTTCCTGCACCCCACCCTTCCTGGAGGTCTCTGAGGCGCTGGACTCATTTCCTAAATGAAGTCCCTGGAAGGACTCTTCCTAATTAAATTAGTATAGTAAGTTATGGCCTGGGGCCACAGGGAAGAAGGGCAGACAAAAGAGACATTTTGGGGGCACCCCAAGATGGGAGGGGACATTCCACCCAGCAAGCAGTACAGCAGCAGAACATGGGGAGGGATTTCTGAAGGACAGATGGGAGCTGGAGGTTCAGAGGAGGTCAAAATAAGCCTAGCAAATCTTGACTTGAGCGGTGGTCATGTGCCAGGCACTACTTTCAGTGTTTTTCCTAAATAAATGCACATAATCCTCCAGGATCTTGAAAGTCAGGCATTGACAGCTCCATCTTACAGGTACAGCAGGTGGGCAAAGAGGTGAAGTAAGCAGCCCGGGGTCCCTCAGCTAGGAAGCAGTGAAGCCTGGCCTGTCAGAGGCCCTGCGGTCATCTGTGTCACAGTGGAGCCAAGCCGTTCATGGCTGAGGAAACGCACACATGAGCAGTCGGGGGTAGAAGGACCCTGGAGGGGATCTTCACACCCGTGGCTCCTACCTGGCCACACAGCAAGCAAATGTTTATAGTCGAGCCCGGACAGGAGCCAGGGAGCCTGAATTTCAAAAGCTACCCAAAATGACTCAAACTCCTGATCCAGTCCTAACCCCTCCCCAGTACAGGCAGAGACTAAGTCGCAGAGAGGGGCACAGACTGGTCCAGGTCACTCAGCCAAATCAGTGACGAGGTGAGGCTACCTGGGTCCTGGTGTGGTGGGGCTGAGCGCTTGGGTGGACTGGCTCTTAATGGAGGTGAGTCGACCAACAGGAACAAGGGCTCAGGCCTCTGTTCCCAGGGAGAGGGCTCGGTACAGAACCTGCGTGTGGGAGAAACCGAGGGCAGGCAGAGGGAGGGCGCGGAGGTGACAGAGAGCAGGGCTGCAGCCACACAGGCTGGCAGACGCCCATGCCCTGGGTGGCCTGACAACTGGTATAGGAAGAACAGACTGGCTCCATGGGCCCCGGGGAAGTTTCTGGTACTTTACATGGGCAAGGAATTACCTACTACCCATGCGTCCAGAGCAGGGGTCGGAGGCCCAGGTTTGAGGGACTTGCCCCAGGCCCCCGGCTAGGATGCGGAGGACTGCGGTGGAAACCTAGGTCTGGCTCACACTGGGAAGGCACACCTATTGCTTCACCTCCAGAAGCAGAGAGCTGCGGCAGGTGGGAAGGCAGAAGGGGAGGGAGACAGGAGAGCGTCACCTGTGCCGATAATATGAAGTCTGCCCTGGCAGGCTCACTGCATTAAAGAATCAGCCCAGTCAGGCTCAGCAAAAAATAAATAGACAGAGACCCCTGAATGGATGTAGGTTCTCCAAATAAACAGCTGGTTCTGGTTTTGCATGTATGGTTTAGGAGGAAGAAAGCTGCTGACAGTCCCTTCCTCCACTTGGTCACTCCCTGTGCGGGGATCCCAGGCTCGGGGAGGGGAAGGGCGGTGCTCCTTTTCAGGGCCAGGGTCTGGGCAGAATACGTTACATCAGCCTGCACACCTCCAAGAAGTGGGCTCATTACCCCCATTTCACAGACCAAAGATGTAAAGCTCAGGATCTAAAGCTCACATCCCCTGTGTGGGGGTTGGATTTCACAGCCCCTGCCCGGGGCCTCCGGGGCCTCTCGGAACAGGGGCAGCTCCTTGGACCCCGCACATCTTAGGCCCGGCTGTGGTTCCTATGAACGCCCTGGCTTTCAGGGGACAACAAAAGAATCTCAGAGAATTGGGGCTGAGAGGGGCCTGGAGCTGCCCCACTCTCAAAGAGCAGAGACCCCCAGGGGAGCAAGGACCTGCCAGTGGCCACTCGGCCAGGTGGGAGCAGGGGAAGCACAGGAGGGCCTGTCATCTGGGCCATGGGGTTTATATCGGCCTCAGCCCTCTGGGCTGGGGGTAGGGGAGCCGGGCCAGGCAGCAGGCTGCAGGTTGAGGCTTGGCAGGGAGGGGCTGCTGTGGCCTGGCAGGGGGCAGGCTGGGAACAGAGATTGCTGGCACCTCTCCAGCTACAAATAATGCCCCACCACAAACAGCCCAGTGGGGGGCTTTGGCTTTGGCATGGCTGGGTTGCCTTGGCTGGCAGGGGAGGAAGCGCACCTCCTTGGCTCCCCAGCCTTCCTGAGTCCGCCTCCCCTCTGGTGCACGCCCCCTCCTCAAGCACGCACACCCCCTGTACACGCACATGTGCGCTGGTGCACCCCGCTGAGAGAGGGCTCTGAGGGTGTCAGGGCAGCAGACGCAGCTCAGGGCCCAGGAAGTGCAGGAGGGAGGAGCGCTGCCCTGAATGTCCTGAAGTCAGTCCACCAGGAAAATCCCCAGTTGGGCTCTAGTTACTCACTTGAGCAGCTTGACCTGGAACCAGTGGGGCCTTCCTGCCTCTCATCAGCTACAGATTCTCTGATGCTGACCTGGACCCACTGGTGAACCAAGGCCCCTCCTGGGTTAACTAACCCAACCTTCCCTGGCTCCCTCTGGTTAACCAGCTCCCAAAGACCACCCAGTAAGCAGCCACCCTGGGACCCCCCCATGCAAATGGGAGCAGGATGAGATGATCCCTAGTCCCTCCCAACCCGAGAAGCTGCATTCTCCTGACAGGCCAGCTGACCCACATCTCTCCTGCTGCTGTTTTGATAGCTGCCCTGTTGTGTGTCCTTGGTGGAGGAGGAAGCTGCTGACAGTCCCTGTGCGGGGATCCCAGGCTCGGGGAGGGAAGGGCGGTGCTCCTTTTCAGGGCCAGGGTCTGGGCAGAATACCTTACTTCAGCCTGCACACCTCCAAGAAGTGGGCTCATCACCCTCATTTCATAGACCAGAGATCTAAAGCTCAGGGTCCAAGACCCACACACAGCTAATGGGTCAGGGGCTGGTGGGCCTGCCTCTGGTCTTCCCCATTGCTCCACTGCATCCAGCCTAGTCCCAGGCACAGGAAGAGGGCAGCAGGCAAGTCGCCCAACGAGCCTGGGCCTCAGGGCTGAGTTCTGGAAGTAGACACTGAAAAGCCCAGCTACCCACCATCTGCCTGTCCAGAATCAACCCACCAACCAACCAAGCCAGCTACGTCCCCACCAACTCTTACCAGGCAGCAGGGAGCTTGAGGCCACAGGTCCCCCACCTCCAGGCCAGGACTGGCCCTGAGCCCCGCTCCAGGGAAAAGGAATGTTCTGGGTGTTGGTTGCAGTGCAGGTAGAGCAAGGACAAATGGGTCAAGGGAAACTGAAGTTCAGAGAGGGAGAGCCACTCACCCAGGGTCACACAGCAAATTAGGGGCAGAGACAGAACAACTATTATAATCTGTGGAGGAGATGGATTCCACAAATATCTTTAGAAACATAAAAACCAGTTTTGTTCCCTTTTGTTCTCTTCAGTGGGAGTGGGGAGTCCTTGGGTCCAGAACACAATTGTCCTTTCTCCTTGTGTTGTTTTGTGTACCCTGGATCTGACTACTTTGTCGGGCCCATGGGGCCAGGATGAGGTGGCCTCGGGCTCAAGGAAGAGGGAGACCCTGGAGGCGGCCCGCCTGGCTGGAAAAGGCCATGAGGAGTCGGGGGGTGGCGTGAGGTGGGAAAGCAGCTCCTTGGGGGAGAGAGCAACTGATGAGGATGAAAACACACGTGCCCCCAGGAATTTATTTTGAGGAAAGAACCAGACAAATGCCCAAAGGCGTAGTACAAGGGTGCTCACCCGGGCACTTCACAGAGAAGGAAGAAGACAGAGCCAGCTGGACACACGTCTGTCAACAAGAGACTGCTATTAAATTAGGGAACATTCACGCAGTGGAATACCATCTAGCCTTTAACAGTATATATGAATCCACTGTTACTGACATGGAAAGATACGAATGATGTGGGGAGAAAACAACAGGCATAACACATCCTCATTTTTGTTAAAAACAAACAAAAAACAGCTCACATGCAGAGAAAAACCTCTGGGAAGATATGCTGCTTACATGGTTTTTATTAGGGCGATTGTTAGTTTTCTTCTTTGCTTTTCTGCATTGTCTGTGTTTTTTTATTGCAAGTAGGAAATTACTTTTACATAATCAGAAAATGTTACTTCCACTGGAACAATAAATATATAAAATCAACTGAAGTGAGTTTCACCTTCAGCACTACCAATAACTAGCAGTGTGGCCCTGGGGAGCCTCAGTTTCCTCATCAGGAAAATGGGGGTGATAATTATCTCCACGCCAGCTTCCTCCCAGGATGGCTGTGAGGCAGGAACTTACATAGTCTGCAGAGTGGCTGGGATAAAAGCCCTTGTGGTACTCCAAGGCCAGTGACCAGGGGAGGATGGTGGCCACGGGACCATTCCATGGACTCCCAGACTGGTGGTCCCCAGAGAGGCTGTGGCTATCTGCCCTGCCCCATTCCAAGGTGCAGGTGCGTGGAGGCTGAGGGACCATGGGAACTGCGCGGGCTGGGAGTCCCAGAGCCCGGCCTGTTTGGATGACCCTCTGGGTCACCAGAGGGCCTTCTAAGGGGCCTGACAGATGCTGGGTTCTGCAGCCCCAAAGTGGCCAGCTTGGGCTGGGCCCTGCCCTAGACACAGAGGTCAGACCAGGTACAGCAAGTAGGAGTTCACAGCCGGGGTCCTCTCTGAGCCACTCGGGGACCTGTGACATACGGCAGCTTGTGAGGGGAGCCAGGGTGGGCACAGGTGGGGATTCAAACTGCTGCCCGGGGCCCAGCTCATACTTGAGGCCACGCAGGGGACACAGCTGCTCAGTGCGCCTGGTGTACCCCCCGGCAGGGGCTGGCAAAGAGGGGCAGACGTCTGGGATGCCTGGAAGGGGAGGCTGAGGCACGCCTTTGTGACATTCATGGGGCTGTTGGGACTGGGATGTGAGAATGCTCCTCTTCCTTTTTACCTGCATCAGACTGCAGCCAGACAGGCATGGCCTAGTCCTGCCCTGACCAGCCAGACCGCCTGAGGCAGGCATCCGCCTCTGGAGCCTGGCTCTTTCCTCTGTGAAGTGCAGTGATGACACTTCAAGGATGGCTGAAGGAGGTGTTGCATGAGAAAACCCCCAGCAGGCCACACACTCACTAACTCTGACTACAACTGACATTATTATTTTAGATGAGCTCCCAGCAATCCAGGGGCAGGTAGGCAGGGCCCAGACAGGGGTGGTGATGCCCCTGAGGCCCCCCAGTGTGGAAGCCCAAAGCCCAGGAGCCTGTGCCGGGCCCTCAGCTGAGGAAAAGTCTAGGCTCTGACAACACCTTGTTCCCCGATCCGGCAGGAAGACAGCAGGCTGGGGGGAGGTGGGAGCACCCTGTTCCGACTCAGTCCCTCCCAGGAACCGAGGACACTCTAGTTCTGAGAATGGGTCCCGGTTGATACCTGGAGCTGATTTTCAGATACCAGGGCCTTGGTTTCATCGTCGGAAGCAAGGGCTAGAAAAGCTCCCAGGTGTGTGGGGTGAGGGCTAAGAGGCCAGCACGGGAGGAGGCAGCCCAGGCCCTGGGTGACCGCTGATGAGTCACTCACTGGTGCTGTCTGTGCTTCAGGTGGCCCAGCTCCCATGGGAGGGCCTCACTGCGGCCTCTACAGGGTGCCCAGCTTCCCCGTCCGGCCTCAAGGGCCCCTGAGGGTCTTCTCAGAGGGCCCTGGCCCCCCACATTTGACTGACATCAGCTTTTGCCCCTCGAAAGTGGGTGACGTTTCCTCAGCCACCCATTCATCACTCACAGCCGTCCCCCAGATGTGTCCTCTGGACCAGGCCCTGAGGTCCCATGGTGCCCCACCTCGGGTGCTCACAGGTGCTCCCAAGCAACCAGAGCTCCTACAGCAGGCAATGGCAAGGCCACACAAAGCCACAGGCAGCCAGCCAAGAGAGAGGTTAGATTCTACTGGGAAGATAAGGGAGGCTTCATGGAGGTCGCAATGAGCTGGGTTTTGAAGGCCGAGTAGGAATCAGGGAAGATAATTCAAGCAGAGGGTGAAGTATTTGCAAAGATCTAGAGTCAGAGAATTGCACGGGGACTCAAAGAAACTAAGATCACATCTTAGATAGTCCCGATGATGGGCTCTTAGGCTTTTCTGGAGAAAGGCTGATCAACAGGGGATGTCACTCCTAGAACTGGGGCTGGCATTCCTTGAGGTCACCTGCACACGTGACATATCAGCAGATCCCCAGCTTCCCTATCTGTACAGGTGGAACAGTCATCACCCCCTCACAGGCAATAGCCATGAGAAGCCTTGGAAACTGGAGGGCCATGCCCATGGGAGGCTGGACAAGGGGCACCTTAAGTTGGGGCTCTGAGGGTTCACCAGGGAAGAGGGTCCCTCCTGGGCCCACCCTCCAGCCCAGAAACCTGCAGCCCAGGGAGGCACTGCTGGACACTGCGGCCACTCACCCACTTCCTCCATGCCCTCTGAGCTCCAGGCCCAGACCCCAACAGGGTGGACAGAGACAGCTCGGAGAGGAGGAGCCGGAGGAAAAGTCCAGGCTCTGGACCAGAAAGACCTGGCTCCACCACTTAGGTGCCAGGACACTGGCCAAGTCACTTCTCTTTGAGCCTCAGTTTCATCATCTTTAAAATGGGAATGATACAAAAACAACCTCACAGGGTTGTGAGTAGCAAAGCTAATGACTGCAAGTTGTCCAACCTGGCACCAGGCATAGGGTAAGTAGCCAATGCCTGTTACGAGTAATTCCCTCGAGGAAACGATTTATTTTGGAATCCCTAGTGCCCAGCACAAGGTTGGCCCAGCAATGGGGAAAAGAAGGGTTGGAGACTCAGGGAAGAACAAGGCCATGTTGTGGGAGCTCAGGGATGGGGCGGGGGGCAGGGGTGGGGCTGGAGGACAAACGGTCAAGTAAGGTGACGCCAGGGAGGTGGCATCTCCACCAGGGCTTCAAAGACTGGGTGACCTGGATATGCGAGTAGCTGTCGGGCAGATGTTACGAGTGCTGTTTGGAACTGGGCCCAGAGCCTGACTACATAGCCCCCAGGACACAGCCCCACAAGCCCCCATAGGCCTCAGGTCTGGCTTCCTGGGGAAGTGCTTCTGGGGCCAGGAGAGCTTCTATTTGGTCATATTCCTTGAAATAAATCCACACATTCTCCTGCTCCATCAGCCCTCTAGGTTCTTCCTCTCCTTTGCCTCTCCCCTGGGGCATCTCTCTGGCTTCACCTGCTCCTGGTATTTCCCCAAGGGAAAACTGTCAAGCCAGCCACCTACACACAACTGGGGAGGAAAACAGCCCTGAGGCCTATTGCACCAAGGACCCCCAGGAGGCCTGAAAAAGCCAGGGTTCTTGGAGGGGAACTCTGCCCAGGAGAGCGCGTGGGAAGGTCCATAGGAGAGTCTACAGCAAACACTCCCAAGGCCTGCTGGGCCTAGACGAGAGGGAAGCTTGGGGCCTGCTGGGCAAGGCCATGGGGCTGTAGCCCTTCCTCCCCTTCCCAGGCACAGCCCGGAGGAAAGCGGCATAGACCAGACATGGAAACCAGCCTTGGGACAAGCACGGGGCCTGAGGGAAGACATCCTCAGCCTCTCCCTGGCCACTCACTCACTGAGACCAGCAAAGCCTGTTTGACTCATTTCTTCCCTCAGCCCCTCCCTGGGCAACGTTCTGACACTTCCAGGTCCATTTGAAAGGGTTTGGAGCCACTGCCCCGGTGGCTGGGCAACCCACTGTCTGGGGCAACCCCAGATGCAGGAGCCTTCAGACATCTGGCTAAGCAAATGGGGGCAGGGGAAGAGGGGGGTTCTTGGGTGACCTGCAGAGATACTCAAACTCCTCCCTCCAGGAAGATCATACTCATTTGCCATTCACTGAACACCTGCTGTTTACCAGGCACGGTACCTCTGGAAAGGAAAAACTATTATTGGCTCCAGGGCCAGTCAGCCAGAGGTCACTCTTAGGATAGAAAACCAAGTGTGACAGATTCAGGGATTCAGTGAGCTGTGATTTCAACACAGGTCCCTAAGTCCCCCTCTCGACTTCTGTTTCTCAGCCTTGGGGAGAGAGGGTAGCAGGGAGGGCTTCCTGGAGGAGGTGACACCTGCACAGAAGCTTCACAGTGACAATAAGAAAGTAGCCAGGTGAGGAAGTACAGACTGTTCCAGGCAGAGGCAACGACACGTGCAAAGGCCTGGAAGTGAAAAGTAGTAGGAAGGCCAGAATGAGTTCAGTGTCATAAGGTCACAGGAAAAGGCTGGGGGGAGTAGGCAATGGGTCGATCACAGAGGACCAAATGCTGACAAGTCTAGGCTGACTTTATCTCATGGGTACGTGGGGGCCTCAGGAAGACTCTGAAAGGCGGGGTTGCCTGGTCAGACGAGGAAACTGAGATTTAGGGAGGGGCAGCACTGGCTGTCGGATGACTCCTTCCAAAAAGGAGATGCAGCTGGGCCTGGTGTCAGTGGCACGAGAGGGGGCCAAGAGCAGACGGCACACTGCAGGCCAGACGTGGGCTGCAGCCCCAACTGGGAGCTATGGCCGAGCTTCAATTATTTACAAGCCTGCTTCCCAGCAAGCCTGGGTGCTTCTGCAGCCTGGCCTTGCCCAGCTAATGAACTCTCGGCCATGGAAGACTTCCCTGCGGCCACTCTTTATTAAACCTGGGATGGAGGGGTGATGGGGGCTGGGAGAACAAGGACAGCCTAATGGAACCTGAGCAAGGTGGAGGCATCTGAGCACAAAACTGGTCCACCTGTATACCCAACCCACCCACAAAGAGAAACATAGAGTCCTTCTCGGAACTAGGGTGAGAGGGAACGGGGCAGGTGGTTTGAAGGGGGTTGGGGGAAAACCTTGTCATCTCAAGATAAGCAAACAGAGGTCTGGGAGAACTTGCCTAAGGTCATCAGCTAGTGCCTGAACTAGCACAGTTTCCACAGTTGGGGGCCTGCATTCACATTCCAGCAATTTCTCTTAAAAATCATAAAGTCCTCTGTGCCTTTGTAAAATGGGGATAATGCAGGTTCTCCAAACTGAGGGGCATGAGGGGGGCACATAAAATCTCAGCACAATGCCTGGTCCACCGCAAATGCTCAGCAAGTGTTCACAGTTACTGTCACTCTGGGAGCAAAGGGCCAGCCAGACACCAGACCTCCCCCTCCCCCATCTCTGCCCCCAGACACTAAGGAGCAACAGGAAACTAAGGCCAGAGGACCAGCTGGCCTACGTGACCCAGGTCCACAGGCAGGGATCCACCCTGCTTTGCCTGGCTGGGCTGCCCTGGGCTTCCTTTGGCCTGGCCCTTTGGCTTCCAGCCCTTTCCTCCACTTTGAAGGCCCTTTGAGCTAGGAACTGAAGCCCCATGAGCCTTTCCCTTCCCCTCCCACCGGCTCTAGCCATGTCTCCAAAGGGCCAAATCCCATCCGCTGTGGAGTTGGACCAGGATTAGAAGGCCTTAGAATTCTGGTTCCAACCTTGCAGAGCTTGTGACTTCTGCCATTTCATCTCTCTGAACCTCAATTTCCTTCTCTATAATATGAGGACTGTGCTGCCCATTTTTAAATGGTATGCCTTGAGGGAACAGTATTAGTTAACATCTTTCAAGGCCTAGCTTATCTGTTTCCTCCTCCAGGAAGCCCTCATTGGCTTTGTCAACATATAAGCTCCCACCCTCCAGCTCCAACAGTTCTCAGTATTCACGGCCTTTTAGGGGCCTCACATAGACTCTACTTAAAATTGCAATGCCCATCTTGCAGGCCTAGACAGGTACAGAAGTAGGGTAGCTCAGGCCCCCCTCATGGGGTGGAAGGGTTGGAGCACCAAAGGAGGGGGCCAGATAGAAGGCAGGGAGGCTGCTCCAGGAAAAGCCAGTAGACTTGAGGGGAGGACAGTTCAAGAAATGCAGTTTGGGCAGGTGACCCAGAATGGAGGGAACTCCCCAGATGGGGAAGCAAGGGGGGAGGGAAGACCATTTTCAAACACCTGGCCTAACACAGCTACCCAAAGCCCAACCTCCATCAAGATTTCTCTTTGTGGCTCCTAGGAGTCTCTTCCCAAAGACCTTGGAGGGTGTGAACACTCATCCATTCCCTTCTCTTCCATAGCCCTATGCGAAGACTTTCTGCAAGTATAACCTATGTGGCAGGAACAGCTATGCCTATTTGTCTGTGATAAGGAAACAAACTCGAAAGTCAAGCCCTGTGGGGTTGATGTTTTGTACTGACAGCACGGTCCCCACCCTTTCCACTCCAAGCCATCCACACCACTTGCATCTTGTTTACTAACTCTCTTCCTGTGACTCCATCTCATCCATCCAAGAACAAGACAGGAGACAAGACTGGCCATCAGAGCGCCCCTGTCCCATCGGAGCCACCCTACCACTTCATCCTCCATCTTGCCCAAAGGAGAGGCAAGGCGGCAGGCCCAACATTCAGAGCGTGACTTTCCAGCTCCTGGATCACCCTCCCGGTCCTTCTGCACCACACTCTCCACCACAGCAGACAGTACCCCTAAGCTAGGAGGCAGGCGTACATCCTGACCAAGGGCTGTCGCTCTCAGCTCTATGACCTTGGGCAAATCACTCAACTTCTCTGGGCCAGCATTCTTATCCACAAATGGGGATGACAAGAAAAACTTCTGCTCTTCACAGCCACCCTCACAAGACTTTTATTGTAAAAGAGCCAGGGAGATAAGGCAAAACCAGCCCAGAAATGCACAGTTGCTATTCCCCTGCCTCATGGTCGGCACTCCCACTGGAAGCGGACCACAGAATGACTCCCAGGGATGAGATTTGTCATCATATGTCACCCTGGCACAGCCATTTTCCTAATTTCAATAGCACTGGAAAACGGTTAGGGTCATAATTAGGCTAAGAACTGTAGAGTCAGATGTGTAAATTCAAGCTCCTACTTAGCAGCTCACCAGTCGTGAGACAAATACTTCATCTCCCGGTGCTTCCGTTTTTCAAATCTGTAAAATAGGACGACTCTGAAAATTAGAGTTTATGTAAGATGAGCACTGATCACAGTGCTTGGCACAAAGCTACCAGTCAGCAACTGTAAGTCTCATTACCTCCAGTTACAGATCTAGGGCTGGTCCTCAAAACCAGAGTAGGAATCATTAGCCCAAGTGGGCAAGTGAGGAAACTGAGGCAGGAGGGAAAGATGAGCCCAAGACACAGAGCCGGGTCTAGACTGGGTCTGGAAATGAACCCAGAGGCTGACTGGCAAACCCAGAAAAAAGCCTTGAGGACTTCACAGGCAATGCCTGTCCAGGTGTTCTAGCCCTCCCGCCACTGTGTGGAGCTGTGGGCTCTGTCCACCTGTCGCCCTCCTCCCGCAGACCCTGTGAGCTCCCTGGCCTGCGGGGTGGGCCTGTTCTCCAACACAGCAGGCACTCAGCAACAATGAATGAATGTATCTGTGTCTAAAAAGGGTTCTGTTTTTCTGTTCCTGCAACTACACTCGTTCGACCGTGGCAACTGCCCACGCCTCGTTTCTCAGAGACATCTTAAACCAAGTGCAACCCAAGAAAGAACTTCCAAAGCGGTCGCGCCCAGGTGTACAGACACCACACTCCGCCAAGGTGGCCCGGGGGTTTACGCGCGGCCTCGGGTCCCTTCCAGGAAACAAACTCTTCCTTCTGGCCTCCTCCTTCCTGGTCTGCCCCATGACTCATGCCCGAGCCTAGCTGGCAGGAGAACGCGGTGGGATAACCAAAGTGGCACAAAAAAGATATCACCATGACTAGGCAGAAAGCCGCGGGTGCCCGGGCCCCACATGCGCTTACTACCAGGGGAATGCGAGCGAGGGTGTGGCCGGGCGGGGCCAAGGAAGGGCCACCTTGCCCTGGCCCCAGAAAACTGCGCACCCAGAAAACTGCCCCCTCCAGGATTGGCCGCTCGGGCCACGGGGAACTATGGGGTGGTCCTCGCCCAACCAATCAGGGGCCCCAAGTAGCCCATTCATTCACAAAAACCAGCAGGAAAAGGAGGGCAGCGAGGCCTAGAATTGCGTGGAACTCTGAAACCGCGCGCGTTCTGTGGGGTCGAGGGAGGATTCCGGAGGGGCAGATCGCAGGGAGCTAGACCCGTGCCCGCCCATAGTTCCGGCCCAGCATCCCAGGGGTGGCGCCCCCTTCCTCAGGCCACACCGCCCCGGGCTCCGCCCCCAGCCCCATTAAGACACGCGGCCGCCCAGCTTCCGCCGGTTCCTTAAGAGCACCCAGCCCCTAGGGAGGCGGCGTCCTGGAGGCTTCCCGGCTGCAGGCTCCCGCGGAGAGGTCCACGCAGGTGGCCCGGCGGCGGATGCAGCACGAGCTAAGCAAGGCGACCCCCACCGTTCCCTCCCTCGCAGGCCGGCCACTCACGGCAGTCGTCCTCGTCGCTGTTGTCCGAACAGTCGTCGTCCTCGTCGCATCTCCATACGGAGGGGATGCAGCGTTCGTTCCGGCACCGGAACTGGTCCTCCTCGCACTCCTTGACCCGCCCTACGTTGGGAAGAGAGGGCGTGAGCCGGACCAGCGGACCATGCAGTCCTGGCCGCCGGGAGGGGTCACTGGGGTGAAGAAAAGAGAGCGACGCTAAAGGCGACGGCCCCAGAAGCCTCGGGCACCCTCGATCCACGAGGGCAGGATGGTAAGGGTGCTGGATGGCGGGCTGATCCGTGACACGACCAAGCCAGGCATACACGGTCGGTGGCACACGACTTGGGTATACCTCCCATTCAGGGCACTCGCCCGTACACACGGCCCACAGCGACCCACGCAGACAGCCCTAAGCACGCGGCGGCACACGCACTAGGCGCCGCGGGCGCACCCCTCCGGTGCGCAGCCCCCCTTTCTTCGCGGCGCGTAGGGCTCGACGCAAACGCATTGTCGGGGGATGAAGTCGCTGGGCTCCGCTCACCGCCGCCGTGGAGCTAGCGTATCAAATAAACCCCAGCAGCGAGAATCACATCGGCCACCCAAAACCACCAATGACCACCCCCCGCGAAGTTCCCGGCCCACCAGACCCCCGCTGCGCCCATCCCCCGGGAGCAGGTGCGGGCGCAGAGCCCACAGCACAACCTCGGGGCGGGGTTCGAGGGCAAATTCAGGGAGCCAGGTCCCGAGCAGCCTACCCCACTCGGGCGCCAAGGCCAGGCCCCGGCTCCACCCGCCCCGTGCCGCTGGCCGCGCTTTGTCGGCGGAGCAGCTCCGGAGCTGCGCCGGGACTGGCCTCCGCACCTTGGCCATCGCGCAGGGGATCCGCCGCCGCTAGATGCTGGAGCCGCAGTAGGAGGAGCAGTAGCGCCAGCGGCCGGAGCGCGTCCTGCTCGGGGCGGCCCATGGCGGCCCGGGCTCCGGCCGCCGCGCCCGTGCCCCTGCAGCTGCCACCTCCGCGTCTCAGCCCGCTGAGCTCTCGCCGCGGCGTCACGTTGCTGCGCCCCCGCTGCCGCCGCCGCCGCTGCCACCCGCCCCGCCCGGTTGCATTTCAAAGGCTTCGTGACGCTCGGCGGCGGGGCGGCTCAGGCTGGGCGCGCGGCCCCGGCCCTGGGCGGCCGCCGCCGGCGCGCGCCCCCTCGCTGCCGTCTCCGCCCACGCTCCTCCGCGTGCCGCCGCCTAGCCTGCCTACTGCCGGGTGGTTCCAGACCGCGCTCAGGGCGCCCGCGGGCTGGGCTTTGCAGGCTCTGGGATGAGCCAGGTGGGGCCCCTTCCCCCCGAGGCATTAGATAGTCCAGGGGAAGAGGCGGGAGGCCGATGGGAGGCCGGGGGATGCCTAGGAGCGAAACGGCAAGAGCGGAGATGATGCTCCCGAGTGCGCAGGCCTTGCAGTGTGCACATGTAGCGGGGTGGGGGCGGGTAAGAGTATCAGGGTGTGCATGATCAGGGAGAAGCTGAGTGAGCGGGACTGGACCTCTGCACCCCTCATCAGCTCCAGCGCAGATATTATATATACATTTAGCTGGTTAATGTGCATCTGTGCATGGTACACGCTCATGTGGCCATGGCCAAGGATGTGAGGCAGGTAGCTGGGCCTGGAGCACAGACTTTATGCATTCATCCTCACTCTGAACTCTCCAATGGCCCAGGCAGAGCGGCAGACAGTCAGGGGCCTGCAGGGACAATATCGGTAGTCCTTGCTGTGATGGAGAAGGGTGGGGTCCCTGCATCATCCCTGCAGATAGGTGACACATATGCCGGCCTCTGCTAGAATGAGAAGGCCCTCCTCTGGAAGGTTGCAGCCCCACTTCATCCATGCCAGGGTGCAGGGTGCCGACAGCAGACAGGGACTAGGTTTTAGCCACCTTCTAGTAAGAAGCCTAATGGACACAACCTTTGGGCAATGAAGTTTGAGGGCATTGTCCACTAAGAGACAAATTGGCGGGTGCTAGGCGCAGTGTAGGTCCACCCTTACCTGCCCTTTGCTCTTGCCGCCTCATTTCCGTGGCAGAGGAGCAGAAGAATGGGCTTCAGGAGCTGTTAATCCCAGGCCTGGAAGCCACTCTGTCTCATCAGCCAGCAGCCTTCTTACTTACCGCAAGGGGCAGCCCCTTAACAATGGTGTGACCACCCCACAGGACAGAGGCCCAGACCACAGAGAGCCCAGCGGGTGCTCCTGCCATTACCTCCTCTATCTTTTGTCCATTCAGTCATCCAGCAAGCATAATGCAGCCCTGCCCTGTGCCTGGCAGTGTCAAGGTGAATCAGACATAGTACCAGCCTTGGTGAAGTCCCTGACTGGAGGGGAGACAGACTCTCCATAGAGAGACAATGAGATGCAGACATGCTTACAACAAAAATTTATAGCGCACCTACTATGTGCCCAGCGTATTCTGAGACCTAGAGATACAGTGTAGAAATAGATGAGGTCCCTCTTTACTCTCCAGCAGTTTATGTCTTAGTTGGGAGAAACAGACACAAAAGCAAAGACACTCAAACAATTTCAGAAAAAATTAAACAGGGTGATGT
Source organism: Smutsia gigantea (assembly GCA_032199065.1). Classification (NCBI taxonomy): domain Eukaryota; kingdom Metazoa; phylum Chordata; class Mammalia; order Pholidota; family Manidae; genus Smutsia; species Smutsia gigantea. The sequence continues at coordinate 114,942 of JAVSCE010009081.1, forward strand.
GGAGTGATGGGAGGTAACTATAGAGAGGTGATCAGAGAAGGCCTCTCTGAGGAGGTGGCGTTTCACTGAGTGGCAAGAAGGAGTGTACTGTGGATTGAGTGTTTATGTCCTCCCAAAATTCATGTGCTGAAACCTGATCCCCAGTGTGAGGGTATTTGGAGGTGGGGCCTTTGTGAGGCAAAAAGACAGGAATGGGATTAGTACTGTTATAAGAGAGGCTCAGAGAAATCTCTGGCCCATTCTGCCATGTGAGGACACAGTAAGAAGACAGATGTCTGTGAACCAGGAAATGGGCTGTCACCAGACACCAAATCTGCTGATACCTTGATCTTTCAGTGCCTTCATCTTGGACTTCCCAGCGTCCAGGACTTAGAGAATTAAATTTCTGTTATTTTTAAGGCACCCAGTCTATGCTGTTTTGTTATGGCAGCCCAAATGGACAGAGTGCACAGGAAGATCAGGTGGAAGGGCATTCCTGGCAGAGGGAACAGGAGGACGGAGACCTCGAGGTAGACTGGAGCCTGGTGAGGAGGAGAAGGTGGGTGCACCAGGTGAGGTCAGAGGGAATGGGCAGGCCCTGGCCGCATGAGGGCTTTCTAGGCCACAGCGAGGATTTTGGATTTGGTTCCAAGCATGATGCCTGCTGTGACGGGAGTATTCCCACTGTGATGGCAGTTTGCCTGAGATGATGGAGCCCAGACTGACCTCTTCAACTCAGCTCTACCTCCTTCACTCCATGGTCTTAGGAAAGTCAGTTCCCATCTCTGAGCCTCAGTTTCTCATCTGTGAAATGGGGGAGATGGGCATTTCCAAGGTTCATTCTAATTTTAAGATTAATGTAATTATTGTGTGGAATGATGGTCAGAGGCAGCAAGGTAGAGAGATTAAGAATATGGGTTCTGGGTTAGACTGCCTGGGTTTAAGCCTGTTCCTTCCCTTCCTAGCTATGTGACCTTGGGCAATGCAACCTCTGTGGCTCAGTTTTATCATCTGTAAAATGGGAATGATGACAGTACCTTACAGGGTTGTGAGGATTATGTACGCACAGCATGCAGTATACAGTAGGTGCGTGATACCTATTAGTCATGTTACTATTACTCAAATATAATTCCCTGTTCAAAAACCCCTGATGACTTCCCAGCACTCAAAGAATAAAGACTGAGCCCAGGCATTCCTTGACCTCCCCTCCAAAGGGGGTCTTTTCTCATACGATCGCACATATATCCTGTTACCACAGCGGGCAGCTCCTTGACTTTCAAGTCCCCTCTTCAGAGGTTCTAAAGGCTTCTCTCAGCCACCACCCAATCTGGACCACTTCCCTCTCTCCCTAGGTAGCCTGTGACCTGCCTGAGGACAGAAACCAGTTCTTCTGTATTTCTGAGTCCCTGGCATGGGGCACACTTGACCAGTGTTCGTTTCTGCCTCTTCTGAAAGTTTCTGTACCCATAGGAGGACTACGTCTTATTCATCCTTATTTTCAAAGGAGAAATACAGGGCTTGTCACATACAACCATTACGTGATGTGTAAATACTTGAAAAACTTAAAAGGAAAACCTTATCAAGTAATAATAGCAGCTAACACTGTCTACTTGCTGGGGCCAGGTACCATCTAACTGCTTTCACGGCTGTAATTCCTTTCCTCCTTAAGACATCCCCATGAGGCAGGTCTTATGTTTGTCCCAGTCTACAGATGAGCAAACAAAGGAATGAGAAGGTCACACAGCTGGGAAGTGGCAGAGCCAGCATTCGAGCTTAGATGGTAGAACTGGGAATTTTTCAGGACACGTGAGTTGGTTAGTCACAGTGAGGAACACATGGAGAAAGCCCCGCCCCTGGAACACACCGGACACCGAATGGACACCGAATGGACACTGAATGGACACCGAAGTCTTGGTACAGCCTCTGCTGCTCACGTGTCTTCACCTGCCCTCTTCCTCCATCCGGGCTGACTCAGGCTTTTGAGCTCTACCCACTCTTGGGTTTCCAAAGAACACCTTCAAACCCAGCCCAAATGCAATGAATTTCTGTAAGACAGAAAACAGGTGACATTCCGCCTGCTGTCAGCATGGTACCCTTCTCCTCCCAAGCCTCGATGACCCACCTTTAGAGCCACTAGCGGCCCAGCAGCCCACCCCATGCATATTCTGTTCCCTTGCCCTGCTCCCCAAGAACTAGAGCTTCAGACCTCTGTCGAGCTGTACTCTGCCTAGAACACTTTTGCACAGAATGACTTCTAGTCATCTTTGGGCCTCAGCTGAAATGCCTCCTCCTCTAGGAAGCCTTCCAGCCTCCTCCAGAGAGGTCCTTCCCACTCCTCTGGGCTCTCACAGCACTGTGTGTCCCAGTCTGATCACACTAAGCTGTCATTGTTCGGTTCTCCATCCAATGGGAAACTAGCTGCTCAAGCCAGAAACTGGGTCATCCTGGTCCCTGCTATGTCCCCAGTGATGACCTGTTAAAGGGAACTGTGACCACACGAATTCTCTCCGAGGCCAGGGCCAGAGGGATTGCTGCATACCCCTCCCCCAGCCTGCTCTGGCTTGGTGTTGTGCTAGGCAAGGGGCACAGCTGAACAAGATTACATCCCTGCCCTTGTTTCTCTGGTCTCGGGCAGACAGTGACACTGCAGGGTGATAGGAGCCCCGGAGAGGGGGCTGTTCACAGCCAGCAGATCCCCACGCCCTGGTCCCCAAGGCTGTGTCACCCATCCAGCCAGCGTTAGAGACTAGCGGCCCCAAGCTGATCAGTGGAGCTGCAAGGGCAGCAGAGCTCTCCCACTGTTTACTATGTTTACTTTACAGAAGTCTAGCCCAAGTCCTTCATGCTGTACTGTGAGTTAACTGCCAATTTCTCTGTTACTGTCTCTTGGTGTCTCTCGGTATCTCTCTCTCTGACTAGACAGCATCTTCATTCCTGTAAAAGAGGGATTCTAATTCATTAATGAACTTTATACAGATCCAAACTGCGGGGGTTTGAATCAGTGCTAACTGTGTGATCTGGGGCAAGTTACTTGACCTCTCTGTGCCGCAATTTCCTCATCTATAAAATGGTATGACAGTGTTACCTAATAATATTAATTACCTATTGCTGCATGACAAAATTCCCTAAAAGGTAGCAACTTAAAACAATAATAAATATTTACTATCTCTCACAGTGCCTGTGGGTCAGGAATTTGGGAGCAGCTTAGTTGAGTCACAGTGTGGGCTGGTCAGTAGGCTTCCAAAGGCTTAACTGGGGCTGGAGTGGCTGGGTTAGCCCAGTTATGGGACTGTCAAGTTCATGTTGGCTGCTGGTGGGACAACTCAGTTTTGCACTACACGGATTTCTCCGTAGGACTGCTTGACATAGCAGCCAACGTCCCCCATACTGATTCAAGAGAGAGGCAGAGAAAGTACGGAGGAAGCCACAGCGTCTTCAGTGATGTAACAATGGAAGTCACGCGCCAATGTTTGTGCAATACCCCATCTGTTGCATGGGTCAGCTCTGCTTCATGTGGGAGTGGGCTACGCAGGAGTGTGACAGCCTGGAGGCAAAAGTCACTGTGGGCCCTCTTGAAGATTGGCTGCCACACTATCTCATACCATTAGGGAGGATGAACTAAGTTAGTATGTATAAACTGCTCAGAAGAGTTTTCAATACATGGTGCACCCTGTATAAGTGTTTGTTATTATTGTTCTTGTCTCTAGGATAGAGGAAGCACTCCATAGAAGTTATCTGCAATGATTGAACCTTGTTGCTTTTAGCTGCAGGACCCCTTCATTATGCAGAGGAAGACCCCCAGAAACTCAGAGGATGAAGGCATTTCAGGGTTTCCTAGCAGACCAGAGGCAGAGCAGGAGCAGGCCGGCCTTGGGTACTTGCTTCCTGGCCCTGTGCTCTCCACAGAACTGGAGTCATAGCTGCCTCCTTCATAGCCTTGCTGTTGGACACCAGGGAGGTCCCTTTCCCTCTCTGGGCTTAGGTGCCCATCCCTAACATGAGGGGTTGGACTAGGTCAGAATTTTCCATGACCAGTCATTCTCATCCTCCTGAATGACTTTCTGCTTTTCCACTTATATCCTCTACCGTCATCCTAGTATTTTCCTTTAAGTCCTTTCACTTCATGAACTTAGCTTCATCCTAAGCAATACTCTCTGTGAAACCTCCAGGTTTGATGTGCCAGTTACATTTTTCCAATGCACATTAGAACAAATGTGTGGCTCTTCCAATAAACAATGCTCTTCTGTCATCAGATGTGTCCGCTTCTCTAATGCGCCCCAACTCTGTGTCCCCCATTAATATGGGGGAAGGATGGGGGTCAGGTGCCCTGACTGCTCTGCCCATGATGATGGTGCCTCAAGGGGACTTGGAAGCGGCCCAGGCCCTGGGTCCCCACTGCCTGAGTCACGGGCCTTCTAGGGAAGGCTCAGCAATTTTCTGTTTGCTTTTGGTGTTTTATTTGTTTATTTTTTTATAATTTATTTTGGTATCATTAATCTACAATTACATGAGCAATATTATGGTTATTAAACTACCCCCTTCATCAGGTCCCCGCTACCAACCCCCTTACAGTCACTGTCCATCAGCATAGTGAGATGCTATAGAATCACTACTTGTCTTCCCTGAGTTGTACAGCCCTCCCCGCGCCCCCCCAACATTATATCTCCTAATCGTAATGCCCCTTTTTCCCCCTTGTCCCTCCCATCCCACCCATCCTCCCCAGTCCCTTTCCGTTTGGTAACTATTAGTCCGTTCTTGGGTTCTGTGAGTCCTCTGCTGTTTTGTTCCTTCAGTTTTTTTCTTTGTTCTTATACTCCACATATGAGTGAAATCATTTGATACTTCTCTTTTTCGGCTTGGCTTATTTCACTGAGCATAATACCCTCTAGCTCCATCCATGTTGTTGCAAATGGTAGGATTTGTTTTCTTCTTATGGCTGAATAATATTCCATTGTGTATATGTACCACATCTTCTTTATCCATTCATCTACTGATGGACACTTAGGTTCCTTCCATTTCTTGGCTATTGTAAATAGTGCTGCGATAAACATAGGGGTGCATCTGTCTTTTTCAAATTGGGCTGCTGCATTCTTAGGGTAAATTCCTAGGGGTGGAATTCCTGGGTCAAATGGTATTTCTATTTTGAGTTTTTTGAGGACCCTCCGTACTGCTTTCCACAATGGTTGAACTAATTTGCATTCCCACCAGCAGTGTAGGAGGGTTCCCTTTTCTCCACATCCTCGCCAACATTTGTTGTTGTTTGTGTTTTGGATGTTGGCCATCCTCACTGGTGTGAGGTGATATCTCATTGTGGTTTTAATCTGCATTTCTCTGATGATTAGCGATGTGGAGCATCTTTTCATGTGCCTGTTGGCCATCTGAATTTCTCCTTTGGAGAAGTGTCTATTCATGTCCTCTGCCCATTTCTTAATTGGATTATTTGCTTTTTGTTTGTTAAGGTGCGTGAGTTCTTTATATATTTTGGATGTCAACCCCTTATCAGATATGTCATTTATGAATATATTCTCCCATACTGTAGGATGTCTTTTTGTTCTACTGATGGTGTCCTTTGCTGTACAGAAGCTTTTCATCTTGATATAGTCCCACTTGTTCATTTTTGCTTTTGTTTCCCTTGCCCGGGGAGATATGTTCATGAAGAAGTGCTCATGTTTATGTCCAAGAGATTTTTGCCTATGTTTTTTTCTAAGAGTTTTATGGTTTCATGAGTTACATTCAGGTCTTTGATCCACCTTGAGTTTACCTTTGTGTATGGGGCTAGACAGTAGTCCAGTTTCATTCTCTTACATGTAGCTGTCCAGTTTTTCCAACACCAGCTGCTGAAGAGGCTGTCATCTCCCCATTGTATATCCAAGGCTCCTTTATCAAATATTAATTGACTGTATATGTTTGGGTTAATGTTTGGATTTTCTATTCTGTTCCACTGGTCTGTGGGTCTGATTTTGTGCCAATACCAAATTGTCTTGATTACTGTGGCTTTGTAGTAGAGCTTGAAGTCAGGGAGTGTAATTCCCCCTGTTTTATTCCTCCTTCTCAGGATTGCTTTGGCTATTCGGGGTCTTTTGTGGTTCCATATGAATTTTAGAATTATTTGTTCCAGTTCATTGAAGAAAGCTGTTGGTATTTTGATAGGGATTGTGTTGAATTTGTAGATTGCTTTAGGTAATATAGCCATTTTGACAATATTTATTCTTCCTAGCCAAGACCATGGGATGAATTTCCATTTGTTAGTGTCCTCTTTAATTTCTCTTAGGAGTGTCTTGTAGTTTTCAGAGTACAGGTCTTTCCCTTCCTTCATTAGGTTTATTCCTAGGTATTTTATTGTTTTTGATGCAATTGTGAATGGAATTGTTTTTCTGATTTCTCTTTCTGTTAGTTCATTGCTAGTGTATAGGAAAGCAACAGATTTCTGCGTGTTAATTTTGTATCCTGCAACTTTGCTGAATTAAGATATTAGTTCTAGTAGTTGTGGAGTGGAGTCTTTAGGGTTTTTTATGTACAATATCATGTCATCTGCAAATAGTGACAATTTGACTTCTTCTTTACCAATCTGGATGCCTTGTATGTCTTTGTTTTGTCTGATTGCCATGGCCAGGACCTCCAGTACTATGTTGAATAACAGTGGAGAGAGTGGGCATCCCTGTCTTGTTCCCGATCTTAGATGAAAAGCTTTCAGCTTCTCGTTGTTAAGTATAATGTTGGCTGTGGGTTTGTCATATATAGCCTTTATGATGTTGAGGTACTTGCCCTCTATACCCATTTTGTTGAGAGTTTTAATCAGGAATGGATGCTGAATTTTGTCAATCTTTTTCAGCATCTATGGAGATGATCATGTGGTTTTTGTTCTTCTTTTTGCTGATGTGGTGGATGATGTTGATGGATTTTCGAATGTTGTACCAACCTTGCATCCCTGGGATGAATCCCACTTGATCATGGTGTATGATCCTCTTGATGTATTTTTGAATTCGGTTTGCTAATATTTTGTTGAGTATTTTTGCATCTACGTTCATCAGGGATATTGGTCTGTACTTTTCTTTTTTGTTGGGATCTTTTCCCGGTTGGTATTAGAGTGATGCTGGCTTCATAGAATGAGTTTGGAAGTTTTTCCTCCTCTTCTATTTTTTGGAAAACTTTAAGGAGAATGGGTGTTATTTCTTCTCTATATGTCTGGTAGAATTCAGAGGTGAATCCATCTTGTCCGGGGGTTTTGTCCTTGGGTAGTTTTTTGATTACCGCTGCTATTTCGTTGCTGGTGGTTGGTCTGTTTAGTTTTTCTGTTTCTTGTTTGATCAGTCTTGGAAGGTTGTGTTTATCTAAGAAGTTGACCATTTTTTCTAGGTTTTCCAGCTTGTTAGCATATAGATTTTCATAATATTCTCTTATAATTCTTTGTATTTCTGTGGGGTCCGTCGTGATTTTCCCTTTTTCATATCTGATTGTGTTTATGTGTGTAGATTCTCTTTTTCTCTTAATGAGTCTGGCTAGGGGTTTATCTATTTTGTTTATTTTTTCAAAGAACCAGCTTTGGGTTTCACTGATTTTTTCTATTGTTTTATTCTTCTCAATTTTATTTATTTCTTCTCTGATCTTTATTATGTCTTGTTGTTTGCATGAAATATCTTTTTCCATCCCTTCAGTTTTAGTCTGTGTATATCTTTGGGTTTGAGGTGAGTCTCGTGTAAGCAGCATATAGATGGGTCTTGCTTTTTTATCCATTCTATTACTCTGTGTCTTTTGATTGGTGCATTCAGTCCATTTACATTTAGGGTGATTATTGATAGATATGTACTTATTGCCATTGCTGGCTTTAGATTCGTGGTTACCAAAGGTTCAAGGGTTGCTTCTTTACTATCTAACAATCTAACTTAACTTTCTTGTTAAGTAAGTGTAAACACCGTCTGATGTTTCTTTATTTCTCTCCCTTCTTATTCTTCCTCCTCCATTCTTTATATACCAGGTGTTTTATTCTTTGCCTTTAGTTAGTATTTGGATGGTCTGCTTTCTTTGCTATGATTTTGTTTTCTCTGGTGACATCTTTTTAGCCTTAGGAGTGCTTCCATCTAGAGCAGTCCATTTAAGATATCCTGTAGTGGTGGTTTATGAGAGGCAAACTCTCTCAACTTTCGTTTATCTGGAAATTGTTTAATCCCCCCATCATATTTAAATGATAATCGTGCTGGATACAATATTCTTGGTTCGAGGCCCTTCTGTTTCATTACGTTAAATATATCATGCTATTCTCTTCTGGCCTGTAAGGTTTCTGTTGAGAAGTCTGATGATAGTCTGATGGGTTTTCCTTTGTAGGTGATCTTTTTTCTCTCTCTAGCTGCCTTTAATACTCTGTCCTTATCTTTGATCTTTGCCATTTTAATTATTATGTGTCTTGGTGTTGTCTTCCTTGGGTCTCTTGTGTTGGGAGATCTGTGGGCTTCCGTGGACTGTGAGACTATTTCCTTCCCCATTGTGGGGAAGTTTTCAGCAATTATTTCTTCAAAGACACTTTCTATCCCTTTTTCTCTCTTCTTCCTCTGGTACTCCTATAATGCGAGTATTGTTCCATTTGGATTGGTCACACAGTTCTCTTAATATTCCTTCATTCCTAGAGATCCTTTTATATCTCTCTGCCTCAGCTTCTCTGTATTCCTGTTCTCTGATTTCTATTCCATTAACAGTCTCTTGCATCTCATCCAGTCTGCTGCTAAGCCCGTCGATCGCTTGTCTAATTTCTGCATTGTCTTTCCTCACTTCCCTCACTTCCTCCCTCAGCTCTTGCATATTTCTCTGTAGATCCATCAGTATGGTTATGACTTTTATTCTGAATTCTTTTTCAGGAAGATTGTGCATTTCCATCCCTTCAGACTCCCTCTTTGTACCATATTCCTCTGTCTTTTCATGGTGATAGAAGTGGTCACTTGTAGGTGTCATGGATGTCAGCTGGCCTCTTTAAGGCTTAAAAAAGAAAGAAAGAAAGAAGAGAAAAAAAAGGAAAAAAAGACTGAAAACAAACAAACAAAAAGTCGTCCACTGGGAGTAGATTCTGTGAGGATGCTGTAGGTGGCGCAGTTGCTCCACTATTCCACAGCCGCCGCGCCACTCCGCAGGGCCCTTTGTTGCTCTGGCTGGGGGTGGGAACGAATGGGAGGCTTTTGATCTCTGTGGGAAGTTTCAGTAGGGCTACTCTTTCCCAGTCGCCAGCCAAGGGGTCTGAAATTCCCCAGGACTCCCAGCCTGCTGGGCTGAGTGTGCTGGGAGGATCCTGTTCCTCTGTTGGGCCCCTATCTCTTTAAGACGGCTAAAAAAAAGCACGCGCTTTTCTTTTTTCCTGGGAGCCGGCTGCGAGGACCCAGTGCATTCCCAGGCTCAGATCCTGCACCCTTTGTCTCTCCAATCTCTGATACACTGTGTGACGTGTGTCAGCGCTCCCCACGCAGATCACCAGGGCTGGTTATTTCGTGGGCCTGTACTTCCACTCCCTCCAGGCTCTGAATCCTCTCCTCCCGCCTGTGCACTGGGTGTGAGGGAGTGCTCGGGTCCCGCCGGGTCGCGGCTCTGTATGTTACCCGCCTCATGGGGTGCCGAGTCCTCTCAGGTGCCGATGCAGGCTGAGTGCTGTCCTGTATCTTCTGGTCTCTCTTTTAGGAATAGTTGTATTTGTTGTATTTTCACAAATATACATGATTTGGGGAGGAGATTTCTGCCGCCCTGCTCATGCCGCCGTCTTCCCGGAACTTCTGTTTGCTTTTGTTTTTGTTCAGTTTTTATTTTATTTTTTCTTTTCAAAGTTTTACTTCACATAGTTTAACAAATCAAATAATTCTGCAAAGCTTGTTATGAAATACTTAAGTCGCTTACTCTTTATCTATTTCCTTATCCCCGGAGGCAAACACTTTCAACTCTTTGAGCTGATTTTTTTGGTATTTACCTCCCTATCATTAAATAACATAGCTATTTCTCTTTCTTGATCTTTCCATTGTAGGCACCGTCTTTTGACTTCCCACCACAAAGATGAGGATTTAGCTCACATACACATATGCATACAGACAGCTACTCACTCTCTGTGAATCAACACCCTCATCCTTCCAATATGGTTGTGTTATGTGATGTTGTCTTTTTTTATTTTAAAATTATTTAAATCATGGTAAAATGCACATAACATAAAATTCTGCAGTCTTAGCCATTTTTAAGGGTACAGGTGAGCGGTGTCAAGTACAATCACATTGTCGTGAACCCATCTCCAGAGCTCTTTTCATTTTGCAAAGCTGAGACTCTGTACCTATCTTTGTGCCCAGTCCCTGCAACCACATTCTGTCTCTATGAATTCGATCACTCTAGGTACCTCGTATAAGTGAATCTATACAGTATTTGCCCTTTTATGGTCGGCGTATTACACTTAGCATGTCCTCAGTGTTCATCCATGTGTGGCACACTGCAGAATTTTTAAAGCTGAATAATATTCCATTGTATGTCTGTTCCATATTTGGTTTATCCATTCATCCATCCATCGATAAGCACTCGGGCTGCTTCCATCTCTTGGCTATTGTGAATAACATTGCTATGAATATGGGTGCACAGATATCTCTTCAAGTCCCCGTTTTCAGTTCTTTTGGGTACATACCTAGAAGTAGAATTGCTGGATCATATGGTAATTCTGTTCTTACGTTTTTGATGAACTGCATACAGTTGTTCATGGTGGCAGCACCATTTGGCTCTCCAACCAGTGGTCATAGGGGTCCCAACTTCTCCACATGCTTGCCAACAGTTGTTATTTTCTGGGTTTTTTTCAGTAGTTGCTATCCTAATGGGTATGAGGTGGGATCTCATTGTCATTTTGATTGCATTTCATTAATGACTAGTGATGTTGGGCATGATTTCATGTGCTTATTGGCTGTTTGTGTACTTTCTTAGGAGAAATGTCTATTTGAGTCCTTTGCCCATTTTTTTTAATATAATTTATTTTATTATCATTAATTTACAATTACATGTGCAATATTACGATTATTAAACTACCCCTTCATCAGGTCCCCCCCACCAACCCCATTACAGTCACTGTCCATCAGCGTAGTGAGATGCTATAGAATCACTACTTGTCTTCTCTGAGTTGTACAGCCCTCCCCGTGCCCCCTAACATTACATCTGCTAATCGTAATGCCCCTTTTCCCTCTTATCCCTCCCTTCCCGCCCATTTTCCCCAGTCCCTTTCCCTTTGGTAACTATTAGTCCGTTCTTGGGTTCTGTGAGTCTGCTGCTGTTTTGTTCCTTCAGTTTTTTTCTTTGTTCTTATACTCCACATATGAGTGAAATCATTTGATACTTGTCTTTTTCGGCTTGGCTTATTTCACTGAGCATAATACCCTCTAGCTCCATCCATGTTGTTGCAAATGGTAGGATTTGTTTTCTTCTTATGGCTGAATAATATTCCATTGTGTATATGTACCACCTCTTCTTTATCCATTCATCTACTGATGGACACTTAGGTTGCTTCCATTTCTTGGCTATTGTAAATAGTGCTGCGATAAACATAGGGGTGCATCTGTCCTTTTCAAATTGCCTTTGCCCATTTTTTAATCAAGTTGTTTTTGTTGTAGAGTTGTAGAAACTCTTTAAATAGTCTGGATATTGACCCCAGATTTGCAAATAATCCTCTCATTTGGTGAGTAGCCTAACTACTTTGTTGATTGTGTCCTTGGTACACAGTGGTTATTTTGATACAGCCCAGTTTGTCTATTTTTTCCTTTGTTACCTGTGCTTTTGGTGTCATACCTTGGAAAGATTTTAATGTGATCATAATAAAAGAATGCCAGTCATAGTGTGCCGTGATTAATTTTTTTCCGGGAGAACTGTGTTTTCCCTAGAATTAGTAATTGATGTTTTTTGTTTTATTTTTTTTGCTTAGCTTTCTATGTATTTGTCCCTTACTCCTCCCCAAGCTCATTTGTGAAAATCTCCTTTTAACACAATCGCCCACATTAAGTATTCTACCCACTTACTCATCAGGACAAGTCCCTGCAGATTTTTTACTGCTCCAGCATGGACTGGTTGATG
>JAVSCE010009082.1:0-77365 GCA_032199065.1 Smutsia gigantea
ATTCAATGCAATCCCTATCAAACTACCAACAGCTTTCTTCAATGAACTGGAACAAATAATTCTAAAATTCATATGGAACCACAAAAGACCCCGAATAGCCAAAGCAATCCTGAGAAGGAGGAATCAAACAGGGGGAATTACACTCCCTGACTTCAAGCTCTACTACAAAGCCACAGTATCAAGACAATTTGGTATTGGCACAAAAACAGACCCACAGACCAGTGGAACAGAATAGAAAATCCAAACATTAACCCAAACATATACAGTCAATTAATATTTGATAAAAGTGCCTTGGATATACAATGGGAGGATGACAGCCTCTTCAGCAGCTGGTGTTGGAAAAACTGGACAGCTACATGTAAGAGAATGAAACTGGACTACTGTCTAGCCCCATACACAAAGGTAAAACTCAAGGTGGATCAAAGACTTGAATGTAAGTCATGAAACCATAAAACTCTTAGAAAAAAACATAGGCAAAAATCTCTTGGACATAAACATGAGCAACTTCTTCATGAACATATCTCCCCGGCAAGGGAAACAAAAGCAAAAATGAACAAGTGGGACTAAGCTGAAAAGCTTCTGTACAGCAAAGGACACCATCAGTAGAACAAAAAAGACATCCTACAGTATGGGAGAATATATTCATAAAAAACGTATCTGATAAAGGGTTGACATCAAAAATATATAAAGAACTCATGCACCTTAACAAACAGAAAGCAAATAATCCAATTAAGAAATGGGCAGAGGACATGAATAGACACTTCTCCAAAGAAGAAATTCAGATGGCCAACAGGCACATGAAAAGATACTCCACATTGCTAATCATCAGAGAAATGCATATTAAAACCACAATGAGATATCACCTCACACCAGTGAGGATGGCCAACATCCAAAACACAAACAACAACAAATGTTGGCGAGGATGTGGAGAAAAGGGAACCCTCTACACTGCTGGTGGGACTGCAAATTAGTTCAACCATTGTGGAAAGCAGTATGGAGGTTCCTCAAAAAACTCAAAATAGATATACCATTTGACCCAGGAATTCCACTCCTAGGAATTTACCCTAAGAATGCAGCAGCCCAATTTGAAAAGGACAGATGCACCTCTATGTTTATTGCAACACTATTTACAATAGCCAAGAAATGGAAGCAACCTAAGTGTCCATCAGTAGATGAATGGATAAAGAAGATGTGGTACATATACACAATGGAATATTATTCAGCCATAAGAAGAAAACAAATCCTACCATTTGCAACAACATGGATGGAGCTAGAGGGTATTATGCTCAGTGAAATAAGCCAAGCCGAAAAAGACAAGTATCAAATGATTTCACTCATATGTGGAGTATAAGAACAAAGAAAAAAACTGAAGGAACAAAACAGCGGCAGACTCACAGAACCCAAGAACGGACTAATAGTTACCAAAGGGAAAGGGACTGGGAAAAATGGGCGGGAAGGGAGGGATAAGAGGGAAAAAGGGGCATTACGATTAGCAGATGTAATGTTGGGGGGGCACGGGGAGGGCAGTACAACTCAGAGAAGACAGGTAGTGATTCCATAGCATCTCACTACGCTGATGGACTGTGACTGTAATTGGGTTGGTGGGGGGGACCTGATGAAGGGGTAGTTTAATAATCGTAATATTGCACATGTAATTGTAAATTAATAATAAAATAAATTATATTAAAAAAAAAAACAAGACACAGTTATTTGCTGCCTACAAGAGACTCACTTAAGACCTAAGGACACACAGACTGAAATTGAAGGGATGGAAAAAGATAAACCATATAAATAGGGATAAAAGAAAAGCTGGAGTTGCGATACTTATATCAAACAAAAGAGACATCAAAACACGGAAAGTAGTAACAGACAAAGCAGAGTATATAATGATAAGAGGATGAGTCCAAGAGGATATAATAATCATAAACATCTATGTGCCCAACAAAGGAGCACTTAAATATATGCACCAAATACTAAGAGACCTAAGGGGAGAAACTGACAGCAACACAGTCATATTAGGGGATCTTAACACCCCACTTACATCAATGGATATGTCATCTAGAAAGAATATAAAACAGGAAATAGAGGTGTTGAATGACACATTAGATCAGATGGATTTAACAAATATTTATAGAACATTCTACCCCAAAGCAATAAAAACACATTTTTCTCAAGTGCACATGGACTGTTCTCCAAAATAGATCACCTATTAAGCAACAAATAGAGTCTCAACAAATTTAAGAGTGAAACTGTATAAAGCATCTTCCCAGACCACAGTGCTATGGAACTAGAAATACAAGGAAAAAAAACTGGAAAAAAAACACAAACATATGGAAGCTGAACTACATGCTACTAAATAGTCAATGAATCAAGGAACGCATCAAAGAGGAAATCAAATCATACATGGAGACAAATGAGAACAGAAAGGCAATGGTTCAGAATTTGTGGGATGCAGCAAAAACAGTTTTAAGAGGGAAGTTGATAGCAATACAGGCCTACCACAAGAAACAAGAAAAATTCCAAATAAACAATTTAACATCACAACAAATGAACTTTGAAAAAAAGAGCAAACAAAGCCCAAATTAGTAAAAGGAGGACACATAATAAAGATCAAAATGCAAATAAATAAAATAGAGACTAACAAAACAATAGAAAAAAATCAGTGAAACCAAGACCTGGTTCTTTGAGAAGATAAATGAAAGGAGGTGAAAGACCTGTACTCTGAAAAGCATAAAACATTAGTGAAAGAAACTGAAGAAGATACAAATCAATACAAATATACCATGGGTAGGAAGAACTAATATTGTCAAAATGGCTACCTGTGCAAAGTAATTTACAGATTCAATGAAATCCTTATCACAAGATAAATGGCCTTTTTCAATGACTTAGAGCAAAGCATCTTAAAAATCTACATGGAACCACAAAAGACTGAATAGCCAAAGAAATCTTGAAAAAGAAAAAAGAATCTAGGAGTATCAATCTCTCTCACTTGAAGCTATGCTACAAAGCTATTGTAATCAAAACAGTATGGTACCAGCCAAGGAAAGGATGGAACAGAACAGCGAACCAAGAAATAAACTCATGAATATATGGTCAATCAGTTTGTGATAAAGGAGCCTTGAATATATAATGGGAAAAAGACAGTCTATTCAATAAATGGTGCTGGAACACTGGAGAGCTAAATGCAAGATCATTAAATTGGATTACTACCTAACACAAAAGTAAACTGAAAGTGGATTAAAGATCTAAATATAAGACATGAAACCTTAAAATTCTTAGAGGAAAACTTATGTAAAAATCTCTTGAGCATAAGCATGAATAAATTTTTTCTTCATGTCTTCCCAGGCAAGGGAAACAAAAATAAAAATAAACAAGTGGACACTTCCGGAAGGATGGCGGCATGAGCAGGGAGGCAGAAATTTCCTCCTAAAACTATATATAATCTATGAAAACATAGCAAATACAACTATTCCTAAAAGAGACACCAGAATAAACAGGAAAGTACAGAGTTTGCAGCTACACCTGAGAGAACACGGCACCCCGTGAGGCGGGTAAGATACGGAGCCACGATCTGGCTGGACCTGAGCACTCACACACCCCAGTGCACCGGTGTGAGGAGAGGATTCAGAGCCAGGAGGGAGTGGAAGTACACCCAGTGAAATAACCAGCCCCGGTGACTTGTGCAGGGAGCGCTGACACACATCGTGCGGTGTAGCAGAGATTGGAAAGACAGAAGGTGCAAGATGTGAGTGGGGAACACACCAAGGTGGTTGCAGCCAGCTCGGGAAAGGAAAAAAGAAAAAAAAAAAGTGCGCACTTTTTTCAGAGTCCTTAAAGAGACAGGAGCACAGCGGAGGAGCCGGATCACCCCGGCACACTCAGCCCAGCAAGCTGGGAGTCCTGGGGAGTTTTGGACCACTTAGATGGTGACTGGGAAAGTGTGGCAGCACTTACACGTCCTACAGAGATCAACAGCCTCCCATTAGTTCCCACCCCAGCCAGAGCTATAAAGGGCCCTGTGGAGCAGCGTGGTCACAGCTGCGGAATAGTGGAGCAACAGCGCCACCTACAGCATCTCCACAGAATCTACTCCCGGTGGGCATTTTTTTTTTGGTTTTGTATTTTGTTTATTCTTCTCTTTCTCTTTTTTTTCTCTTTCTTTCTCTCTTTTTTTTCTTTTAAAAGACTTAAAGAGCCCAGCTGACATACATGGCAACTATCATTGACCACTTCTATCGCCATGAAAAGACAGAGAAATATGGTGCAAAGAAAACCCAGACCCAGACAACACCTGAGAGGGAACCTGAAGGGATGGAAATGAACAGTCTTCCTGAAAAAGAATTCAGAATAAAAGTCATAACCATGCTGATGGATCTACAGAGAAATGTGCAAGAGCTGAGGGATGAAGTGAGGGAAGTCAGGAAAGACAATGCAGAAATCAGACAAACGATCGAAGGGCTTAACAACAGACCGGATGAGATTCAAGAGACTGTTAATGGAATAGAAATCAGAGAACAGGAATACAGAGAAGCTGAGGCAGAGAGAGATAAAAGGATCTCTAGGAATGAAAGAATATTAAGAGAACTGTGTGACCAATCCAAACGGAACAATATTCTCATTATAGGAGTACCAGAGGAAGAAGAGAGAGAAAAAGGGATAGAAAGTGTCTTTGAAGAAATAATTGCTGAAAACTTTCCCTCGCTGGGGAAGGAAATAGTCTCATAGTCCATGGAAGCCCACAGATCTCCTAACACAAGGGACTCAAGAAAGACAACATCAAGACACATAATAATTAAAATGGCAAAGATCAAAGATCAGGACAGAGTATTAAAGGAAGCTAGAGAGAAAAAAGATAACCTACAAAGGAAAACCCATCAGACTATCATCAGACTTCTCAACAAAAACCTTACAAGCCAGAAGAGAACGGCATGATATATTTAACGTTATGAAACAGAAGGGCCTCGAACCAAGAATACTGTACCCAGCACAATTATCATTTAAATATGATGGAGGGAATAAACAATTTCCAGACAAATGAAAGTTGAGAGAGTTTGCCTCTCATAAACCACCACTACAGGATATCTGAAACGGAATGCTCTAGAGGGAAGAACCACTAAGGCTAAAAAGATGTCACCAGAGAAAATAATATCATAGCAAAGAAAGCAGACCATCCAAATACTAACTAAAGGCAAAGAATAAAACAACTAGTATATAAAGAATGGAGGAGGAAGAATAAGAAGGGAGAGAAATAAAGAAATATCAGACTGTGTTTATAATAACCTAACAAGAAAGTTAAGTTAGATTGTCCGATAGTTAGGAAACAACCCTTGAACCTTTGGTAACCACAATTCTAAAGCCAGCAATGGCAATAAGTACATATCTATAGATACTCCTCCTAAATGTAAATGGACTGAATGTACAAATCAAAAGACACAGAGGAACAGAATGGATAAAAAAGCAAAACCAATCTATATGCTGCTTACAAGAGACTCACCTCAAACCCAAAGATATACACAGACTAAAAGTGAAGGGATGGAAAAAGATATTTCACACAAACAACAAAGAGAAAAAAGCAGGTGTTGCAGTACTTGTATCAGACAAAATAAACTTTAAAATGAAGAAACTAGCAAGAGATAAAGAAGGACATTACATAATGATAAAGGGGTAAGTCCAACAAGAAGATATAACCACTTAAATATATATGCACCCAACACAGGAGCGCCAACATAGGTGAAACAAATACTAACAGAATTAAAGGAGGAAATAGACAGCAATACATCCATTTTAGAAGACTTCAACACACCACTCACTCCAAAGGACTGATCAACCAGACAGAGAATAAGTAAAGACACAGAGGCACTGAACAACACACTAGAACAGATGGACCTAACAGACATCTACAAAACTCTGCACCTGAAAGCAGCAGGATACACATTCTTCTCAAGTGCACATGAAACATTTTCCAGAACAGAACACATACTACGCCACAAAAAGAACCTCAGTAATTTCAAAAATATTGAAATACTACCAACCAACTTCTCAGATCAAAAGGTATAAAACTAGAAATAAATTTTAGAAGGAAATTAAAAAGGCTGACAAATACATGGAGACTTAACAACATTCTCCTAACTAATGAATGGGTTAACGACCACATCAAAACAGAAATCAAAGAATATATGGAGACTAATGACAACAACAACACAAAGCCACAACTTCTGTGGGACGCAGCAAAGGCAGTTCTAAGAGGAAAATAAATTGCAATAGAGGCCTATTTAAAGAAGGAAGAACATTCCCAAGTGAATAAAGACACAATTAATGAAATTGGAAAAAGAAGAACAAATGAGGCCCAAAGTCACCAGAAGGAGGGACACAATAAAGATTACAATAGAAATAAATAAAATTGAGAAGAACAAAACAATAGAAAAAAATCAATGAAACCCAGAGCTGGTTCTTTGAAAAAATAAACAAAATAGACAAACCCCTAGCCAGACTCAGTAGGAGAAAAAGGGAATCTACACACATAAAGAAAATCAGAAATGAGAAAGGAAAAATCACAACAGACCTCACAGAAATACAAAGAATTATAAGAGAATATTATGAGAATCTATATGCTAACAAGCTGGAAAACATAGAAGATATGGACAATTTCTTAGAAAAATACAACCTTCCAAAACTGACCAAGCAAGAAACAGAAAAACTAAACAGACCAATCACCAGCAACGAAATTGAATTGGTAATCAAAAAACTACCCAATAACAAAACCCCCGCACCTGATGGGTTCACCTCTGAATTCTACCAGACATATAGAGAAGAAATAAACACCATTCTCCTTAAAGTTTTCCAAAAAATAGAAGAGGAGGGAATACTTCCAAACTCATTCTATGAAGCCAGCATCCCTCTAATACCAAAACCTGGAAAAGACCTCACCAAAAAAGAAAATTACAGACAAATATCCCTGATGAACGTAGATGCAAAAATACTCAACAAAATATTAGCTAAAAGAATTCAAAAATACATCAAGAGGATCATACACCATGATCAAGCGGGATTCATCCCAGGGATGTAAGGATGGTACAACATTCGAAAATCCATCAACATCATCCACCACATCAACAAAAAGAAGAACAAAAACCACATGATCACCTCCATAGACACTGAAAAAGCACTTGACAAAATTCAGCATCCATTCATGAGTAAAACTCTCAACAAAGTGGGTATAGATGGCAAGTACTTCAACATTATAAAGTCTATATATGACAAACCCACAGCTAACATCATACTTAACAGCGAGATGCTCAAAGATTTTCATCTAATATCGGGAACAAGACAGGGATGCCCACTCTCTCCACTGTTATTCAACGTATTACTGGAGGTCCGAGCCACAGCAATCAGACAAAACAAAGACATACAAGGCATCCAGATTGGTAAAGAAGAAGTCAAATTGTCACTATTTGCAGATGACATGATACTGTACATAAAAAACCTAAAGACTCCATTCCAAAACTACTAGAACTAATATCTGAATTCAGCAAGATGCAGGATACAAAATTAACATACAGAAATCTGTTGCTTTCCTATACACTAATGATGAACTAACAGAAAGAGAAATCAGAAAAACAATTTCATTCACAATTGCATCAAAAAGAATAAAATACCTAGGAATAAACCTAATGAAGGAAGTGAAAGACCTGTACTCTGAAAACTACAAGACACTCCTAAGAGAAATTAAAGAGGACACTAACAAATGGAAATGCATCCCATGCTCTTGGCTAGGAAGAATAAATATTGTCAAAATGGCTATACTACCTAAAGCAATCTACAGATTCAATGCAATCTCTATCAAACTACCAAAAGCTTTCTTCAATGAACTGGAACAAATAATTCTAAAATTCATATGGAACCACAAAAGACCCTGAATAGCAAAAGCAATCCTGCGAAGGAGGAATAAAACAGGGGGAATTATGCTCCCTGACTTCAAGCTGTACTACAAAGCCACAGTAATCAAGACTATTTGGTATTGACACAAAAACAGACCAACAGACCAGTGGAACAGAATAGAAAATCCAAACATTAACCCAAACATATACAATCAATTAATATTTGATAAAGGAGCCTTGGATATACAATGGAGAGATGACAGCCTCTTCAGCAGCTGGTGTTGGAAAAACTGGACAGCTACATGTAAGAGAATGAAACTGGACTACTGTCTAGCCCCATACACAAAGGTAAACTCAAGGTGGATCAAAGACCTGAATATAAGTCATGAAACCATAAAACTCTTAAAAAAAGCATAGGAAAAAATCTCTTGGACATAAACATGAGCGACTTCTTCATGAACATATCTCCCTGGGCAAGGTATACAAAAGCAAAAATGAACAATTGGGACTATATCAAGCTGAAAAGCTTCTGTACAGCAAAGGACACCATCAGTAGAACAAAAAGACATCGTACAGTATGGGACAATATATTCTTAAATAACGTATCTGATAAAGGGTTGACATCCAAAATATATAAAGAACTCATGCACCTTAACAAACAAAAAGCAAATAATCGAATTAAGAAATTGGCAGAGGACATGAATAGACATTTCTCTAAAGAAGAAATTCAGATGGCCAACAGGCACATGAAAAGATGCTCCACATCACTAATCATCAGAGAAATGCAGATTAAAACCACAATGACATATCACCTCACACCAGTGAGGATGACCAACATCCAAAACACAAACAACAACAAATGTTGGCGAGGATGTGGAGAAAAGGGAACCCTCCTACACTGCTGGTGGGACTGCAAATTAGTTCAACCATTGTGGAAAGCAGTGTGGCGGTTCCTCAAAAAGCTCAAAATAGAAATACCATTTGACCCAGGAATCTCACTCCTAGGAATTTACTCTAAGAATGCAGCAGCCCAATTTGAAAAAGACAGATGCACCCCTCTGTTTAACACAGCACTATTTACAATAGCTAAGAAATGGAAGCAAGCTAAGTGTCCGTTAGTAGATGAATGGATAAAGATGTGGAACATATACACAATGGAATATTTTTCAGCTATAAGAAGAAAACAAATCCTACCATTTGCAACAACATGGATGGAGCTAGAGGGTATTATGCTCAGTATAATAAGCCAAGCCGAAAAAGACAAGTATCACATGATTTCACTCATATGTGGAGTATAAGAACAAAGAAAAAAACGAAGGAATAAAACAGCAGCAGACTTATAGAACCCAAGAACGGACTAATAGTTGCCAAAGGGAAAAGGACTGGGGAAGATGGGTGGGAAGGTAGGGATAAGAGGGAAAAAGGGGCATTAGGATTAGCAGACATAATGTTGTGGGGGCATGGCGAGGGCTGTACAACTCAGAGAAGACAAGTAGTGATTCTATAGCATCTCACTACGCTGATGGACAGTGACTGTAATGGGGTTCGGGGGGGGACCTGATGAAGGGGGTAGTGTAATCACCATAATATTACTTATTTAATTGTAGATTAATGATATCAAATAAAGATTAAAAAATAATGCAGATGTTAGAACAAAATAGAAAGCATTGTGAAGTAACTAAACAGTAGTGTGTACACAATATCAATACAGAAGCTATGACTTACTACAGCTTAATATTAAAATTCCTTAAACCAGTTAATAACATGGCTACTTATTTGCAGAAATACACAAATGCACACACATTCTGCATATCTCAAAAAAATTAAGGTAGTTTTTATTTAAATTTAAATCAGAAAATATAAACAAATCACAAAACAGCAATTATGAGGACATTAATAATTGTCCTAGAAAATGTAGGCTGAGGGTAGTTCATATATTTGAGAGCAAAACTTGGTTCAGTGCTTCCTGTAAGCCAAGGCTAAAAGAGAAACAGAATGAACTACAGAGACTAAATTATAAATCAAAGATAACATTTTAATTTACAAAGGACAACATAATTTTTTTTCTTATCTCTGAACTTTAGGAAGAATATATTGAAAAGCCTTTGTAAAAATAATAGAGCACTTTCAAATAGATGGTAAATACAGTAGTTTTTTCTTCAGAACTGCAAAGAAACTATTCATATATTCAATGCCTTTGTCCACCTGTGCTAAAGTGAAGGGCATGGTGTTAAATAATGATTTTGTTGTACTGTTTCTGAGGGAACTTATGTTTCATACTATATTTCTTTACCAAGGAGATAGGTTATCTATTTAATTCACCAAAATTAGACCATTTGGAAATTAAAGGGTTTGCTATCAATACTTATCCTCAAATAACAGAATTAAATTTGAACTACTGTTCAAGTCAGGACCTAATGCTACCCTAATGATAAAAGGATGAGTGTGAATAAAGTAGCATTATTAGTAGCAGGCCTAACTTGAACATCACTGGGTTAAACTCAAAATCACAGATTTTTTGAGATAGCAAACTCTTGCAGTTGAACCGAGTCCCACCATTTATTCATGAGTATCTTCTGTAAAAATCATAAAGGATTACCACATATCAGCTAATTAATTTTTCTACAGATAGCTAGAATTGTTATTCAATGATAGTTAGCCAAGTAATTTTTACAGTATATCAAAATTTATCTTTACCAGGTGCCTATTTTTGTAGGCTGGTGAATCCACAAATCCTTGCAATTCTACCTATGTAACTTGAAATAAAAAGCTGTAATTATGCATTACTAATTCCCTCTTTGTTCATCAGTCTACTGTATATCTCTAAAATAAGAATAATTTCCTTCCTTTTAAAGTAAAGTTTAACAACTTTTCCTAATAAGGAAATTCAAATTCAACTCTAATAACATCATAATCCACCAGTCAGTGAAAGTTCCTATAATTTTTTTAATAAATTTTATTTTCTGAAAGATTTAGATTTACAGAAAAATTGTGAAGATAGCACAGAGTTCCTACATAAATCAACACAATAGTCCACGCTTATCCATGGTTTCTCTTTTTGTGGTTTCACGTATCCATGGTGATCCAGAACCAGATGATCCTCCTTCTAGCATATGGTCATAGGGTCAATAGTAGAGAAATGCTACATCACAATGTCTATGTCATTCATCTCACTTCATCTCATCACATGGGAATTTCTTCATTTCATATCATCATAATAAAGGTGAGTGCAGTAAAATAAGAATTTTGACAGAGTCACATAACTTTATTATAATATATAGTTATAATTGTTCTATTTTATTATTAGTTATTAATCTCTTACTGTTCTTCATTCATAAGTTAAACTTTATCAAATATATGTATGCATAAGAAAAAAAATATAGAGAGAGTTTGGTGGTTTGGGGTACCCAATGGGGGTCTTGGAACATATCACCCACAGATAAGTGTAAATTACCGTGCTTTATACAGATTTGTTAAGTTTTTGCCTAATGTTACTTTTCTGTTCCAGGCTCCTATTTAGGATACCATGCTACATTTAGTTATCATGTCTCTTGAGCTTCCTGTGGTTTGTGACAACTTGTCAGATTTTCCTTATTTTTAATGACCTTGAAATTTTTAAGAGTACGGATCAGGTATTTTGTAAAACGCCCCTAACTTAAGATTTGTCTGAAGTTTTTCTAATGGGTTTTTGGAGAAAGACAAGAGATAAAATGCCATATTCATCACATCATATCAAGAGTATATATTATCAAGGTAACTTATCACTGTTGATATTGCCCTTTGTATGTGGTAATGTTGGACAGATTTCTCCACTGTTAAGTTCATCTTCTCTACCCTTTTCCTTACTGTACTTCAGGAGAAAGTCAGTATGTGCAGCCAGTGCTTAAACAGCAGGGGTTATGTTCTACCTCCTGGAAGGTGGATTCTCTATGAATTGTTTGAAATTTTTCTGTGCAGGAGATTTGTATCTTCTCTTTCATTTATTTATTTATTCATTCATTTACTTATACTAACTCTGATGCTTCACAACTAAATCTGATGCTATACATATTAAAACACTATTATACAAAGAGACAGTGAAAATAAAGAAAGAGAAAAGAAACCCATCTAAACTAACAAAGTCAATTGATTTTCAACAGGAACCAGAGTATGTATACATGGGTATTTACTTTATACATTGAGTTATAATCCAATATAAGTTTATTTGTTTTGCAAATTGTTCCTGTTTTGGTTATTACGAGGTCTTTCAGTTAGCTCTTCTGTCCCTTTGTCATACTCCATCATTATGTGTTTTTGTTTTGTTTTGTTTTAGGACTTACTATCTGCCACTACCAATGCTTCAGGCTCTTCTTGGATATTAACTGCCTCATTCAAGGAATCAGCAGTTTCACCAAGGAGTCTGTTTCTTTCATCAGAGAGCGGTGATAAAAACAAGATCTGGGCACTATGTGCTCTCACTGCTACTTGGTTGTTATTGCTGTTCATTCCTTTTTCTTTTTTCTTTTTTACTTCATGAATATATAGAAAAATTATATACAACATGTGTATTTTAATATCATATTTAAGGTATTCAATATATTTCACTTAAGCAAAGGAATAAGGAAACATACCATTTGTTGAATAGTTTTCAAAACTATGCTTTCAAAGTCTGTATCATTTGAATAAATTTTAATTTTGTCTATTTATACATCATTGGATCTGTAGGTTGCATCCAATACTGTATTGTCAAAAGATGAGGAATTTAGTTTGCTTTTATTTCTTCCCGCCTGCTGTCAAAACATCCTACTTTCATTACTATATTGTTATTTTTAGAACCAGATAGTTATTATTTTTCATTATATAATTTTTAAAGGAATTATTTATGACATACTTAGAAACTCTTATATCTGGGATAGACCAGGAGAAAAATATAGATGGTATACTTTCTGAGCTTTGAAAATATGTGACTGTGATTTTATTGTCTTTAGATGAGGAAGATGAATTGGGTAAATACAGAAATTTGATGTTATAATATTTTCCTTCAAATATCTGCAGATGTTGCCTCATTATCAGTGTTGTACAGCAGAAATCTGAGACTATACTAATAAATCAAATGTTTAAAGTAATCTTTTTTCCCTGGACATTTGAAAAATGTTTTCTTAAAATTCAAATATTTTATACACTTTATACACAATATGTATTATATAAATGTAGGTATAATATTTATAAAGATATTTATACATATATACATTTCAACAACTTAGTATTCACTGTGCTCTTTCAATGTGAAAATTAATATATTTTTTTCTATAAAGCTTTGTTCCCTTTTTTTATTACTCATATTGTATTTTCTTCTCTAGGACATCAGCCATCGGAATATGACATCCTCAGTATCTATTTTACGGTCATTTTCTGCCTTGTCCATTGCATCTTCTTTATACCTTCCTCTACTTTTAAGGCTGATTTCTCAATATTTCTCCCGATATCATAGATTTGATACTATGCATTGCCAATTATGCTCATCAATGCTTCTCATTTAGATTAAATGTTTGATATTGAGTACTAATACTTTCAAGTCCTGTTTCACCTCTGCTTATTTCATAATCTGACCTCTATTAATTTTAGCATTTTGTCTTTTTATGTCATCACTTTAATCTTAAACAGACTCTGCTGTTATGGAGTCTCAAAGGAAGTGCTTCTAAAAATATATCTTCAGTAAATGCTTTCACCAAAATATGTTTTCCTTATGAATATTGAGTATAATCTCACTTTATCATATAAAAAAGAGCTTAGTTTGCCACTATTCATGTGGCTTGTTGATTCTTGAATGTATATCAGTATAACAGGCAAACATTGCTAAAATGCAATTCATGGACCCCACTTGCCCTGTTAAAAAATATTTTCTGAGGTTATGAGAGATTACAGTATTTTCACAATTGTTTTCTTCCATTCTTGCAAAAAGTCATACATAGGCTAAATGATTTATAGTACATTCCTGTTGATATCTTGCTTTGGGCAACAGAATGTAAGTCTGGGTAACACATATTTCATCCAAAGCTGCATTTCAAATCATGGGTCCAATCCATCTCCTGATGCTGACCTCTGTCAGAACAGCATGTGTCAGGGAGTGGCTCTTCTTCAGGCCATGTTCAAGAATAAGAAAATATGTGGAGCAAAGTTCCAGCACTCCTGAGCACAAAACACGATTGTTGCTGTAAGTCACCACAGTGAGTTTGTTATTACAGCAAAGCTGACAAATGTAGGGAAAAAGGAGGCTGGAGGAACTTACACATTTAACAAGCTTCCAAAGTAAGGCTAATGGAGGTGATGCATGGAGCACATGCTGAGAATCATCAGACTAGTGGCTGTTAAAAGCATTGCTCTGTCACTAATGTTGTGTGTGTTTTTTAGACTAAAGCCACACGTGCAGTATCTAGCAGATATTCATCTAGCATGGCTCTGCTGGATGGAGGAAAGATTGCCTGCTCACCATTCCCAATCCTCAGTTTGTGAGAAGGGAATTTTTTTCCAGACAATTTGAAGCAGTGTATTATTCTTTTCTTGCCTGAAAACAATCTAATAAAACTGCAGCCCCATAGGGCTCTGTTTCACCCATTCTCTACCACTGGTTCCGTATCTCAGGATGTAGTGCTCTACTGCTTTCCCACTTCTGCTTCCAGTCACACTGCTGAGAAATTTATCTGATAAGTGATGCAGACAAAAAGAAATATCAATGAGGAAAATAGGAAAATTAAGTTCTTACTGCCTGCCTGCCTCATAAAGCAGATTCAGTGTGGTATGAGGTATGACTATCTTTCTTCAGGATAGCAAATAATCCGTACTTCTGATACAGATAAACACATTGGGTGAAGGTTCTAATTTACTGATTTACTGCATTGCCCTGATATCCCATACCAGCATTTTTTGTTTATTAGAAATCCTCTTAAATTCTGATAGATTTTTAACCAATTATGTGTTGCCATTGCTGTTAATAACTTTCCTTTTCTTTCTGCATTTTCAATGGAAGTCTGGGGAAAGCACTGGCTGGTTATCATCTTGACCTGAAAATCTAAAATGAATTTGTTTAGAAGATTTTAAAAAGTCACAGGAGCTAAATCACAACTTACATCTGGGGGGAAAAGATGAATAATCTTGACTTGAGAATATGAAGTAAACAAGCAGTGGGTTGTAAGCAGTATTGTTATAATGTTGGTCATGTGAAGCTCGGCAGGATATTCTAGACCCTGCAGGAAGCTGCAGTCAAGATTACTATATGCACTGCAAGTAGAAACAAGTCTATTGTGACTAAGAAACTTCTATTAAAAGATTCAAAGTCAGTTTTAAAAAGAAAGCACAAGTAATTCATCATATTTATGATGCTTATCAAAGGCAGCTGGAACAAAGTTTTGACATAAATAATCATTTTAAAGTTCAAGGAGTACAAATTTCAAAAATGCAGACTGGAATATAAAGGTTGTCTTATAACATAATTCTTATTAGTATAATCCTAGCAACTTTCATCTGAAGAGGAAAAAATAATTCTGAGATCAATTCCTCACAATGCCCCTGGCCTAGAGATAAGATAATTTTGCCATTCATCTCTTGCATATAGGGAAATTGAGGCATCTGAATTGTGTGAAATAGATACATTATAGCATTTTTGTTATCATAATTTTAGGGATGAAGGCATATGGCATTTTATATATTTTACTGGCACATACACTTAGAACTTTCTAAATTGACAGCAGTCATATTCTCCTCTTAAAGCAAATTCATTCCCCATTTCTCCTAGAGAATAGTAAACAAAGATGTATCTCTTTTTTAGAAATAACTCTAGGCTCAATTTGAAAAAAATGCCTGT
Organism: Smutsia gigantea; assembly: GCA_032199065.1. Lineage (NCBI taxonomy): Eukaryota > Metazoa > Chordata > Mammalia > Pholidota > Manidae > Smutsia > Smutsia gigantea. The sequence goes on from JAVSCE010009082.1 coordinate 15,718, forward strand.
CCCTGACTGATCTTAGCCAACAAAGCAAAGATTTCATATACCATCTGAAGTTTAATTTCTAGGGAGATGCATTAGCTCAAGCAATAGTGACATATCTGAGATTTTTAGAAAATCATAAAAAATATGACTCACATTTAAAATTATGATTCTTACTCAAGATTTAAAATTATAAATCTGAGCCAAGTAAAAGAAATTTAGAGGAAATAACTCACTAGGAAAGCCTTCCCCAGCATTTTTCACAGCCTGCTGATTCAACGTCAGCCTATACCATAAAGCGTGAGAACAGAGATTGTTCTCTGTTCAATAGGAAGAAGAAAAACAAGTCCTGATTTTCCTATTGAGTAAAGCACATGCAGTTGAGTAGTTCATGACACATTTTATGCCTTATGAATAGTGTTGAACCATCTTCAGCTGTATATACTTCACATTTATGTTTTTCAGAACATGTAAATGATTCTAATGAACACTTGACTATATTTAGTGTTTCATTAAGTGATATTAAATGGATAGTTTTTTAAACGATAAGAGTTATTAACCATAACATAATAATGATCTCTTTACTCAAATTTCTAAACTCATAAAAGCACATGAATATGACTTTATTATTTCCAAATTTAAATACCAGTAATTAAGCTCCCTACACCAATGTCATGTGCACAGTCTCTAAGAGTGGTACCCTGATAGAAGCACAGATATAAAAATATGGATAAAATTGAACTAGGCTATACTTGTGGATGAAAAACTACAATAAACTGATACAGAGTCATAGATAGATTTAGGAATCAATGACTATGGTTAATACAACACTGAGTGTTGTAGAACATAAAATTTTAGTTAATATTTCAGAAACCCAGATACATTTAGTTATCAAAAGCAAATTCATGAAATTAGCAAAATATATTGTGTTGAGACCTAATTTTCACAATTCCAGAAACTCTGGTAGGCCAAGGCAAAGCAGCACGTGATTTGTTTGTATCAAACATGTTTTCTGTATGAGAGAAATGGTAGAGGGCCTATGGAGCAAACTAGCAGAATCTTCTCTCACTGAAATTATGGCTCTTGACTAAAGAATCTATAACAGGTTTGACTTACATTGTGGAGAAAAAAGTTGAAGACTCATGTCATTACCTCATCTCAGGACAATGTTAAAAGGTTACTTACATGTGTTAGGGTTATTTTGTTGTTAGATGATTATCGTAAACAAGTAACTACAAGATCAATTTTGAATAGCTAAAGTAACCAAATGGAATTATACACTGTAAACTTATGGCTAACAAAAAGGGAGATAATTTGGAAAGGAATCATCTTTTTCTCTATTACACAATTTTCCAAATATTTTGTCAGAAGTTAAATCAGAAGGGTTAGTGAAATTATATATCTAATATCAAAATTGGGCTGGGAATTGAAATTAAAGAATAATATAACTATAAGGTAAGCCATATCATTATGGATTCTGTAGCATGTGGACCAATCATTGCTGCAGTAACTGATAATCAGACCTTACAGAAGTAATTTGAATAAGACAAGAAAACAAAATAAAAGGTATACAGACTGGGAGGGAAGAAATAAAACTGTCTTTTAGATGGCATGATTGTCTATTTAGAAAATCCAAAAGAGTCAGGGAAAAAAAAAACTGGACTAACAAGTGATTATAGTTGGGTTGTACTATAAAAGATTAATACACAAAAATTAATTACCTTCCTATATATCAGCAATAAACAAGTAGACTTAGAAATTAAAGACATAGTACCATTTACATTTGCACCCCCAAAACGTGATACTTATATATAAATCTAAACATTGATATCTATATGAAGAAAATTACAAAACTCTGATGAAAGATATCAAAGAACTAAATATATGGAGAGATATTTCATGTTCTTCAGTAGGAAGATTCAATATTGCTAAGATGTCAGTTCTTCCAAAATTGAACTACAGATTCAAAGAAATCCCAATGAAAATCTCAGCAAGCTATTTTATGGATATTAATAAACTGATTTTAAAGCTTATGTAGACAAGCAAAAGACCTATCTTAGCCCACTTAATACTAAAGGAGAACAAAGTTAGAGGACTGTTTTTATCCTGCTAATGAACAAAAATACATAAAACAGAGACCAGAAAAAATATCTACAAAACTAACCTGTTTTTGAAATGATAAAAAAAACCTGACAAACATTTATCTAGACTAACCAGTACAAAAAAGAAGATTTAAATAAATAAAATCAGAAATGAAAGAGTAGACAAATGATGCCACAGAAATACAAAGGATCATAAGAAACTATTATGACAAATTATATGAGAACAGATTGGGCAACCTAGAAGAAATGGATACATTTCTAGAAACATATAGCCTACTAACAGTGAATCATGAACAAATAGAATATCGAAACAGACCAATAACAAGTAAGGAGATTAAATCAGTAATCAAAAACTTTCCAACAAAGTCCATCACCATATAGTATCACATAAATCCTACCAAACATTTAAAGGAAAATAAATAAATCCTTCTCAAACTCTTCTAAAATGTTGAGAGAAAGGAAACTCATTTTGAAGGCAGCATTACCCTGATACCAAAAGCAGATAAGCACCCTACAAGTAAAGAAAACCACAATATAATATACCTTATGAATATAGATACAAACATTGTCAAAAAAATACTAGCAAACCAACACCATATTAAAAAGAGCAGACATCATGACCAAGTGGGATTTATCTCTAGGATGCAAGGATGTTTCAATATATTCAAATCATTAAATATGATATACTACCTTCATAAAATTAAGGATAAGAATTATTGTCATTTCAATAGATACAGAAAAAAATATTTGACAGAATTCAACATCCTTTCAAAACAAACTTTTAAGAAATTGAGTATAGATGGAACATACGGCAAAGTAATAAAGGCCATATATGACAAGCACACAGCTAATATCATAATCCATGGTGAAAGGTTAAAATATTTTCCTCTAGGAACAAGGAAAGTATGCTTACTTTCACCACTCATATTGAGCATAGGAATGGAAGTCTCACCATGAACAAGTAGGCAATAAAAAGAAATAAAAGACACCTAAATCAGAAAGGAAGAAGTAAAATTGGCTGTTTTCAGACCACATGTCCTTATATAGAAAATATTAAAGACTCCACCAAAAACTGTTAGAATTAATAAATTCAGTAAATTTGCTGGGTTCAAAAAACATACAAAAAGCAACTGAGAAAAAAAATCAATTGAGATTCCTGTAAACACAGAGGCTGAGATGGTAGTCTGCCATAGGGGGAGGAAGTAGAAGGATGGGTGAATTAGGTGAGGAGGATAAAGAAGTACAGACTTCAAATTATAAAATAAATTAGTCACAGGGATGGAAGTATAGCAATGGAAATATAGCCAATAATATTGTCATTTCTCTGTATGTTGATAGATAGTAACTACATTTATTGCAGTGAGCATTTCTTAATGTATATAATTGTTGAATCACTATATTTTACAGATGAAATCTATATAATATTGTATATCAGCTATATTTCAATAAAAAGTTGAGTTTCTATACACTAACAACAAACTACCTAAAAAAAGATATAAAATCAATCCCATTTACAATAGTATCAAAAATAGTAAAATATTTAGGATTAAATTTAATAAAGGAGGTGAAAGAACTGCACTCTGAAAAACTACAGAACACTAAGGAAATTGAAGAAGATGAAAATAAATGGAAAGATACCTTGTGTTCATGTATTGGAATAATATTGCTAAAATGCCCATAATAACAAAGCCATCTATAGATTTGATGCAACCCTATCAAACTTCCAATGGCATTTTTCACAGATAAAAAAAAATTCTAAAATTCATATCAAACCACAAAAGATCACCAACACCCAAAGCAAACTTGAGAAAAGAGAACAAAGTTGAAGTAATCACAACCCTGACTTCAAACTATATTGCAAAGCTATAGTAATAAAAACAGTGTGCTACTACTATAAAAAGACATACAGATCAATGGAACAGTGAGATCCCAAAATAAACCTGTGCGATATAGTCATTTAATTTTTGGAAAAGGGAGACAAGAAAGCAAAGGTTAAAGGATATTCTATTCAAGAAATGGTTTTGAGAAAACTGGAATATCACATGCAGAAGAACAAAATTGGACCCTGTATTATCCCACTGACAAACATGAATGATACATGGGTTAAAGGGTTAAATGTAAACTCTGAAACCATAAAACTCTTAGAAGAAAACAGGATAAAACACCTCAACAACAACAGTCCATTGGTAACAATTTTTGGATATGATACCAAAAGCCAAAGCCATAAAAGAAAAAAATCAACAAGTGGGATTACATCAAACTATAGAGCTTCTGCATAGTAGAAGAAACAATTGACAAAATGAAAAGGCAACATAAAAAATGGGAGAATATATTTGCATGCCCTGTATAGGATAAAGGGTTAATATACAAAGTATTTAAGAAACTTTTACAACTCAATTGCAAAAACACAAGTAATCCAATTTAAAAATGGACAGAGTAATTAAATAATTTTTCCAAATAAAACATACAAATTGCCAATAGGTGCAAGATACTTGATAACACTAATCACCAGGGAAATGCAAATGAAAACCAAAGTGCGATATCACCACATTATCTGTTCGAATGGCTGTCATTAAAAGACAAGAAATAGCAAATGCTGGTAAGGATGTGGAGAAAAGGTAATCCTCATGCACTGTTAGTGGGAATGTAAATAGGTAGAGCCACTTTGGGGAAATAATATAAGGGTTCCTCAACAAATTAACAATAGAACTACCATAAGATTCAACAATACCAGTTTTGGTATCCAAAGAAAATGAAATCATTACCCAGAACAGATATCTGCACTCTCATGTTCATTGCACCATTATTTATAATAGCCAAGACCTGGAAACAACCTAAGCGTCCATCAGTGGATGATAGAAAAAGATGTGCTATATCTATATCTATAACTATATCTGTATTATATCTATATCTACATCTACATCTATATATCTATGTCTATATCTACATCTCTATATATGTATATATAGTTATTTATTACATTTATATGTACATATATACATATTTATTACATGTTTATGGACTTATATATATATATTTGCCATGCATATATATAACTTAGCCATAAAAAGGATATCCTTCCATTTGTGAAAGGCATTCATCAATGTGATACTATGCTTAAGTATTGCCAAAAAACCAGCAGAAGCACCAGCAAATCTCCCTTGATGGATTCACCTTCAATCCAAGCCTCAAGAATTTCAACAGATAAATCTTCAAGAAATCTGACTCCCAGGAAACAAAACCAAAAACAATAACCTCTCTCTCTTTCTTCACACATACACCCCCCACACACACACAAACACACACCAGAGTTTAAACGGCAGCTGATCTGACTCTTAACTGACCCATAAATGTTCAGAATATAACCTTAGATTTCCTTCTTGCTTCCCAGTTCTCAGAAACAATTGAATTTAAATAAATATAGAATTGTCAACGCAGAAAGAAGCTGGTGGTACCTGCGCATCAAAACCATTTAACATGACACTCACATTCTAAAAGATAGGTGAGGGATGGAGAGACAGCTTGCCTGAGAGAAATGGTCCACATTAGCATCATTCTCATTTATTACAACTGACTGGGCTCCATGTAGAAGATAGGCCAAAATTACATGGAAATCGCAGGTAATTTTGTGAAATATTGAAATATAGTTTGGCTGTGTACTGAATTACTTATATTGCATTTCTTTAATGTACTAAATTGTTATGGGAACTAATTGGGCGCAATATGCACAAAAAATATTAAATGCATGCTCCATAGGTTTAAATATGTATGAGTCTGTCATTTAACTACCCAATCCAATGTCTACACTATTACACATCACCCTACAAAGTTCTCTTGTTCTTTCCAATCACTACACCACACACACAAAATAACCACCATTCTAACATATTACCTTCCTTTTATTTCTGCCGTTCATGAACTTCATATAAATGAAATCATACCATATGTATTTTTTTAGGGTGGAGGTGCTGGGTTTTTGTCATTAAACATAAGATTTTTGAAATTCATCCATATTATGAAGTGATTTAAATGTGTTTTTTGTTGCTTTTTATTTTGACATAACTTCAAATGTGTAGAACAGTTGTGAGAATTTATAAGAAAATTCCCATATAATCTGTACACAAATTTGCCAATTATTTAAATTTGGCCCCATTTTCTCTGTTTTATTTCTTTCTAGCTTACTTGCTTTTTTCTTTTTTTCTTACTTTATCTTTTGCTACCTATCTATCTATCATCTGTCTATAATTATCTATCAGGATATTAGCAGAACAGGTAAAATGGTAAGTTGAAGAATTATGTTCTATTCCTCCTAAATAATTTGATCCTTTCTCAGGAACAAGGATGTTCTCTTATATAGTTGCATTCAATTATCAAATCATCACAACCAGAAAATTTAATATTGATTTTAAATTGTAATTTGAAATACAGTACAAATTCAAATTACACATCCCCAAATATATTTCATATCTATTTTTCTCCCCAGATAAAATCACATCTAGCATCACACATTGTATTTGGTTACTTTTCTTTGGTTTCCATTAAGCTGAAACAGACCCTAGTCTGTGGCCTGGGAAAAACCACAGACTTGAGTATACAACATTACTCTAAGGAAAGCAAAAAGGAAGCTGCAAGCATCTGGCCAGATTTTGTATATGTATAGAAAACCCTAAAGGCTCCACAAAAAAAATGGTTAGGACTAATCAATAAATTCAGTAAAGTTGGAGGAAACAAATCAGAATATATAAATCAGTTGCATTTTTATACATGAACAATGAACTGTCAGAAAAAGAAATGAAAAATTTAATCTCACAGTAGTATTAAAAAACATAAAATATCTAAGAGCAAATTTAACCTAGGAGGGAAAAGATTTGTACTCTGAAAACTGTATGACTTTGGTGAAATAAATAATTGGAAAGATATCCTATGTTCATGAATCAGAAGAATTAATGTAGATAAAAATATCTGTACTACCCAAATCCATCTATAGACCCAATAAAATCCATATCCAATTCTAATGCTGTTTTTCACAGAAATAGAAAAACTATCCTAAACACTACAAAAGTCTGAGTAGCTAAAGAAATCCTGGGAAAGAACAGAGGTGGAGGTATCACGACTCCTGGTTCTTAACTATATTGTAAAGCTATAGGAATCAAAACAGTATGGCACTGGCATAAAAACAAACACATAGATCAGTGGAACAGTTGAGAGCCCAGAAATACACCTTCATATATAACACTTACCTAATATTTGACAAAGAATCCAGAACACACAATGGGAAAATGATAGTTTCTTTAGTAAATGGTGTTGTGAAAACTTGGTAATCACATGAAGGAAGAATAAAATTAGACCCTGATTGTATATCACTCACAAAAAACAACTTGAAATTGATTAAAGGTTTAAAAGTAAAATCTGTAACTATAAAACTTCCAGAAGTAAACATAGGGGAAAAATCCATTGATATTGTTCTTGACATCAATTTTTTTGATATGACACCAGAAGCAGAGGCAAAAATGCACAAATAAACAGGTAAGACTGCATCAAACTAAAAAGCTTCTGCACAAAAAAGTAATAACCAACAAAATTAAAGATGAATTTCAGAATGGAAGAAAATATTTTCAAACCATATATCTGGTAGAGTTATTATTGAAAACATATAGGGAACTCATACAATTCAATAGCAAAAAAATAAATGATCTGAATTTAAAATGGGTAGAGGAACCAGACATTTTTCCAAGGAAGACATCCACATGGCCAGCAGATACAGGAAAAGTACCTGCTCTACCTCATTAATTATCAGAAAGATGCAAATCAAAACAACAATGAGCTATCACCTCATAGCTGTTAGAAGAGCTATTATCAAAATGGTAAGAGATAACAAGTTTTGGAGAGGATGTGGAGGAAAGTGAACCCTTGTGCTCTGCTGGTGGGAATGTAAATTAGTACAGATGTTACAGAAATCAATATGAAGGTTCCTCAAAAACTTAAAAAAAGAACTACCAGATGATCCAGCATCCTACTTCTGGGTAGATATCTGAAGGAAATTTAATAAGTATCTAAAAGAGATAACTGCACTTCCATGATCATCACAGCATTACTCATGATATCCAGATTATGGAAACACACATAAGTGTCCATCTACAGGTAAATGTATTATGAAATTTATTTAGCCATACAAGAAAAGGAAATCCTGCCATTTATAAAAACATGGACAGATGGCATTATTCTAAGTGATGTAAGTAAACAGATAAGGACAAAAATTGTATAATATTACTTATTTATGGAACCTAACACATTGAGTTTATAGAAAAAGAGAGTAGAAATGGTAGTTGCCAGGGTCTGGGGAGTGGAGGAAATGGGGAGATGTTGGCTAAAGGTTATAAACTTATAAGACAGGTTCTGGGGATCTAATGTATAGCATAGTTAGTTTAGTTAACAAAATTGTATGACAAACACTGCTAAGAGAATAGATATTAAATATTCTGATCACACAAAAAAATGATAATTATGTGAGGTGATGGATGTGTTAGATAATTATATTGTGGCAATCATTTTGCCAGACATACGTGCACCATCACATTGTACACCTGAACCTTATTCAATGTTATATGTCAATTACATCTCAATAAAGCAGAGAAAAAAATGAACTATTTATCCACGCAATAATATTAATACATTTCAAAAATTATTTTTGAGTTGAAGAAGCCAACCAAAAGAAGTGCTAACCACAATTCCATTTGTATAAAATTCTAGAAAAGTAAACTAATCTTTGTGACATAAAGCAAATCAACACTATGGATGGTAAGCAGAGGGATGGATGGATTACAAGGGAAATTTGGAGTAGATGGAAAGTTCAGTATCTTGATTATGGTGATAATTTCTTGTGCATGTTCTCATCAAATCCTATACTTTAAATATACCCACTTTACTATATGTCAGTTATAACTTTTTTTTTTGAGTGCATACTCTTTATTACCAGTTATGGTCAGAATAGCTGACAAACATTGAGCTTGGTGAGCTAGGATGTCGGGGAAGAACTCAAGGACTTTTTGTTCAGAGTGGAGGCCATCTGACTCCATCCCCCCATTCCCCCTGCCTCAGAGGGGAGCTCAAAGAGACCACACCCAGTGGATGAGAAGGGCTCAGGGGCTTTCTCAAGGGGACCTGTTCCAGTCCAGTTAGTCCGCCCAAGAGAAGCACCATCTGCAGTGCACTGTCTGTCACTGGATTCCATTTTGTTCCCCATCCACTCTGACAGGAAAGAGGCTTGAACTGGTGGTGGTCCAAGGCTGAGGTGAGGGCTCGAGTGTGTAGCCAGCACTCTCCAAAGCACTGTACTTTTAAACAGTCACCCAGTGGTCTTTCAGGCAACCAGGACAATCACTGTACTAAACAGTTCAGTCATTCAAGTCCTTCCAGGAAAGTCTCTATGATGTTGCCCCCAGAATCACAGAACCAAATCTTGACATTATTTCAGTTGGGTTCATCCAAAAGCCACACTAGATGCTAGGCAAAGAAGACATCCCCTGGTCTACATTTTATCTCAAATAAGGCTCTCTCCTGTCATCTAACCAAACTCACCTAATTGGGTTTAATGCATTTATTTTAAAATCCTACAATTTCTTATTCCATTTACAGCATCTCCCTTTACTCCATCAAGCCTCAATCCTCAGTCTAAACTTGGTCATTATACAGGATCAGAGTTGATGGGAATGTAGTTCAATCTTTTATTTCCCTTTATTGTTATACTTCTCACTCCTCCACATACTGTGGATAATGGTTGTAGGAAAAATGAGAGGAAAGATGACAACAGAGTAAAAGCTTCTTTATATAGCTAGTTATTTTTTTATTCCTTATTCTTATTAGATCTTCTGTAAAGAAGACATCCAAATGTTTTCTCTCTCCTCTGGAATATTTCTGTGAATTCTTGATAAACTCTCCTCCAAAGACCACAGGACTTAATATTCTTTGATGAAAGCCAGGGTTTTTATGGGATATATCCCTAATTCCTGCATTGGAGATGACATTTCCTCGCTCTTTCTGGAAATTTCTTTGGGTAGGGAATATATCAAGATAGTTCACACCACCTTTTTTTCTGTGATGTCAACATGGCCCCCAGAAATCTGTACTCAATTCTGATGCACTAAACTCTGGATATGTCAGACACTTTCTGTATGAACATTATTGGATGCTTTCAACTTACTGCCTTCATATTTATCAGAAATCATGAGAACACGTGTAAATTCTACCAAAAATACTGTCATCACACTCATGTTGATCTTATAGCATAAGTCCCAATGCTGTATTTGGCTGCTCATGGGAGATCAGAAAGGATAGTCAAAGGGCCTAATTAGTCACCTTGCTTTACAATGTCATGGCATTTATCATCCACACTCCTTGGTTTTGATATTTCAGTTCAGATTCTAAGACAGTATGAAAGGTGTGTGTGTGTGTATGTGTGTATGCACTGAACACATTAAACTTCTCTATCATTGTTAGTGACTTGAGGGAGGAAGGGTGAGTTGTAGAAGCTTGGTCTGCTGCCTTTATCCTATCTATCACTCATCCTCCTTGTCCAATGACATGATCTTTAATTATTTTAATAAAACTATCAAATAAATGGGAAAGATTGTCTGAATTATCTCTCTGTGTGAGACATTTTTCTGGAGAAGTCCTGAAGAACAGGTAAATCTGCTTTGCTGCCTGCTAGTGTGAGATTTCAGACAATTTTAGGTGATAAGTGCATTATTTGGATGTACGGCTGGGACAGGTTAAGAAGCCTCTTTGTAGTCACTAAAATTTGTGATACACAAGAATTAAGAGAAATAGAGGTCAGACAAACAGATTAGCATAACATATCCAAAATGACCTCTTAAAAATTATTTTAAAAACTTAGAAAATGATGACTTTTGATGTATGGTTGTGACAATGGTCCAATTACTTCTCAAAGCATTAGTCACATAAAATACCTTAAATAAAAGTTCACATTAAAATCTAAATCATTATTTACTGTAAAAATTTAATCATGTCTGTATGAAAAATCTAGCAATATTATTTCTCCAGATTTTCCAAAAAATAATCAAACACACAAAAATAATTTGCAACATTACAATAGAAATGAACACAAGATTACATTTAACAATTATTAAAACTATATGTCACTTAATGAGTTATGAAAATATTTAAAGAATTACATTTATGTTTTAATTGGGTATCAATAGAAGAAACAGTGAAACAAAAATATTCTTCCTTACGAAATTGCTTTTCATAGATTTTGCAGTTTAAAGTGAAAACTAAATTGCTTGAATATAATTCTTATTATCTAATAATTTGATAAGAATGGTAACATACCAAAATGTATATAGTTTCTTAATTAACATATTGAAAATTAATATATAAAATTTTCTTCTTAGAAGATATACAAATCAAGGTGTTTGGGGAAGAAAACATACTATTTTAAATCTATTTATTCAGTTGGCATAACCTGATATAATGGTATTTTTATATAAAAATAAAACATTTTCTTTATTTCCCTCACTCATTGCTTCTCCATTACCTATGCAATATATTTCATTTCTATTCAACAAGCATGTTCACCAGCTTTGTTCCACAGATAGAAGTAATCCATAGTCAGACAAAAGGAACTGAACATTTAACTACCATTAAGCAGTTTGCAATCTAGGGCAGACAGTGAACAAATAATAAAAATACATTGAGATAAACAAAATGAAGAGATATCTAAATGATGTATTAACAATATAAAGTAAGTTGTGCAGGGACACATAGGAAATAACTGGTAGATGTGGCTTTCTGAATCTATGGCTATAAGACACCAAAACATCGCAAGTATGTCACCCAAGGCTGGCTGTCAACAACTGATGTAACATTTACAGTAACAAATACATGATCACTTAGGAAATAGATCTAATTGTGTTGTACAAATAGTCATTTTGAATTTTTTTGAACAGACATGTGTTTTCCATTACAAGGATAATATGCCTATTTTCTCCCTAACATTAATATTTAAATATTTCAAAGTCTAACACTCTATCTTGGGTTGGAATAATTTTTTTGATATCCCCTAAAGAACACCTTTGCATCACCAAAATTAATCAAACCAGGGATATTGTGCTTTTTTTGTTCACATTTATTTCTAAGAATACACTATGACCTGTGTGCTAAGGATTTTCAAGTCATAGAGGTTCACTCCCAACATGTGTTCTGATGACATCAAAAAATAAAATTTTTTAAGCTCCATAATTTAACTGTACCTCATATACAAGTACATTTTTGAAAAATTGTTTTAAAACTTAAAAGCTTTAAACTAAAATCTTTTTTTTCCACTTGAGTCATTTTCAGTTTATTTATGTTGAAATAAACTGACTAATAAAAAAGGCATCCTGAGTTTGGTATGAGTAACATAAAAAGAGAGATGGACAAGGGATGGCAATATAAATGCATCTCAACATTTAGACTCTGGAAGAATATGCAAGTTCATAACTTCCCCAAAAGGTGCTGTCTGTTCAACTTTGGAAACAGTTTACAAAATGGAGAGCTGATGAAAAGCAGATGAAGTAAGGCAATAGAAAATCTCCTACCCCATCCATCTCCATGACGTTATCAATCTGGGGAAAGAGTCCTAACTGACCTCTTCAATGGTGGGGCCTGACCAGGAGTCCCTCCTTGGGGGCCTGAGCCCTAAAGCCACTAAGCACAAACATTTCATTTACTGTTGAGATTACTGGTATACATGTGAAATGTAGTGGAATGAGTCAAGTAATCACTCAGAATTTTTATTTGCCACTGTAGGTAAATGTAAAGGGAAAAAAGTGATAACATCTTTAGATTCCAGAATTATTTTTATACTGCCATTTACAACCATATTTTTCACTTATAAATTGTTCAAACAAAAATGTGTACATATTATTTGTTCAAATTTTATCATTCCAAATGCCTAGGAATTAGAGGTACATATTTGTACAGATATTTAATAAATATCAGTTCTAAAGTAGCATTCCATTTAGTCTGATGTTTCAAGCTCCTCACTTTTATGTAATAGTTCCATTGTGTTATAAAGTATTATGATATTGATGATTAATATGAATTAAATATATTATTTCCTAGTTGCTAACCAACTTCACCATGAAAATCATATTAATTTTACTTTTGAGAATTGAAATTTTAAGCCATTTGCTTCAGTTTTTTTAAAGTTTCTTGTACTTATAAGTACAACTGGATCTCATTATCCATAGTAGTTCTGTTCTAGAAAGTCACCATGAAAACTGAATTAGCAAATATGAATTGATGCTCCTAGGAGAAATACAGGACTTGGCTTCTGGGAGCCTCTGGTCATGACATTTTCATCAATCAAGCAATACATAATCTTATATTTTGTGTTTCTGTTTTACCTTATGTAGTAGATATTTTTGATCCATTAACATTGAATTCCTGGCCAACAGCATTGTACCTCATAGCTGAACAAAGTTTATCTAACCTATGTCCTCTCTGTGAGACATGCCACAGCCTTCCTGTGCTTAGGGACATCAGACAGCACTTCAGCTCGAGGGCCATTTAAGCAGCAAAATCACCAATAAAGAGCATAGAAATCAAAACAAAATAAACAAAAAAACAAAAAAATTTGTATTAAATATACCATGTAAAGGGTATCATTAATACCACAAGAGAAGACATAAGACAGCAGAGAAATCTCCTTGTTCAGCTATAGCAGGGAACATGTGTTGCTGTACAACACGAATATTTTCTTGCTCTACGTGTCCAAATGACCAGTAAGGCCACCTCAAGTTGATCTGGGCTTACAAATTAATTTTAATGTGTAGACAAATTTTCAAATATGGGATTTGCAACAATATAATGATATATCTGTCTGTCAGGAGCAGCTAGCTATCTTTTCTTCTTTTTGAGGAGTTTCTTTCAGGCTTGAGGTGAGTGACAACAGTTTCTAGTATTTTTCTGATCCCCTCTACCCAGGCCCCTCTTTATGGTAAATATCTTTATTCATCTTTATTATTATTATTATATGAAAAGGTTACTAGATGTAGTGTCTGGCCAGCAGAATATTTTGACTCTCTGAAGTATAGATCACTAATATTTTGATGAAAGTTTTCCCCAATTTTGATAAAAATGCTGACATTAATTATATGAGAAATGAATGGATACAAATATACATAAGCAGAAAAAATAATCACTTTCTAGGCACTAGCATGCTGTTTCAGCTCATGCCTACCTCCATTGACCAGGGTCAATTTAAACTGATGAGCCATGGCTTTTCGTTGATCAATCCTATGTATGACATTCAATATTTTGTACAATAATTCCAATACGCAAGTGTATGCACATTTTCCTTCCAAGAATATTTATTTCCATTATATATAGTGATTCACAATTTTCTAATGTGTAAGTAAAATTGTGTAATGTGTAAGTAAAAATATATTTGGGTTAAAGATCAGCAATTGTATATTAGAACGAAGAAAACTAGAAGAATATGAAGAGATTACTGAATTTCAAAGTTGCATGGAAAAGAGTAGAAAAAGAAAAGACATAGAATCAAGACACTAAAAGCTAAAACGTGTACATTAGAATTTACATGACATTCTGAAAAATGCAAAGCTATGGTAACACAAATAAGACCAGTGATTGCCAGAGACTGGAGGGAAGGAGGTGATTGGATACAAAAAGTCACAAAGGAAACTTTGAGGGTGATGTAAATGAGGAAAAGACAAATTGAACAATATTAGGTTTAGGAATTTCTGTTCACCAAATGACACTGTTAAGATAGACCACAGAGTGGGAGAAAGCTTTGCAATAGTTCCATCCTACAATGTAATTGTATTCAGGAGACCTAAAGAAAAAAGGGCTGAAGACTAGAACAGATATTCCCAAGCACTGGGTATCCAAATGACCAGTAAGAATAAGAAAAGGTCTATAATGTATTAGTCATTAAGGAAGTGCAAATTAAATCCAATGAAAATAGCCACTAAAATAGGCAAAATAAAAAGAAAATATGGGAAACACAAAATAGAGGTGAGGATGCAGAACTGGAACTTCCTAATACTCTTTCTTGGAGAGTGAATTGGTTCAATAAAGTACTGTTTGGTAGTATCCACTGAAGTTGAATATATCCATACCATAGAACCCCCTCAGTTCTACTCTTATATATGTATTCAGAATATATTCTGTGTCTATATTTACTACGTGTATAGATACATTAGTTAACAGACATGTATCAGAATGTTCACAGCAGCATTATGAGTAAATTCTAAAACAGGAACTACCCAAATGACTATGAATAGTTGAGTGGATAAATAAGTTGTGGTGTTTATGTGATGGTGGAATTCTACAAAGCCATGAAAATACTTTGGTTACAACTATATTCAATAAAATGTTTGATTTGAATGGAAGAAGCAGAATGAAAAGAATATATTCCATAGAATTCCAAACTCATCTTTGTTTCCAGAAATAAAATTACCTTTGTTGCAAAGACATTTGAAATGTGTACAAAATATATTACTGGAATTCTGGTAACATGGTTTTCTGATCTTGTTGCTGTATACATCAATTTTTTTCATTTTTGTGAAAATTCATCAGTGTCTAGTAAGATTACTAAATATTTTATTACTAAATAAAATACACCATATTTTAGTAAAAAGTTTTGAAACATATAGATGTGCCTATACACAAAAAATTGTCTTCTGGCAATTGAAAAATTTTCAAATCATAAATTGTTTATTGTTTGCTTTTTTGTTTGTTTCCCCAGGGGTAGTTTAGAGTCACCCAAGCTTATTTCCTATTAAAAAGATCTTGATTTTTGCATCACTGGTGGAAAGACACTGACTATTCTGGTATTAGAAGATCTCTAGCAGCTTTGTCTCTCAGAAGGTTCTTTTTGAGAGGGTTGCTCTGTTTTAAAAGTACCTGTCTTCTGGGTATCTTTGTAATAAAGTGGAATGAAAGGTCAGTGATTATTTCCTTTTTAGTCTTCAACACTTTAAATATCAAGCTACTCAAATGTAAGACCCTTTCTGGTTTTAATATTTTATGTATGATTTCAGCTAACAAGATTATTAAGGATTGTGTTCTGCTCTTTTATAAGGACAAAAGATTGCCACCTCTCAGGTAAAAGTTTCCATAAAACTATACACCTCATAGAGCTTAATTGTTTCCAGTTAATTGTGGGCTTCTCTCTGATATGACAGCTCTGACACTAATCCTATTCTAAATCTCTTATCAGTTTAGCCTCTGAAACCTATGGAAACTTCTCATCTCTCTATCAACTGTACTTTATTAATTTTGCAAATAACAGAGAAATTACTAATTATTCACCTTTCTTATATTCTATATATTCACTAAGGATTTAACAGTCTTGAGTTTGTTAGAATATTATTTTCACTAAGTCAGCCATTTAAATTTAATTTTGTGATTGAGATATAAATATAAATGACATGAAAACATGCTTAAAAAATATGTGAAGCTAAGAGATGCAAAGCACAGAGGCTTACACGTGTGTGCATGGCCCACTGGCTCTGACACTGGAGACAGGCACCACAGACGGGAATCAGGAAACAGATCTTCCCTCCCCCAGGCACCAGCTCTGCTCCCCTACAACCCCCAACCTCACTCTAGGGGCCGACCAGCTCCAGAGACTGGAGATTCTGGGCACTCTTGGCCACCACACAGAAATATGACACGTCAAAAGAACATGGTTCAGACCAAAATCTCACAAACTCCAGAAAAAGGACAAAATTAAACTGAACTCACCAATCTTCCTAAAATAGAGTTCAAAATAAAAATTATAAACATGCTTCTGGAGGTACAGAAAAATATTCAATAACTCAGGAACGAATTTAAGTCAAATTCAATCATAAAGAAATTCCATTTCTGAAATGAAACATACAATGGAGGGATTTAAAAGCAGACTAGATGTAGTAGAAGAGACAGTAAATGGAATAGAAATTAGAGAAGAGGAATACAAAGAAGCTGAGGCACAGAGAGAAAAAAAGAATCACAAAGAATGAAAGAATATTGAGAGAAAAGTGTGACCAATCCAAATGGAATAATATTCACATTATAGGGGTACCAGAATGAGAAGGAGAGAAAAATGGGTAGAAAACGTCATTGAGGAAGTAATTGCTTAAAAATTCCCCAATCTGGGGAAGAACATAGGCTTTCAAGCCATGGAGGTGCACAAATCTCCCAACACAAGGGACCGAAGGAAGACAACATCAAGACATATAATTAAAATGGCAAAGATAAAGGATAAAGACAGACTTTTAAAAGCAGCTAGAGAGAGAAAAAAGATCACATACAAAGGAAAACCCATTAGGCTATCATCAGACTTCTCAACAGAAACCTTACAGGCCAGAAGGGAGAGCTTGATAAATGTTATGCAATGAAGCAGAAGGGCCTTGAACCAAGAATACTCTACCCGGCAAGGTTATCATTTAAATTTGAAGGAGGGATTAAACAATTTTCAGATAAGTAAAAGCTGAGATAATTCACCTCCCACAAACCACATCTACAGTGCACAATGCATTTTGGAGGGACTCCAATACATGGAAGTATTCCTAAGGCTAAACAGATGGCACCCAAGGGATAGACAAAGAGTACAGAATATGAGTCATAACATACAAAGAATGGAGGAGGAAAACAAAAGAAGCTTTAGGTTGTGTTTGTAACAGTATATGCAGTGAGTTAAATTAGACTGTTAGATAGGAAGGGAATTACCCTTGAACTTTTGGTAACCATGAATCTAAAGTCTGCAATGGCAATAAGTACATAACTATCAATAATCACCCTAAATGTAAATGGCCTGAATGCACCAATAAAAAGACAAAGAGTCACTGAATGGATAAAAATACAAGACGATCTATATGCTGCTTACAAGAGATTCACTTCAAACCCAAAGACATACACAGATTGAAAGTAAAGGGATTGAAAAAGATCTTTCATGCAACTAATAGTGAGAAAAAGTAGGAGTTGCAGTACTTGTTTCAGAAAAAAAAGACTTCAAAACAAAGAAATTCACAAGAGACAAAGAACATTACATAATGATAAAAGGGTCAGTCCAACAAGAGGATATAATTTTATAAATATCTATGTACCAAACACAGGATCACCTACAGATGTGAAACAAATACTAACAGAATTAAAGGGGGAAATAGAATGCAATGCATTCATTCTAGGAAACTTCAACAAACAACTCACTCTGAAGGACAGATCAACAAGATAGAAAATAAATCAAGAGACAGAGGCATTGAACAATGTACTAGAACAGATGGCCCTAATGGACATCTACAGAAAACTCCATCCAAAATCAACAGAATACACACTCTTCTCAAGTGCACATAGAACATTTTCAAGAATAGATAATATACTAGGCCCAAAAAGAAACTCAGTAATTTCAAAAAGATTGAAATTGTACCAACAAGCTTCTCAGATCACTAAGGTATGAAACTAGAAATACATTACAGAAAATGAAAAAGCCTACAAACACATGGAGGCTTAAAAACATGCTCCTAAATAACCAATGGATCAATGACCAAATACAAACAGAGATCAAACAATATATGGAGACCAATGACAATAATAATTCAACAACACAAAATCTGTGGGACATAGCAAAGGCCGTGTTAAGAGGGAAATATATTGTAATACAGGCCTATCTCAGGAAAGAAGAACAATCCAAAATGAACAGTCTAAACTCACAATTAATGAAACTAGAAAAGAAAGAATAAATGAGGCCCAAATTCAGTGGAAGGAGGTACATAATAAAGATTAAAGCAGAAATAAATAGGAGACTTCCGGGAAGATGGCGGTGTGAGCAGGGCGGCAGAAATCTCCTCCCAACACTATATTTATCTACGAAAACACAGAAAATACATCTATTCCTAAAAGAGAGACGAGAATACACAGGAAAGCGCACAGCGTGCAGCTACACCCGAGAGGACTCGGCACCCCAAGAGGCAGGTAAGATACAGAGCTGCAAACCGGCGGGAAAAGAGCCCTCCCCCACCCCAGCACACCGGCGGGAGGAGAGGATTCAGAGCCGGGAGGGAGTGGAAGTACACCCCGCGAAGTAGCCAGACCCAGTGATCTGCACGGGGAGCGCTGACCCACATTGCGCAGTGCAGCGGAGATTGGAGAGACAGAGGGGCAGGATCTGAGCAGGGAACACACCAGGGTGTTGCAGCTGGCTCCCGGGAAGGAAAAAAAAAAAGCGCGCACTTTCTTCAGCGGTCTTAAAGAGACAGGAGCCCAGCAGAGGAGCCGGATCGTCCCAGCACACTCAGCCCAGCAGGCTGGGAGTCCTGGGGAGTTTCAGACGCCTTAGCTGGCCCCTGAGGAAGCGTACCATACTTAACACTTCCCACTGAGATCAACAGCCTCCTATTCGTTCCCACCCCTGCCAGAGTGATAAAGGGCCCTGCGGAGCGGCACAGTCACAGCTGTGGAATAGTGGGGCAATAGCGCCACCTAGAGCATTCCCACAGAATCTAGGTCCGGTGGGCATTTTTTTTTGTTTTTTTTTGGTTTTGTTTTGTTTTTGTTTTTTCTTTTCTTTCTTTTTTTTCTTTTTTCTTTTTTTATTTCTTTT
Organism: Smutsia gigantea; assembly: GCA_032199065.1. Lineage (NCBI taxonomy): Eukaryota > Metazoa > Chordata > Mammalia > Pholidota > Manidae > Smutsia > Smutsia gigantea. The sequence goes on from JAVSCE010009082.1 coordinate 35,404, forward strand.
TTTCTTTTTTTACCTTTTTTTCTCTCTTTTTTTTCTTCTCATTGTAAAGTCTTAAAGAGCCCAGCTGAAATACGTGGTAACTATAAGTGACCAAATTATACAGCCATGAAAAGACAGAGGAATATGGTTCAGACCAAAATCAAGCAGACAACCCCAGAGAGGGAGTCTGAAGGGATGTAAATGCACAACCTCCCTGAAAAAGAATTCACAATAAAAGTCATAACCATGCTGATGGACGTACAGAGAAATGTGCAAGAGCTGAGGGAGGAAGTGAGGGAACTGAGGAAAGACAATACAGAAATCAGACAAGCAATCGACGGGCTTAACAGCAGAATGGATGAGATGCGAGAGACTGTTAATGGAATAGAAAACAGAGAACAGGAGTACAGAGCAGCTGAGGCAGAGAGAGATAAAAGGATTTCTAGGAATGAAAGAATATTAAGAGAACTGTGTGACCAATCCAAACGGAACAATATTCGCATTATAGGAGTACCAGCGGAAGAAGAGAGAGAAAAAGGGATAGAAAGTGTCTTTGAAGAAATAATTGCTGAAAACTTTCCCTCGCTGGGGAAGGAAGTAGTCTCGCAGTCCACCGAAGCTCATAGATCTCCCAACACAAGGGAACCAAGGAAGACAACACCAAGACACATAATAATTGAGATGGCAAAGATCAAAGATAAAGACAGGGTATTAAAGGCAGCTAGAGAGAGAAAAAAGATCACTACAAAGGAAAACCCATCAGACTATCATCAGACTTCTCAACAGAAACCTTACAGGCCAGAAGAGAATGGCATGATATATTTAACGTTATGAAACAGAACGGCCTCGAACCAAGAATATTATATCCAGCACGATTATCATTTAAATATGATGGAGGGATTAAACAATTTCCAGATAAACGAAAGTTAAGAGAGTTTGCCTCTCATAAACCACCACTACAGGATATCTTAAATGGACTGCTCTAGATGGAAGCACACCTAAGGCTAAAAGATGTCACCAGAGAAAATAAAATCATAGCAAAGAAAGCAGACCATCCAAATACTAACTAAAGGCAAAGAATAAAACACCTATTATAGAAAGAATGGAGGAGGAGGAATAAGAAGGGAGAGAAAGAAAGAAACATCAGACTGTGTTTACAATAACGTAACAAGAAAGTAAAGTTAGATTGTTAGATAGTAAAGAAGCAACCCTTGAACCCTTGGTAACCACGAATTTAAAGCCAGCAATGGCAATAAGTACATACCTATCAATAATCACCCTAAATGTAAATGGACTGAATGCACCAATCAAAAGACACAGAGTAACAGAATGGATAAAAAAGCAAGACCCATCTATATGCTGCCTACAAGAAACTCACCTCAAATCCAAAGATATACACAGACTAAAAGTGAAGGGATGGAAAAAGATATTTCATGCAAACAACAAAGAGAAAAAAGCAGGTGTTGCAGTACTTGTATCAGACAAAATAGACTTCAAAACGAAGAAAGTAGCAAAAGATAAAGAAGGACATTACATAATGATAAAGGGGTCAGTCCAACAAGAAGATATAACCATTATAAATATATATGCACCCAACACAGGAGCGCCAGCATATGTGAGACAAATACTAACAGAATTAAAGGAGGAAATAGACAGCAATGCATTCATCTTAGGAGACTTCAACACACCACTCACTCCAGAGGACAGATCAACCAGACAGAAAATAAGTGGAGACACAGAAGCACTGAACAACACACTAGAACAGATGGACCTAACAGACATCTACAGAACTCTACACCCAAAAGCAACAGGATACACATTCTTCTCAAGTGCACATGGAACATTTTCCAGAATAGACCACATACTAGGCCACAAAAAGAACCTCAGTAATTTCAAAAATATTGAAATCCTACCAACCAACTTCTCAGATCACCAAGGTATAAAACTAGAAATAAATTTAAGAAAGAAATCAAAAAGGCTCACAAATACATGGAGACTTAACAACACACTCCTAATTAATCAATGGGTTAACGGCCAAATCAAAACAGAAATCAAAGAATATATGGAACTAATGACAACTACAACACAAAGCCACAACCTCTGTGGGACGCAGCAAAGGCAGATCTAAGAGGAAAGTATATTGCAATCCAGGCCTATTTAAAGAAGGAAGAAAATCCCCAAATGAATAGTCGAAAGACACAATTACTGAAATTGGAGAAAGAAGAACAAATGAGGCCCAAAATCACCAGAAGGAGGGACATAATAAAGATTAGAGAAGAAATAAATAAAATTGAGAAGAATAAAACAATAGAAAAAATCAATAAAACCAAGAGCTGGTTCTTTGAAAAAATAAACAAAATAGATAAACCCCTAGCCAGACTCATTAAGAGAAAAAGAGAATCTACACACATAAACACAATCAGAAATGAGAAAGGAAAAATCACGACGGACCCCACAGAAATACAAAGAATCATAAGAGAATATTATGAGAATCTATATGCTAACAAGCTGGAAAACATAGAAGAAATGGACAACTTCTTAGAAAAATACAACCTTCCAAGACTGACCAAGCAAGAAACAGAAAAACTAAGCAGACCAATCACCAGTGACGAAATCGAATTGGTAATCAAAAAACTACCCAAGAACAAAACCCCTGGGCCTGATGGATTCACCTCTGAATTCTACCAGACATATAGAGAAGAAATAACACCGATTCTCCTTAAAGTTTTCCAAAAAATAGAAGAGGAGGGAATACTTCCAAACTCATTCTATGAAGCCAGCATCACTCTAATACCAAAACCGGGCAAAGACCTCACCAAAAAAGAAAATTACAGACCAATATCCCTGATGAACGTAGATGCAAAAATACTCAACAAAATATTAGCAAACGAATTCAAAAATACATCAAGAGGATCATACACCATGATCAAGTAGGATTCATCCCAGGGATGCAAGGATGGTACAACATTCGAAAATCCATCAACATCATCCACCACATCAACAAAAAGAAGAACAAAAACCACATGATCATCTCCATAGATGCTGAAAAAGCATTTGACAAAATTCAGCATCCATTCCTGATTAAAACTCTCAACAAAATGGGTATAGAGGGCAAGTACCTCAACATCATAAAGGCTATATATGACAAACCCACAGCTAACATCATACCTAATGGCGAGACGCTGAAAGCTTTTCATCTAAGATCGGGAACAAGACAAGGATGCCCACTCTCTCCACTGTTATTCAGCATAGTACTGGAGGTCCTAGCCACAGCAATCAGGCAAACAAAGACATACAAGGCATCCAGATTGGTAGAGAAGAAGTCAAATTGTCACTATTTGCAGATGACATGATACTTACATAAAAAACCCTAAAGATTCCATTCCAAAACTACTAGAATTAATATCTGAATTCAGCAAAGTTGCAGGATACAAAATAAACACACAGAAATCTGTTGCTTTCCTATACACTAATGATGAACTAACAGAAAGAGAAATCAGAAAAACAATTCCATTCACAATTGCATCAAAAAGAATAAAATACCTAGGAATAAACCTAACGAAGGAAGTGAAAGACCTGTAGTCTGAAAACTACAAGACACTCCTAAGAGAAATCAAACAGGACACTAACAAATGGAAAGGCATCCCATGCTCTTGGCTAGAAAGAATAAATATTGTCAAAATGGCTATACTACCTAAAGCAATCTACAGATTCAATGCAATCCCTATCAAACTACCAACAGCTTTCTTCAATGAACTGGAACAAATAATTCTAAAATTCATATGGAACCACAAAACACCCCGAATAGCAAAAGCAATCCTGCGAAGGAGGAATAAAACAGGGGGAATTATGCTCCCTGACTTCAAGCTCTACTACAAAGCCACAGTAATCAAGACAATTTGGTATTGGCACAAAAACAGACCCACATACCAGTGGAACAGAATAGAAAATCCAAACATTAACCCAAACATATACAGTCAATTAATATTTGATAAAAGTGCCTTGGATATACAATGGGGACATGACAGCCTCTTCAGCAGCTGGTGTTGGAAAAACTGGACAGCTTCATGTAAGAGAATGAAACTGGACTACTGTCTAGCCCCATACACAAAGGTAAACTCAAGGAGGATCAAAGACTTGAATGTAAGTCATGAAACCATAAAACTCCTAGAAAAAAACATAGGCAGAAATCTCCTGGTCATAAACATGAGCAACTTCTTCATGAACATATCTCCCCAGGCAAGGGAAACAAAAGCAAAAATGAACAAGTGGGACTATATCAAGCTGAAAAGCTTCTGTACAGCAAAGGACACCATCAGTAGAACAAAAAGACATCCTACAGTATGGGAGAATATATTCATAAAAAACGTATCTGATAAGGGGTTGACATCCAAAATATATAAAGAACTCATGCACCTTAAAAAACAGAAAGCAAATAATCCAATTAAGAAATGGGCAGAGGACATGAATCGACACTTTTCCAAAGAAGAAATGCAGATGGCCAACAGGCACATGAAAAGATGCTCCACATCGCTAATCATCAGAGAAATGCAGATTAAAACCACAATGAGATATCACCTCACACCAGTGAGGATGGCCAACATCCAAAACACAAACAGCAACAAATGTTGGCGAAGATGTGGAGAAAAGGGAACCCTCCTACACTGCTGGTGGGACTGCAAATTAGTTCAACCATTGTGGAAAGCAGTATGGAGGTTCCTCAAAAAACTCAAAATAGAAATACCATTTGACCCAGGATTTCCACTTCTAGGAATTTACCCTAAGAATGCAGCAGCCCAATTTGAAAAGGACAGATGCAGCCCTATGTTTATCACAGCACTATTTACAATAGCCAAGAAATGGAAGCAAGCTAAGTGTCCATCAGCAGATGAATGGATTAAGAAGATGTGGTACATATACACAATGGAATATTATTCAGCCATAAGAAGAAAACAAATCCTACCATTTGCAACAACATGGATGGAGCTAGAGGGTATTATGCTCAGTGAAATAAGCCAAGCCGAAAAAGACAAGTATCACATGATTTCACTCATAGGTGGAATATAAGAACAAAGAAAAAAACTGAAGGAACAAAACAGCGGCAGACTCACAGAACCCAAGAACGGACTAATAGTTACCAAAGGGAAAGGGACTGGGGAAAATGGGCGGGAAGGGAGGGATAAGAGGGAAAAAGGGGCATTACGATTAGCAGATGTAATGTTGGGGGTGCACGGGGAGGGCAGTACAACTCAGAGAAGACAAGTAGTGATTCTATAGCATCTCACTACGCTGATGGACAGTGACTGTAATGGGGTTGGTGGGGGGGACCTGATGAAGGGGTAGTTTAATAATCGTAATATTGCACATGTAATTGTAAATTAATGTTAATAAAATAAATTATATTAAAAAAATAAATAAATAAAATCGAGAAGAATAAAACAATAGAAAGAATCGATGAAAGCATGACCTGGCTGTTCGAGAAAATATACAAAATAGATAAACCCTTAGGCAAACTTATCAAGAAAAAAGAGAGTCTACACACATAAACAGAATCAGAAATGAGAAAGAAAAAATCACAATGGACACCACAGAAATACAAAGACTTATGAGAGAATACTATGAAAAATTATATGGTAACAAAGTCGATAACCTAGAAGAAATGGACAACTTTCTAGAAAAATACAACCTTCCAAGCCTGTCCCAGGAAGAAACAGAAAATCTGAATAGAGCAATTACCCGAAAAGAAAATGAATTTGTAATCAAAAAACTACCTAAGAACAAAACTCCTTTTTCCAGATGGTTTCACTGCTGAATTTTATCAAACATTTAGTGAAGACCTAATACCCGTCCTCCTTAAAGTTTTCCAAAAACTAGAAGAGGAGGGAATACTCACAAACTCATTCTGTGACACCAACATCACTCTAACACCAAAACCAGACAGACACCACAAAAAAAAAATTACAGACCAATATCCCAGATGAACATAGATGCAAAAATACTCAACAAAATATTAGCGAACTGAATTCGAAAATACTTCAAATAGATCATCCATCATCATCAAGTGGGATTCCTCCCAGGAATGAAAGGATGGTAGAACATTCAAAAATCCATCAACATTATCCACTACATCATCAAGAAGAAGGACAAAAACCACATGATCATCTCCATAGATGCTGAAAAAGCATTGGGCAAAATTCAACATCCATTCATGATAAAAACTCTCAACAAAATGAGTATAAAGGGAAAGTACCTCAACATCATAAAGGCCATATATGACAAACGCACAGCCAACATTATACTTAACAGTGAGAAGCTGAAAGTTTTCCTTTAAGATCAGGAACAAGACAAGGATGCCCACTGTCCCCACTTTTATTCAACATAGTTCTGGAGGTCCTAGCCAAGGCAACCAGACAACACAAAGTAATAAAAGGCATCCACATTGGTAAGGAAGAAGACAAACTGTTCCTGTTTGCAGATGATATGATAGTGTACATAAAAACCCTAAAGAATCCACTCCAAAACTACTAGACCTAATATGTGAATTCAGCAAAGTTGCGAGATACAAAATTAATATACAGAAATCTGTTGCATTCCTATACACTAACAGTGAAGTAGCAGAAAGAGTAATCAGAAAAAAAATTCCATTCACAATCACATAAAAAAGAACAAAATACCTAGGAATAAACCTAACCAAGGAAATGAAGACCTATACTCTGAAAATTACAAGACACTCGTAGGAGAAATTAAAGAGGACACTAATAAATGGAAATTCATCCCATGCTCTTTGCTAGGAAGAACTAATATTGTGAAAATGACCATCCTGCCTAAAGCAATCTACAGATGCAATGCAATCCCTATCAACATACCAACAACGTTCTTCAATGAACTAGAGCAAATAGTTCTAAAATTCATATGGAACAACAAAAGACCCCAAATATTCAAAGCTATCCTTAGAAGGAAGAATAAAGCAGGGGGAATTACGCTCCCTTTCTTCAAGCTCTACTACAAAGCCACAGTAATCAAGACAGTTTGGTACTGGCCCAAGAACAGACCCATAGACTAGTGGAACAGAATAGAGAGCCCAGATATAAATCCAAGCATATATAGTCAATTAATGGATGATAAAGGAGCCATGGATATACAATGGGGAAATGACAGCCTCTTCAACAGCTGGTGTTGGCAAAACTGGACAGCTACATGTAAGAGAATGAAACTGGATTACTGTGTAACCTTATACACAGAAGTAAACTAGAAATGGATGAAATACCTGAATGTAAGTCAGAAAATGATAAAGCTCTTAGAAAAAAACATAGGCAAAAATCTCTTTGATATAAACATGAACAACTTCTTCATGAACATATCTCCCGGGCAAGGGAAACAAAAGCAAAAATGAACCAGTGGGACATTATCAAACTAAAAAGCTTCTGTACAGCAAAGGACACCATCAGTAGAACAAAAAGAGATCCTACAGTATGGGAGAATATATTCATAAATGACATATCCGATAAGAGCTTGACCTCCAAAATATATAAAGTGCTCGCACACCTCAACAAACAAAAAGCAAAAAGCCAATTAAAAAATGGACAAAGGAGCTGAACAGACACTTCTCCAAAGAAGAAATTCAGATGGCCAACGGGCACATGAAAAGATGCTCCACATCACTAATCATCAGAGACATGCAAATTAAAAGCACAATGAGATATCACCTCATACCAGTTAGGATGGCTAACATCCAAAAGACAAACAATAAGTGTTGACGAGGATGTGGAGAAAGGGGAACCCTCGTACACTTCTGGTGGGATTGTAAACTAGTTCTACCATTGTGGAAAGCAGTATGGAGGTTCCTTAAAAAACTCAAAATAGAAATACCATTTGATCCAGGAATTTTACTCCTAGGAATTTACCCTAAGAATGCAGCAGTGCAGTTTGGAAAAGACATATGCACCCCTTGTTTATCACAGCACTATTTACAATAGCCAAGAAATGGAAGCAAGCTAAGTGTCCATCAGCAGATGAATGGATTAAGAAGATGTGGTACATATACACAATGGAATATTATTCATCCATAAGAAGAAAACAAATCCTACCATTTGCAACAACATGGATGGTACTAGAGGGTATTATGCTCAGTGAAATAAGCCTGGAGAAGAAAGACAAGTATCAAATGATTTCACTCATCTGTGGAGTATAAGAACAAAGGAAAAACTGAAGGAACAAAACATCAGCAGACTCACAGAACCCAAGAATGGACTAACAGTTACCAAAGGGAAAGGGACTGGGGAGGATGGGTGGGAAGGGAGGGATAAGGTGGCAAAAGGGGCATTACGATTAGCACACATAGTGCAGCAGCAGGGAACTCAGGAAAGGCAGTATTTATAAAGAAGACAAGTTATGATTCTATAGCATCTTACTATGCTGATGAGGTATGTGGGGGTAGTGGAGTATGTGGGGGGGACTTGATAATAGGGGGTCTTGTAACCATAATGTTCTTCAAGTGATTGTACATTAAGGATACAAAATAAATAAATAAAATTAAAAAAAATAAAAAAATATGTGAAGCTAGCAGTTGATATTGCATGATCTGTTATTAAAGAACTCAATTTCACACAAAATTGTGAAAATATGAATATACTTTTCTGGTGCTCATTTATTTCTCATGCAGTAGATACTCATGCCTTTTTGTCCTATAATTTCTTAACTTGAAAAATTAATCTCAGTAAAGTTTCTTCCATACTATTTTTAAATAAATTCCCATCGCTTCTACAGCCATGGTCTCAAATGTTAGTTGTATACAATTTATAGCATAGTTTAGTTTAAAATGGACATCATCTGCTCTCCTATATTCATTGTAGCATTACCTACAATAGTCAATATATGTGTTTGGATGGATGAATGGGCAAAGAAAATGTGATGTATATGTGTGTGTGTGTGTGTGTGTGTGTGTGTGTGTGTGTGTGTAATGGAATGCTATTCAACCATGAAAAAGAATAAAATCTTATTATTTGTGTCAACATGGATGGGCCCTGAGGCCATTATGCTAAGTCAATAAGTTAGACAGAGAAAGACAAAGACAAATACCATATGATATCACTTACTTGTGGAATCTAAGAAACAAAACAAACAAGAACGTTCATAAATACAGAGAACACACTTGTGACTGTCAGCGTTGGGGTTGGGCAATATAGATGAAAGGGGTGAAAAGGTACAAAACTCCAATTACAAAATAAGTCATGGGAATGTAACATACAGCATGGTGATTATTGGTAACATAATATTCTATTGCATATTTGAAAGTCACTAAATCTTAAAATTCATCCTCACAAGAAAATAAATATTTTTAACTATGTATGGTGATGTATAGTAACCAGATATATTACTGTGATCATTTCATAGTGTATACAAATGTTGAATCTACACTGGAAACTAATATAAAGATATATGTCAATTATACCTTAATAAAAAAAAAGGAGATCTTCCCCACCTCATTCCTGGAGAGACTGATTCAAGCAAGACTGAGGGCAAATGTCACTTCTCCAAATCTTCCCCCACTTCCAAGGCAAAATCATGGGATTAGCTGCCGGTGCTTATGTTGAAGTTTGCACTAACTCTACTGTTGTTTTTATTGTGTTTTAATCACTTGCCTCTATATGTCAGTTTCCAATCATAATCTCGAGAAAGTCACCCAACATTCATTTCTTATGTTTAATCATGCATTCAGAGGTTCACAAAAAGAAAACAAAAATTTTTTTCATTATCTACTGTGTTCCAGAGATTGAACTAGGTATTGGGTTTAAAACGAACAAATAAAAAAAACCCTAAAACTAAACAGGACTCTGTTTCTGTCTCACAGATGTAAAACTACTACTATAAGTACTGTCACTACTACAGCTACTGTTAGTAACAGCATGACCACATCCGCAATAACAAAGACAGGTACGTTTTTGTTCTTCATTATACATGTATATACATATACATGTATGTTAATGTTCTTTATTATAAGAACATTACAGTGAGTATTTTGATGAGTACAGCAACTTGTTGCATTAGGAACCACTAATAACTTTGAATTTCCCCTTTAACAGAAGAGGAAATTAAAACTCACAGAGATTAACTAACCTTTTCAAGTTCTCCTAATTAAAAATCTATTAAACCATCAAGGTAAAAGTTAAATGTGGTGAGTCTGTTAATAGAAATAAGGAAAAAGAACACCAAGCACAAGGATGAATGATGGCTAAGGAATTACTGTCTAATAGTGAGGGTGGTAGGTGTGAATTGAGAAAATGTCACAAAAGAAATGACTTTGAAAGAAGAACAATTCAGTTTTTTCCAAACAGAGAAGGGTGTATGATGAGAGGAGAGGAGGAGAGTATTGTGTATTCTAGGAAGAGAAGAACTTAAGCCAAGGCACTGAGGTAGGAACCCACTTCATGCAGAACTTGAGGGGGATGATGGAAATGGATTGCCTAGTGAGTGGTCATATGTTGCTTAAAGGGTATCTTGAAATGGTAGCTTCAATAAAATGATGAAGCAGATAAAAGTTTTCATTTCTGAAAACAGGATTTCCTGGTTCAGATGTAGTTCATGAGTTGTTTTAGATTAAAATAAATCAATGGAAATTAAAAATGAACAGATAGTTGTTTTTCACATATTAAGACTTTGGAAGCACAAAGTTCTCCATATTAACAAGAAAAAAATTAAAAATTTTATTAGAGATGATTATAAAGTTTTTTTGTCCCATTAGTCCTGACTGACTGAGCACAGTAGCTACAGCACCTAGAAATACTTGTTAAAAAGGTAATTGAACTAGTGATTTAATTCATGCAGCGAAAGGACAAGGATTTCTCTGGCTTATTCCACATGTGTAATGACTAGGAGTGTGAGAACAAAACAAAAATTTTTACTTGTTATTCTTTATTTAGGAAATTTATGAAGAGAAAACTAATCTTTATTTCAGAAAAAAATAATTACAAGAAATGCCTTCTTATTCATAAAATATATTTTATTCAATTGTTAAATATCCTTTAATATGTATATTCATAGATGTACTAACTTCTCTCATCTGTGGCAGAACTTCTGCCAGGTGAAGGTCTATGAATGTAACAATTAAAATTAAAATGCTAACCGCAGACTTGAAAAAAAAGTGGGGAATATGCATTCATATTTTAATTGACACATTAGACTTAGAACAATTAATTTTGTCAAGTATTAAAAGTGCCCAGTAGATTTTCTCTCCTAGAAGAATGGGAATGTTTCACAGAATGTGTAAAATCTTCTCATATACAACTAAAATAAATGACTTAATACAGCATCAGTATACAAGTATCTTATTAAAGTAATGTTCTTTGGAAAATGGACAAAGTGGAATGAATTTAATTAGACCTTAAGGAAAAAGAACACCAAGCACAAGGATGATTAGATCAAAATGTGTTCATATTCATCTTTGTTCAAAGATAAATTATACACTTACATACCAGAAAGGTAAATAAGAAATCTTCTTAGGTAAGTAATCTGCAGATAACCTGAACTCCGCATGAATATGAATATAGTTGCTAAATTCAATGCATCTGGCAAGAGGCACTATGTTATTATATACTTCAGTAATCATTGGTAATAGTATTTTACTGAAATCAAGGTCTACTTATTTAAGAAAATAGGATTTTTATGTTACCAAGACTGCCTTGTGGACATTGCTATTTCCTAAATTTACTGAAGACCTTTTCTAAATGAATTCCCCATATGTACTTCTTATGTCCTTATATACTTCTCTACATCACATGGTGAAATACTACTCAGAAGTAAATATTCAATTAAAATGCAACTCCTCCATGTCCTCCATGGACTTCATATGGCTGACTGAGTCATTTTGATACCAATATAATTCCCTTCTGTTTCCTTAGAGCACTTTGCAGAGACATTTATGATAGCACTTATGCTGATGTGTCATTCTCTTTCTACACATCTTCTACTCAACTAGATTGGGAAAACTCAAGAGTAGGAATTAGTTGAAGTGTTGGTAGGCAATCTAATTATCATACTTGCTACCATGAATGCTCTCATTCCATTGATCCTTACCTCTCTATAAAATCTGTTTCTGTCATCTGATTCTATCATTCTCTGTTTTCGTTGCTAGTATCTATTGACCATTGGTCCACTTTTTTTCTCTTTTAAATTGAAGTATAATTGATATACAATTTTATGTTGTTTTCAAGTATATAACATAGTGATTCAACAGTTATCTGCATTATTAGATGCTCAACCCAATATGTAGTTACTATCTGTCAACACAGAAAGATGTTACAGAATTGACTATATTCTCTATGCTGTACTTTCATTCTGATTAATAATTTATATTATGATTAAGGTTTTGTACCTCTTTATTCCTTTCATCTATTTTACCACCCATTCCAGCCCCTCCACATTGGTATTTACCAGTCACTTCTCAGTTTCTATACTAGTTTTTGTTCATTTTATTTTGTTTAATTTTTAGATTCCACTTATAAGTGAAATCATATAGTATTCGCCTTTCTCTTCCTGGCTTATTTCATCTCTACGTTCACTTGTCTTGGTGCAAATGGCAAGATGTTGTTTTTATGGCTGAATAATATTCCATTATATATATATATATATATATATATATATATCAGCTCGTCTTTACCCACTCCACTCATATTGATAGACACTTTGGTTACTTCTATATCTTGGCTACTGTAAATAATGCAGCAGTAAACATAGAAATGCATATATCTTTTTGAATCAGAGATTTTTGTTTTCTGCAGGTAAATTCCAAAATGTGGAATTACTAGGTTGTATGATGTTACTACTTTTAGTTTTTTGAGGCAACTCCATACTGCTTTCCATAATGGCTACACCAATTTACACCCCCACAACAGTGTACAAGGGTTCCCTTTTCTCCACATCCTTGTTATTTTCTTTTCCTTTTGATAGTGGGTATTCTGACGGTTGTGAGGTGATAGCTCATTGTGGTTTTGATTTGCATTTTCCTAATGACTAGCAATGTGGATTATCCTTTCATGTGTCTGTTGGCCCTCTGTACATCCACTTTGGAAAAATGTCTATTCATGTCCTCTCCTCATTTATTGATTGGGTTATTTGTTTGTTTTTGGTATTGAGTCATATGAGTTCTTTATATTGGATGTTAGCCCCTTATTGGATATACATTTATGAATATATTCTCTCATACCATAAGTTTTCTTATTGTTTTGTTGGTTTCCTTGGCCATACAGATTTTTAGTTTGATGCAGTTGTCACACTTACTTATTTTTGTCTTTGTTTCCTTTGCCTAAGGAGATATCCAGAAAGAAATTGCTCATGCTTATTTTCCATAGATTTTTGCCTGTTTTCTTCTATGAATTTTATGGTTTCAGGTCTATATTTAGATCTTTAACCCGTTTTGAGTTTACTTTTATGTGTGGTGTTATATAGTACTCCAGTTCCATTCTCTTACATGTAGCTGTCCATTTTTCCCAACACCACTTATTGAAGAGACTGTCTTCTCCCCATTGCATATTCTTGCCTCTTTTGTCACATATTAATTTCTTTGGTCTTCATTTAATCCTTTTCTCTCAGTTTAGTTCATCCTCTTTTCCCTTAATCTCACCATCTCTATGTCTTCAGTTTCCATTTGACTTTTTTGACATTTTAGTTGCTTGGCTTCTTCATCTTCTGATGCTGTCACTTTTTCTATAAACTCATTTACATGCATTCTTTGTTTTATTGCATTTCACTTTATTAAGCTTCACAAAGTATTTTTTACATATTGAAGTTTTGTGGCAGTCCTCCCTTGAACAAGTCTATTGGTGTTATTTTTCCCAACAGCATGTGCTCATTTCCCGTCTCTGTGTTACACTTTGATAATTCTCACACTATTCCAAAATTTGCTATTATATTATAATTATTTTTGTCCATGATCAGTGATTGAGATGCTATTGTTGTTATTGTCTTGGAGTGCCACAAAATGCCCATATAAGATGATGAACTTAATTAATAAATGTATGTGGTTTGACCATTCCTCCATCTCTTTCCCTTTCCTCAGGCCTCCCTATTCCCTTGGACACAACAATATTGAAATTAGAAAATTAATAACCCTCCAGGGGTCTCTCAGTATTTAAGTGAAAGGAAGAGCTGCATGTCTCTCACTTTAAGACAAAAGCTAGAAATGGTAAAGCTTAGGAAGGAAGGCATGTTGAAAGCAGGAAAAGTTGAAAGCTAGGACTCTTGTGCTAAACACCCAAGTTGTAAATGCAAAAAAAGAGGTTTTTGAAGGAAAATTAAAGGCCAACTCCAGTGAACATATGAATGGTAAGAAATAAAAACAACTTTCATGGTGATATTTTGGGGAGAGTTTTTGTCATCTGGATAGAAGAGCAAACCAGCTACATGTCCTTTTAAGCCAAAAACTAATCCAGTTCAAGGCCCTAACTCTTGAATTCTATGCAGGCTGAGAGAGATAAGGAAGCTGCAGAACAATTTAAAGCTGGTAGAGATTGATTTGTGGAGTTTAAAGAATGAAGCCATCTCCATAATAGAAAAGCACAAGGTGAGGCAGCAAGTGCTGATGTAGTAGCTGCAGCAAGTTATCCAGAAGATCTAGCTAAGACAATTACTGAAGGTGGTTACAGTAAACAATAGATTATCATGTTGACAAAGAGTCTTATATTGGAAGAAGATGCCATCTAGGACTTTCACAGTAGAGAGGAGAAGTCAATACCTGGCTTCAAAGCTTCAAAGGACAGGCTCTCTATCTTGTTAGGGGCTAATGCAGCTGGTGACCTTAAGTCGAAGCCAGGGCTCACTCACTACTTTGAAAATGCTAGGGCTTCTAATAATTATGCTCAGTCTACTCTGCCTCTGCTTTGTAAATAGAATAACAAAGCCTGAATGACAACACATTTGTGTACAACATGGTTTACTGAATATTTTAAGCCTACTGTTGAGAACTAGCTTACAGAAAAAAGGTTCCTTTCAAAAAATGACTGAGCACTGACAATGCACCTGATTATCCAAGAGCTTTGATGGAGAGATACAATGACATTAATGTTGTTTCTGTGCCTGCAAACACATTTATTTTGCTGCCTATAGATCAAGGAGTCATTTTGACTTTCAAATCTTATTATTTAGGAAATACATTTTGTAAGACTATAGCTTCCATAGATGGTGATTCTTCAGATAGATCTGTGCAAAACAAATTGAAAATATTCTGGAAAGGATTCACCATTCTAGATGCCATTAAGCACATATTTGTGATTCATGGGAAGAGGACAAGTTGTCATCATGAAGAGAGGTTTGAAAGAAGTTGATGCCAACACTCATGGATGTCTTTGAGGGGTTCACGATTTCAGTGGCAGAAGTAACTGCAGATGTGGTGAAATAGAAAGATGTGATTGAATTGGTGCAGTCTCATGGTAAAACCTGAATGTTTGAGGGGTTGCTTCTTGAATAGTTGAGCTAAGATAGTGGTTTCTTAAGATGAAATCTGCTCATAGTGAAGAGTCTGTGAAGGTTGTCAAAATGACAACAAAGTGTTCAGAGTATTGTATAAATATAGTTGACATAGCAGTGGCAGAATATGAGAGGACTGACTGCAATCAAAAAGCATTATGATCTGAAGATCAAGGACTGACCTTCAGAATGGATTATTCAATATTTTCCTCTTGCTCTATGTTATTTAACTAAGTTATATATAATGTTGAGGCTTGAACTTAAACATCACTTCCTTTATATACCCATTCCTGTTCCTCTAATTCAGGATCGTATTCCCTCCATGTTTTCCTTCATTCATTATTGCTCCTTTCTTACGGTATTTCTATTTGTGATTTGATTGTACATCTTCTTTAATACACTACTTACAATAGGAGGAATAAATGTCTCTCTTTAAATAAAAACAACTTTTTGTCCAAAGTAATAAATGAAATGGTTAAAATACCTTATAATACAAAGGTGCTTATGGTATAACTCTGTCCCAAAACTTCCAACATCCAATCTCACTTCTCAGATGAAATGATTTGAACTATTAAACTGTTTATATTTTCTAGGTGATGACCTCATAACTACATATCATATGTTTGTCATTGTTTCTTGAACTTTTTAAAGACATTAGCAATTGTCTTCTCATAATAATAGATCAAAATTTAACTTGATCTAATGCATCTCATCCTCTTTCTTAATTTACATATAGATTTATATTTAAAAACTAATTTGTAATATCTGTGTAACTTTTAATAATATATTCATATTTTTATTTCATGGTTTGGTTTTTACTTTTGTAGTTTCAGGATCAGTAGGCCAATCTTTTCATGCCTCAATTTGTTACACGAAGATGTAGATCACATATTTTTGTTACTCTTCTCCATTCAAGCTCCAAACTTCTGATAACTCTTCTTTCAAATTTTAAAAACTGATAACATATAAATTGTTTCTTATGGCCATAACTAAGTCTATAATTTTTAGCAATATATAAAATGGGCTTTTCCTTTTATATGGAAAAAGCTAACAAATACCAAATACAGGGCCTTGTAAAAGGTGAAAACATTTGCCTCTGGCTCTCTCCCGTCACCTTTTCTAGGTAGCATGTCTGATCAGAATATTAACGTTTACAGAAATAAATGTGTAGGGGTTTTTAGTCATCCTATTGTGGAGATGTGAAGTGTCTCTCCATCTCCAAACTGAATGTGTGGACTCAGTGCTGAGTTAGTAAACTGTGTCTTAAAAAAAAAGCTTCTCTGAGTGTTTGTAAATTTCTGGTATAAAAATTTTTGTTGTAGCAGGTTTTTCAGGCTATCAACTTAATGTCACAGAATGTGCTACTGGGAAGAGATACACTGAATCTCTTCTTCATAGTCAATATGAACTGGTTCCAGGACACCACTAGTTAGACTCAGGAAAAAAAAAAACTTCCGGAGATTTGAAGAGCTTGCAAAAAAGGATGCTGGCCTCTCACTTCCAGAGGAGTGTTTCATGTATGATTAGAAGAGGAGCAGAAGCGTGTGGAAGTATTCTCAAAAGAGTTTGACATGTATTCTTTGTAATTAGTGGCATACATGAGCATAGAGACAGCTCTTGGCCTGAATCATTCTGGCCATAAATTCAGGGCAAGGAGAGTGACACAGTAATGACACAGCCTGCAGTCCTTTCATCTGTATTGGTTATGTTTCCTCAGGTCCAAGTAGAACCAGAAAAGTTTCAGTTTGCCTTAATGGAACCTAACAAGAGGATCAAGCAGGGGAAAACTCTAGGAAAAGAACTAGTTTTCCTTGACCCTCCTGGGATCCTCTTCCAGGTCTGAAAACTAAACTGACGAAGACAGATCAATGGAAAAAAGCATACACATTTATTTAAGTTGTATGTGATGTGGGAACTTTCATAAGGAAATGGAGACCCAAAGAAATGGGTCACATCCCTTTATGATTAATCCCATTCTCGACCTCTAGTCCCTGGAAACTAGAAATGTGAGGTTTCCACTGCAATTGTTTTGCCTTTCTAAAATTTTATATAAATGGAAATATTAAGTGTGTATTCCTCTATGTCTGGGATCTTTGTCTTACCAAAATGTTTTTGAGATTCATGCATGTTTTTACATGAATAACTTGTTCCTTTATATTTCTGAGTACTAGTGGTATAGTCGATTGTCTGGATATACCCTGCTTTGTTTATTCATTCAGAATTTATGAGCATTTTCATTGTTTCAAGTTTTAGCTATCGTTTGTATCTAATTCTTTGTGTGGACATATATATGTTTCACTTTTCTATGTATAAACCTGGGAGTGAGATTTCTGGATTACATAGTAAGTATGTGTTTAACTTGTAAGTCCACTAACCTGTTGTCCAAAGTGGATGTACATTGTACATTTCCATGAGCAACATGTGAAACCTGCAGTTACTCCATTTTTTGCCAACACATATATTTCCAATCTTTTTAAATTTTAGCCTTTACAATCCTGTGTAGCTGTATTTCATTGATGTTTTTATTTGCATTGTTCTATAAGAATTTATGTCAAGCATCCATTCGTAAGCTTATTTACCATTCTTTGGTGAAGTGACTTCAAAAATTTTGCTCAGTTTTTAATATAGTTGATGGTCTTCTTACTGAGTTGTAACAGTTCATCTTTAACACTGTATACAAGCCCTTTATGAGATAAATGCTTTGCAAATAATATCTCCTAGTCTGTAACTTGCTTTTTCATTTTCCTAACAAAGACATCTGATGAGCAAATGTTTTTAATATAGATCAATTTTAATATGTATATATCATATATTTTTTTTTCTTTTTATTTTGCTGTTAAAGGTTCAGACTTCTTGTGTCCTAAGAAATTTTTGCCTAACCCAAGGCCAAAATTTTCCCTTTATTTCTTATAGTTTTAGCTCTTAGCCTTAGGTCTATTATTCATTTCAAAGTTGAGGTTCAGTTTTTCCAGAGAGCAATCTAATGATTTTAGCAACATTCATTTGAAAGATTACTCTGTTTATTGTTATAAATTACTTTGCTCCTTGTTGAAAGTGAACTGCTGTGGGTCTGTTTCTGAACTTTATGTCCTGTTCTATTGATCTATATGTTTATCCTTATGCCAACATACTGCTTTTTTGATTGCTATAGTTTTGGAGTTAGTCTTGAAATCAAGTACTTTAAGTCCTCTAACGTTCTCTTTTTCAAAATTATTTTCATTATTGTATGGGCTCACATTTCCAATTAACTCTTAGAATGAGCTTCTTGATTTTAACAAAATTTTTAAATTCTAGAAAATTGTCAAATTCTTAAATAAGTTCCCATTACTCATTAGTTTTGTTGCCCTGGTTGTTACAGAATCTCTCAAATCTATCCATTTTCTATATTTATAAAACTGAAATAATATTTTCAAAGTCACAAAGGGCTTTTCTCAGTTAATGAGAAGTGATGATAAGTAATCCATCAGTTGGTCTGTAACGTATTAAACAGTCTATTAATTTTTTTCTTTTCTTCAAGACATAAAAATCTTAGGTTCCTGTGCATTGACACTTATTGAATTTTAACTTTTGGAACTCACAAAAAGATAAATTTAGGTGCAAAGCTAAGTTCTCTAATTTCACTCAGTTGGTTTCATTAGCAACTTGTTATATATGCTTGTAGTAAAGACTGGGTACTTGAGATTCCAAAATCAGTTGACACAAATATAAGTGCCAAATGGATGGATGTGTTTTGCAACCATTGTTGAGTGGAATTGAGTAAAAGGTACTATTATTGGTCTTCATTCCTTGAATAGAGGTAAATATTTGTAAATAATTTCTTCTTCCACTATTGTGCATTTATAAAATGTTATTTTTTATCTCATTCTAAAAGGCAATATTAAAAAATCTGTATTTTAATTTTCCTGTTTAGTGTCCTGAATGGAAATAATGGCTACAATCTGCAGCTCTGGACATGAGAAGTTTTACGTGCTGCTGTAAACCTGTGCATACTTGCCAGAATCGTTACAACTTCACAGTGCGTTTCCATTTCTTATTCAGAAATTTTAATTCCTTTTGTATTTCTTTGTTTTAAGAATATAGATTTATCAGATTTTGTTTTATTTGAATAAAGGAAAGTAATGTGACAGTGTGAAAAAAAGAAAGCGGGCAAGTTCTGATAGAGAAATCTCATGATATTTGCTAATTTACTTTTCATTATATGTTGAGATTTCCCCAGGGTGCATACATATTCAACTTCTGTCCTTGTTTATAAATTTTCTCAATATTATCACACTCACTCTAAGTGTTTCAACTACCCCTGATGTGAATTACAGATTCGGATCCCTCTAGATCTCTGTGACTCAAACTAATATTTCTAAATTCCAATTAAATGTATTTTCTGGAAGACTTTAGGTCACTCAAAAGCAAGATGTTCAAGGAAATGATCTCTTTTCCTAATTTGTATTCTATAATCTTTGTTTAGAATACATTCAACTAACTGTTTTTCATTATTAGAAACAATATAAGTTCAATGTAGATAATATGAGAATAAAAAAACTGTGAAGATAAAATATAAAGCACCTTTGACTTCATAACTGAGCAGGAATCACTTTTCTATCTATCTGTTTTTGGCACATATATCTATTAATGTCATGTATGTTACATCTTACAAAATTATTATAGATGGAGATACAAAAAAACACACATTTTACCTTATTTTCATTGTATTATAAAAAATCCATACTATTTAATAGTACTTGAAAATATTTTTAATGAGTACATAATAATTTGTCCTGTAGATAAGCTATTGCTGGATATGTTTCTATTCCTCACTTTATATATTATGCTGCAATAAGCATCTTTTACATGCATAGTTTTCACTGATTATAATTTTATCACCAGCTCCTAACAGACAAATAAATGATCAAAGTATTTAAGTCTTAAAAGTTTTTTAAATATAGTATCAAATTGCAATTCAGAAGAACAGTATTAACATAAACTGATACTAACAAGTGGACCAAACTCTTATTGTTCTTGAAAACTATCATTTCTATAGCCTTTTAAAATTTTTCATGGGTAAATTTTGTACTTTATATTAATTTCATTTACTTTGTTTACTGATGAAGTATTTTTTTGTATTTATTTTAATATTTTCATTAGCATTTACTATGCTTCTAATTTTGAGACTTGCCTCTTTACTTTTAATTTTTCAACCAATATTTTCAATGATTTATTGGTATTTCTACGTTTAAAGATAGTAATCTTTCATCATAGCATCATTTTTTTTCAAAACTTCATAAGCCTCCTCTCACCTTCAATCTCTTGTATGTTCTGGTAGAATTTTCCATCATCTTTGACTTGACTTCTTTTTATTATTATTTTTTGCTGTTAGCTGCCTTCAATGAAGAAATAACTTTATGTTGTCATTGTTTTTACTTATTTTTATCAGTCTATTTTCATCTTTTTTATTTTCAGTTTATTCATATCTATTACTCAGAATATATTTAAATGGCTCTAAGTAGTTCTCTAAACAGTCTTGTTATAAAAATTACTTTCGAATTTAGTCTTCACTTGTGTCTTCATACAAAGTCCCCTTTCCATTATGTCAC
Organism: Smutsia gigantea; assembly: GCA_032199065.1. Taxonomy (NCBI): domain Eukaryota; kingdom Metazoa; phylum Chordata; class Mammalia; order Pholidota; family Manidae; genus Smutsia; species Smutsia gigantea. Next base: position 56,430 of record JAVSCE010009082.1, read on the forward strand.
AGATTTTCATGGGCCTAATCTTGTAGGATATTTGTTTTCCTTTTTTTGCTCATATTTGAATGGAGAGAGATTTATACAGATGTAGCATTTAATAACATAGGCTGATATAATGCTATTGGTCACTATCACCTAATTGGGTGATGGCTGCTTCACCTCTCAGAAAATAGATCTGAAGGATAGGTTGGTATTGCTAGCTGTCTGAGAGGGACACATACTCTTTTGTTTGTAGAGGAGCATCTACTAGCCAGCTGAAGTATTAGGCAACTCGCTTTACTAGAACACGACACCTCTAATAAGTCTAAAGTGAATTTTGTTTTAAAATGAATTACTCTGATTACAATCTCAATGCCTTTATCCCAATGCCTTTAACTCACACATTTCTCAGGCACTATTATGTTAGGATTTAGTTCTGCTATTACATTATTTCCCTTTTACCATTGTCTCTTTTTATTTCCTTCTTCTCCTTAGTGATTTAAATTGAGTAGACTGATACTTTCACTGCTTGTTTAAAAGTTATGCTTTGTTTTCTTATCTTAGTATTCTTTAGCCAAAACCCATCCTAATATATATTTTCACAAAATGCTACCTCTTCATAAGTCCTCTTAGGAACATGCGTTCTCTCCTCACTGCATTATGTTGATATTACCTACAATTTTAGTCCTAGTTTATACTGGAAATAATTTCTTTTCCTTCTCCCATCCTAGCATTTAACAAGATATTTTACCATTTATACTCTTCTATCTCTTGTAGGACCTTCTGGATTTATCTCCCTAATCATCTGTGTACTTCTTCTAAAAGTGCTTTTATTATGGTTCTTGGTGACAAGCCCAACACTTTCATCTCTGATAATTTATTGTAATATTGCACTAAAGTAAACAATTTTCTGTACATAAATTAAAAGTTGAATATCCTTTTATATCAAAAAATTACAATAACCATTCAACAGCCCTCCTGCTGCCAGGGTTTCTGTTAAGAGGCCTTATGTCCAATTGTTCATTGAAACTTTGAATTTTATTGTCTTTTATAATATTAAATTTCACTATAATGTGTTTGATATTTTTGTCATCTCCACTTTTTGGTACTCTAAAAATGTTTTAAAATCTGAGTTATTTGATCTTGCCTATAACTCTGAAAAATTTATATTCACTTTCCTTCAAATATTTCTCCATTTTTATTTGCATTTTCTTTTTCTGACACTTCTACTACCTAGAATTTTCAATGTTGACTTTTATTTAACAGATCTGTTAGATTAAAATAAGTATTTTCTATACTCTTTCTTTCCTCTTTCCTCTGCAGACCCTCACTCTGATCTTCCTAATCACTCTTTTATTACTTGGCTTTGTCCATTCTACTACTTATCTTCATCCATTCGGTTCTCTTTTTTTAACTTTCATTTTTATATCTAATATATGCAACTGATATTATCTTATTCTATTTTTTAAATGGCTAATATCCTTTATCTCCTTAAGTATATTTAGCATTGCTGTAATTTTTTTTTCTGTTCCAATGCTTCTGCTGTGACTAGCATAAATAGTATGCTATACTGTTGTTTTCTTCTGAGTTGCACTCTTCACTCGTTACATTCCCCTCAGTTTTCAGCTTCTCTTTCTGGAATGTGTATTAGGGAATGGTCTAGGCCAGAGTCCAGTCAGTATCATAACTTGGAAAGAGACCCAGTTTTGATAGTATTGACCACATGTGGCCATGTTGATGATACCTATTGGTTGTTATTCGATAAAGCGGTTTTTCTAGCCAGATGCTGCTGCTAAGTCTTTATATCATTTTTAAATCAAGAACTATTTCAATCTCCAGAGAACCTGGATTCTAAGGACTTTACCATTGCTATAGCCCCTGTTCTTTGAATTTCATACTATTTTCGTATCACTGAACAAGATTCTTTATAATAAACTCACCTTATCACATATGATCAGAGTAATTTTCTGTCACCAATAGAGCCAGTCTAAACCTGTATCTCATACAATTCTAGGCAATAGAGGCATTATGGTAAAACAATTTATATTTAAGAAGCATATTAAATCATTAAGACTATTCAGAGCTTTCCCTAATCTGGTGAAGATACAAGTTCATACTAAAAGCATAATTTACCGACTAACAAAGTTTGATATTAAATGTAGTTTGATCAGAGGGACAGTTTATGCTTCTACTTAAAGACACAAGCTATTAGCAATGAGAAATTACGTGAGCCATTAAGAACTGCACATTTGCTTTAAGGAGTGAAATTGAGTATCAGTGACCTATTTTCTCAACAAGTCAAAGTATTTCCTACTAGTTTCTCTGGAATACTTTGGTAGCTAATTTTATTTCAGCATGTGTGCATTCAAAATCTGTTTTTAAATAGACATTAAAAAAAAACAAAGGAAGACTTTTATTCAGTGAAATACTTTCAGATGTCTACTTTCTGCATTATTTAATGATTCAATGTTGAATTTGTAAAAATCTTTCTCCAGTTACAACATGAGATTCCCCCATATCAATGTGATCATTATTCACTTTCCATTCATTGCTGAGACAAGAAAAACAGCAGCTTTATGATGAATGGGAGAAGGATCTGTCAGGCCCAAGTCACTTTTCATGAAGTAAGGACTGATGTCAGTGACTGTCAAATACAAGTGATTTTCTCCATAAATCTCCTTCTCCTTGCAAAAGCGACTCATTGTTCCCTTACTTTGCACAGACTTCTGCTCAGGTTTTCTGTTGTATAAAATTTAATGAGAGCTGCCACAGAAAACACCAAGAACTGAGTCTGTGTCAGAGAGAAATCTTCAACTTTGTTAAGGTACTCTCACATAATTACTTATGGTGTGTTTTAGCAATCAGCTTTCTAAAGATGGGAAAACTTAAAGATCCAATACTGATATTAATTGCCATTATGTGTGTGTGTTTGGTATATGTGTGTATGTATAATACATTATATATACAATTATAGCCTCAGTTTAATAAAATCATGAGACTAGATTTTGACTCACGTCTAAAAGATGTGATGGTAGAATATACTTCCTACTGTGGTGAGGCTCAATTATGAGCATCTCACTTATTTCCCTTTTCTTCTGCAACAGCAGTCACTTGCATGGCTGCTCCTGTTTGTTGTCTGTTGCCAGGGTCAGGCACCTTGAGGCAGACAGCTGGGCTTCCTTGATGGAAGATTCCCACCTCTATAATTCACCTAGACCTCCCTAATTCACTCCCACCCATCATCTGCCAGAGGTACAGCTTTACGACTGTTCAAACACACCACAAGATATATCTGTTTGTTTTGTCCTTTGGGTACACTATTCTTTTTTTCTGAGACAGTGTACTTATTAGGGGAGAGGTTATTGTTTCTAGACAGGGGGTGTGAAGACGTAATGAGAATGTACTTAATTTATGGTCGCTGTTTCTATTTGCTTTATCTGTGTTGTGTCCTGTTCGGTTATTTCCCAAAGGAACACTTAATTCATCTAAAATATTTCATATATAAATCTACACTTATGTAGTAACTTCACTGACACATGGTTAAACTCATTTCTTTCTACTTGCCAATTTGGCTCAATATGCTCTGGAAGGGAAAGTTTCCCTGATCAAATGGAAGAAACAAAGAACTCTAATAGAAGGAATATAGGTCCCTTTTCTACTACAATTTCCGCATTCTCTCCAAATGAAATCCATAAAACACTTCAGTTTTATTTTTGCAAAATAATGGAATGGAAGCTGTTGGATAGAAGAAGGAACTAGTTTAAAGGCTTGCTGATATTGGAAATTCTGAGTTCTTTATTCTCAGAGTTAAAAGCCTTTGGAAGAGCAAAAGATTGTACCGGTGTAGGCATTTTACTATGGTGGGGATCAAATGCCACTGATTCATGCTCATTAGGACTGCTTCTGTCTCACCTGGGAGGTTTAAAGAAGTCTTTATGAGAACTCAGTGAGGATTAACTTCATAGGCAAGAATAATAAGAAAAAATCTTTATGGCTGGTCTTGATTTGTGAGAGAATGAGATCATTTAGTTATTATGCCCTGGGAATCTTTAAAAAATTAAATGCATTATAGTCAGAAATATACACATCAAATACTTTAAAATCTGGGAGAGGTGGGGTTAATACAATGATACTTTTATTTTACACCCAGCAAGAGAAAAGCTAATGTTGGTTATCTTAAGAGTGAAAAAAAAGAAAAGAAAAAAGCTGACTACCTGTTTCCCTTAGTTGACTTGAGCATATCAGAATAACTGCACGGTATACTTGGTGCATGTGTGTGTTTGTTATAAATGATAATTTTAATTCAGAATGTATTAAACATTATTATATTTCTGTTATGAACACATAACACATCATAAATACATATAGAGGTGTAGATAATAATGATTTGCCTTGATCTAATTGCCATTTACTTTCAAAATGATTTTGAATGGTCTTAAAAATAAATGACGTCACTATATAGCTGGAGGAATTGGGACCAGAAAATAGCAGCACATGTTTAGAGACATACCGTCAATTAGTGCCAGCTCTCATAAGGCCAAGACCTTACACCCTATAGCTTCTTTAAAGTTAGTCACTCTTATGGAGAAATAATGTGACCAGATGTGTTTTCTGAGAACTTCATTGTACAATGTCAATATTTGGTATTAAATCTATATTAATAGATTAAAAATATCAGAGACAAAAAATAAAGTTTCTCCACATTATGTAGTTACTTACTGTTTTGTTTTCATGGGATTTTCTTCAGTTCCATAAATTAACAAATATTTGTTTAGAACCTACTTTACACTAGATATAGTGCAAATATTAAAGTGAGAGAAAAAACTCAGTGACTGTAATAAAATAAATGAAATTTCTGTTATTTCACTTATTATATGGATAATGATTATATGTTTGCCTATCTTTCTCTTCTTCCCTCTTCCTGACAATATTTTAACATTGAAGAATACAGAATACCTTTTGTGCATATAAATGACTTATAAATGAAATATTTTCTTCAAATAATAGCAGATCCTAATTAAAATATCCTCAATCAGAGTATTTATAATTGATTCAACTCACTATCAAGATCTTCTGAGCAGTTTAATAGAAATTTAAGATTTTCTTTCCTTAATAAATACAGAGATCTCTCTCTCTCTCTCCAAATATAATGTAAACACCAAAAATATAACTGGTCTTCACCTCTATTTTCTCTGTTAACAATACTGTATTTGAGGACATTAAAAAAAAGTTTCAGCCAGAATTCCTTAGTTTTAAGGCTTTTACTCAAGCCAAACTTACAAGACAGAATAAAAAGGAAACAAGACATGACCCTGTAGAAACTGAGACACATGAAGGTATCTCCTGTCTTCTGCCCCATCCTGTTGACAGCTAGGGAAGAACGTCTTCCTTCTTTTCTTGTGCATTTTTCTAGAATCCAATGGTCATAGTCTAGAAAGGGCATTTCTACCATTCCTTTTAGAAGTGTATATAATCTGTCTTTTATGCTGAAAGTCATGATTTCAGCAGAGGGATAGTTAACCTTTATAGATTTTGCTCAGTTACTATTGACTATGGTTGGATTTTTTTGTCTAAGGCCCCAGTGTGTAAACAAATTAGACCTGCTTCATGGTACAGCATATAGTCAGTGCTGTGTTTCATATATACTTGAAGGATGTATATTCTGTCAACATTAGATATTGTGTTCTATAGATGTCATGTTAATTTGATTATATTTGTTGCTCAGATCTTCTACATGCTTGACGACTTATCTGCTTTTCCTATTAGATATTGAGAGAGGTATTTTAAAATTCCTGCTATAGGCATGCATATGTTTCTCTCACTTTAATAATGTTGATATTTATTTCATATATCTGAAGCTATATGATTACATGTGTACAGATTTGTCAATGTTATTTAATTTTTATCATAATATAAGGTCCTCTGTTTCTCTTGACTCATTTCTTCTTCAAAATCTATTTTGTTTGAGAATATAGACATACCAGTTTTGTTTGTGAGGGGGGGAGGAGCAGTAGGTGACTATTTGCAGAATATAGCTCTTTTAATGTATATTTTTAATTGAAAATTTTCTATGCACTTATTTAGTAAGTTATGTTTCTTGTAAGAAGGATATTGTTTTATTTGCCTTTTGTGACAATATTAATTTATTTAGAATTCAAATGTATTTTGTACAAATACTAACAAAGTTTAGTTTATATCTAACAGGTCATTTCTTCTGTTTGTTTATCCTACCTATTTTATGTACTTTTTCTCTCTTCTTTTGGATTACTCAAGCATAACTTTTTATTCTATTTATTCCTTTTATTGCCTAAAAACTATTCATTTTAAAAATAATATTTAGCATTTATCTTAGAGATGAAAAAAATGCCTTGACACTTTATATATGTTAATATATATTAGTGTTTTTATCACTTCCCAGAAGGCTAGAACTCTACAACTACAGTATGTAACTCCATTCAACCCAAGAATTACTGTTTTATTTCTATGTATTTTTAATGTTGTGAATACTTTAAGCCCCACAATATAATGTCCATTTAAAATTTCCTGACCTCTTCATCATTTCTCTGGTTCTTTACTCTTTTCAGTATTTTTGTTTCTCTCTGGATACGTTCCCCTCCTACTTGAAGATTTCCTATTAATATTTCCCAGAACAGACATGCTGGGCAAAAATGTATTGTCTCTCTTTTTCTCTCAGTCTGGATGTCTTTTTTCACCTTCACTTTTAAAGGATATTTTTGCTTTGTATAGAATTTGAGATTGACTCTTGTTTTCTTTCAGCATATCAGAGACATCACGTTGTCTTTTGTACTTCATAGAATCTGTTAAAACATCAACGTTCAGACTTACTACCTCTGAACAAAATATGTCCCTTTTTTTCTCTCTGGTTAATTTTAATTTTTCCTTTTTTCTTTGGCTTTCAATAGTTTGATTATAAAAGGTCTAAATATGCTTTTTGTTTTAATTATACTGCTTCAGATGTATAAAGATTTTTTAATCTTCAAGTTTTTAATATGTTTTGACAAGTTTTTTCAATAGTCCCTTGAATTTTGCATCCTCCCAATTTTATCTCTTTGTCTAGGACTACAAGTACTTATATTTAAAACTCCTTCCTGTATTCAAAATTTGTCATATATAATTTTCTCTAATTTTCCATCTGTTTTGGGATGGATACCGTGTAATCACCTATTTCCAACTCACTATATATCTGTTTTGCTGGGCCCAAACTGCAGTTTGGTTATTGAATTGTTCATACCAGTAGTTTTTGATATTTTCATATATTCCAATTTTTAATGAAAATCTACATTTTAATACAAGTTTTCTTGAATATGTTAACCATAGCTATTTTTAAGTATATCTGTATTAGCTCCAAAACCTCTATCTCTGTTTTTTTCTGTTGTCATGACTCATGACTTAAATGCATGTTGATACATAAAATAAAATTTATAAGATCTGTATGATGTTTAATTCTTCCAAATCTGGAAAAATGTATGGAAAGTTACTGATACCACCTCCTCTACAAGCTGAACATTTTTTCCCATGTAGTAGTAATTCATTGCTTATTCAACATTAATTGGCATTCATTGCTTTCCTACTTTATATTTGATACTTAGTTTTTTCTTGATCACAGAAGCAAGACTATAGCAGAAGCTTTTTTTTTGAGAACATAGAATATGGTGCAGTGTGGTAAATATTTAGGCAGTTATTTACCATGAATATGCCAAGCAATACAATGATAAAGCAATACCAATAACTATTAGGCAAGCAAGAAAGTGGGGAAATTAGTCTGCTGGCAAGATGGGTACAGGGAGAGAGTGTGTAGAAGATCAGTGGAGACATTCTTGAGATTAAAATAATTTAATAAATCTTAAATATTTAAATGTGAAGTAGTCAAGCAAATTGAGTATATGAAGATGGATAGAATGGGAAGCTCATTCCAAGCAAAAGTGGTAGCTTTCATAAAAGGGAAAAATTGCATGGTGTATATGGGGAACCACAAAAGTGTAAGATAGGTAATAGGATGGAGCTTAAGGGAGAACACAGAACAAGTCATGAAAGAATATCATTTCCCTTTTTCTGGATTTTGTGAATGCCCTGGTGGGCAGCCATTGGTGTGATTTAGACAAGGAAATGAAAGGATCAAATCTATGCATTAAAAACTCTGCAGAAGCAGGGTAGAAGATAAGTTATCAGGGGAAAAGACTAGAAGCAGGGATACCTGTAGGGAAGCTGTTGAAGTAGTATAGTAAAATAGCATATTAGATAACTATTAGGTAAATGATAGTAAAAATGAGGAAGTAAATCAGCAGTGTGCTGAAGCTGGCTCATGGGAGTTTAAAGACTGTGCATCTCTTCCCAACTATGTGTTACATAGTTACATCACTGATGGCGTGAAATCTGCCATGGTAGATGTTTATCTACCAAACGACAATTGGTACATGCCAAAAAATCAAACTTTATTATTTATCCAGAGAACCAGTTGTTAAACATTTACAGCATACTGCTGTGCAGTATGGATTAGCAAAAACTTTAGAAGCAAATTGTAAAACTAGGTCATTTAGTATATTTGGAGGCTGAATCAAAGGATGAATCAAATTTGTCTGTCAGGCTTTTTACTTAAGTAAATAGATGGATGGTGTTTCTATCAACTGAAATACAACCTAAGAGTAAGATTTAGGACAGGCTCTTGAAGTTCAGATAGATACAGGTGGAACATGCAAGTCAAGGTTTCTACCAGGTAAGTAATAGGATAAGGGACATTTTGAGTCATCAGCATGCATATGTAGTTAAAATAATTTCACCAGAGAAGACTGTCCAGGGGAGAGTGTATATGTCAAAATTTGAGGAGAAAATTCAGAGTGATTCCAAATGTTAATGGCTGAGATGAAGAAGTAAAACCCTAAAGTAGGTAAAGGTGAATGCTCAACTGGTTTGAGAACCAGCGAAGTATGTTGCAGGGGAAAGCAGAAACAGGAGATTTTCAGAATAGAGGGCATTGATCAGTAATATGCTAAATGCTTCTGAAATGCCCACGAAGATCCTGGAACTGAAAAATGTGCATTGAGTTGGATAATTAAGGAGTCATTTTGACACAAATAAATGAAATTTCAGAATTGTAAAGAGTGAATAGGTGGTAATATTGGGGAGGAAGAATTTTCTTCTATGTATTAAGGTTCTTCTCATTGGTCTAAGAATCAAACTGATGTGAGACAAATTAACAGGAAAGAAAATCCAAAGTTTTATGATGTACTGAGGCCCAATAAAATTGAGACTCCCAAAATGACCAATGCATGCAGCTTTTATACATTTTAGATAAAGAAACAAATCTGTGAGCAATTTACAGGACAAAGAAAACAGACTTGGAAGATTCAGTTAGAATTCTAAACAGCATTTGGGCTAGGGAAGTAAATCATTAAAAAGTAGCAAGGTTTGTGTATGTACTCTTCTTTGGCCTTGAACTCCTTGTCTCTGGCTAAGATTGTCTCTACCTCCAGGCGCAGGGAGGACAGCTTTGCCATGAGAGATTTATTTCCTGGTTTGAAAAATGAGGGGGACAGAGGGAGGTCAGAGAATCTCTCCTGCCTCTGCTATTTCTCTCATGGTTTTAATTCTAAGCAATCAATATACCAAAGTGGCACATCTTGAGGCAGCCTGTCTTTGATCCCCTCAATAGTAATTGTGATCAAAGGTTTAAGTTTTTCTGATGGATAGAACAGAAAGATGAAGTAAAGAAATTGAAAATCTGTCAAATAATGGACATGACTCATCCAAAGAAATGTAAAGAAGAGGGGTAATTGCCACAGTGTTATAACCTCACCAGCCTTTTCTAGAGTGCATGCTAGTAGAAGAGTAAAGAGATTGTTACCAAATCTGGAGGACCCTGAGCCCCAGCTGGCTCTCTGTAACAGTAACCAGACAAAGTATGTGTTAAAGGACTGAGTCCCTGGGAAAAGATTTTTTACAGAAATTTCTTTTACCACCTTCGGCAGCACAGTTAGTGACTGAATCACAAAAAGATCAGTGTTTCCAGGTTAAATCAGGCCTCTGAATGAGAATTTAAAAGTAATACACAATAGCCATGTAATTTTATTAGCGTTTCTTATTTTTGCTCACAGCTCGTAACCAAGCTTTAACAATGGAACTTCTTGACCTTCAATGTTAGTCTCAACCTTGTTCCAAAATTCTGTTCTTTGGGTTGCTATTTTTTTGCTCCATGTAAAAGTTCTGGTGTTTGTAATTTACAGACCCCAGACCTCTAGGATCCCCTGCATTTATTCTCAAAATATAATATAGGCTTTTTGTCATTTAGCTCTTCCAAATCTTACCTGTTCTTTAAGAACTGATTCAAACACCATCTATTACTGAAAACTTAAAAAAAAATCTCTCCTGTTCTAAGAGATTTCTGTTTACTTGGCACTCAACCCTCATATTTTTGTGACCTCATTTGAATCATGTGTCATATTTTCATTAATTCTTAGTTCAAATTTTAATGTGTTGTCTTCTCTTCAACTGGAATGTATGTTCCTTGTAGAGGTATTTTACTTTGTATTTATCCAAAGTAGCTCGTAATAGTAAAAAACTTATGATAAAATTTTAATAGATATCTTTTGAATACTGATCACTTGTTGAATACTGTACAGTTACTCAAAGCACAGAACATATTTATGCTGCTAGGAAATCCTTTGAGAATGTTCAGATATCCTGGTCACATAGATACTGTACTAAGGATTCTGAAATATTATGCATAAGAGCAACTTTTATCTCTGTGAAATTCTCACCATGGCAACAGCTGCTTATTTCACAAAGAATGAGACTGATTTCTATTGTGGATAATGAAAGCTTGATACTCAGAGTTATTTGTTTTGTTTTATTTTGTTTTTAAACTGGAGTTGCCACACACACATACAACAGTCCATTTAAATAGATTACAAGTGAGAAATTTCTTAGGGATGAGTTATGTTTAGGACTCATTTTAGAAATACATTTACCTCCAAAGAAGATAATAGCTACAGTCTAACTTGACCTTAAAAACAGTTATCTCTATATTAAGCCAATGTCTTTGAGTTTGCTACTCAATAAAATTGTTTAACCAGGGGTACTGAGACGACTTATGAGTTAAAATGAGAGGATAATTTTTGAAGGAATTAGAAATTTAGCATCTTTACTAGGTGTCAATGCACTCCAAACTATTAATCCACAGGAATGACCTATTCAGTAATGTCCAACAATTAAAAGGTCATATTTAAGGCTGTCTATGACTGTCTCTTATTACTATTATTATTTTTATTTTCTGCAGTTTTGTCATGATTAGTATAATTCATGCTCAACCAAAACTCAACATTTACAGGCACCTCTAACTATAATAATATTGATGTTCTCATATACACAACACACTCATTTACATTTTTATTTCTTTTATCTGAAGTACAGTGTAGCCCTAAACCATCATTATCATTCTGGTGACCCCTTTCCAAACTCATATCCAGTTCAACTCAGTGAAATCTATTTCTAAGAATTTCAGGTAAATTAGAGAGGGAAAAAACGGAGCTCTTGCAAGGAAAATTCTGGACGTATGGCAATTTATGTAGGGCGTATAGTGTTTTGACTAAATACTATTATTTGTTTAATGCCACCTGAAATGGAATGCAGCTGACCTCCTCAGGGCCATGAAATTATATTTGAAAGTGTAAAAAAGGTTTTTATCCTTGATGCCTTATGACATTCTGAAGTTTTATCTAATGTTACAATATTGTACATGCTTTTAGCATTAAGGTAACTTTTTAATGTCTGAGTTATGAATATTTTTCTCCAGAAAATGAGAGTTTCAGTCATGGTAAAGTTAACATGTAGGAAATCTTTTCCTGGGTTTTGGGCACACTGGAAAATACCAAGATATACTGGCATTTTGAGTAGTAAAATATTTTTGCTTTTGTTGTTTTTGTCAGTTCTACTGCTGAATTATTATTTTGGGGGGAAAAACATGGTTGAAAGAAAATACATTTGTGTCCATTAGTCATTCTAAAATGGAGTTATTTGTACCAGAGGACATGAATTCAACTCACTGCAGTAAATTTTTATTGCTTCTTTTGGGTCATGTTCTTGTTTTACATATTCTAGATACACAAATGTACTAGAAGTGGTCATTTCTCTATAAACTACTTAAAAATACAACAATATGAGGAAAGAACTATAATATAGTATGATGAGTGTTGTGGTAGAAATATGCCTCAAGTAATAGCGGGATACTGATGCTGGAGATTATAATTCTGGGTGGAGACAGAGTGACAGAAAGATACCTGTAAAGAAAAAGCAACATCTCAGCTAGATTTAGAATGGGTAAAGTATCCCTAGGGAAAAACAATGCTTTTTTTTTTCTATATTAGAAAATTTAAAATCTCTTGTTCAATAACTTTTACAGGGCCATAAAACTTTTATATATTACAACCCAGTTTCTTACTATAAAACTACTCCCAGTTGCTATTAATATTCCACAAAAAGTTGAAAAAAATTCCGTGACAAATACACTTCTAATGATCTTGAGTTTAGTTAGAATGAATACTCAGAGAAACATTTCAAAGAAAGTCACTACTATTGTGGGAGTTTCTGATTTACCTCTGTAGTACTATCAACAAATAGGTAAAACATAGTATCCATAAAACATACTAAATTCAGATCACCACTGAAATTTTTTTTCATCCTGTACTAAATCCAGCCAGTGTTATCTTGGAAATACATCTTTGGTCTGTGCTATCTTTTCTGGGACAAAAATGATATCTGATATCTATCAGAATCTATAGTAATGATAAAATAGAAAAAAATCAGAAAATTACTTTGGCAAATTCCCATCCACACAACAATTTACCCTTCTGCACCTGTGCTTTCTCTCATTATCTTAGATATACGACCTCTTTTCCTATTTGAGGCCAACCCAAGTACTCTGGATCCCATGCACTCTTGCTTACCCATGAGCACTATTACTGCATTTTTGTCTGTCTCTCCGCATCTTCATTATTTATTACTCTATTGATAGTTTTCAGCAGCATACAAAGTTGCTGTTATTTCTTCTATCTTCAAAATATAATAACAAAAACAATCTCTTGTGACTTCATATAACTCATTAATTACTGCTTATCTGTTCTCACCAAAAGGATACCTCCTCAAAAGTAGTCTACATTTGTTGACTTCAACTTGATTCCTCCTATTGCTTTTATAATTTGAGGTCTAATTGACATAAAATGTTTCTTAAGTAAAGTGTTTGATGAGTTTGATCACTGGATATATCCATGGTGAGAGCCATTCACAACACGATCTAGAACAATTCCATCACGCTAGAAAATTCCTTCAAATTCCAATCAAGTCAATCTCCTGCCCCCGGGCAAAAACAATGAAAGACATTATGCATAGGAGAAGAGTAATCATTCTTACACTGAAAGATGGAATCAAGAATCGGTTAGGTGCTAAAAAGCCAAAAGTGCCTAGGCAAAACACCGGACTCTGGTGTGACATATGGAAGGACTTAAAGAGGGTCGACCTTTACATTCTTGAGGTAGAAAATTAAGAGCTATTCACACATTTGGATAATACTGATCTGAGCATGTATTTCAAAAGAGAAGTCAAAACCCAACACTGTGAGTATGGGTAAAAGCAAGGAAGCTGAAATGAATGTGAGATTAATCTGTAGCAAATCTTACAGGCAATTGTTCTTTGTTTGGCTTTTCGCATTAAAGGCCTAGGCTTTGTCTCCATAGGTGTCCTTTTACCTGTCCTAAAGGTGGTCATTCCTGAATTTTATTAAAGTTATTTAGATATAGTTTCTAGAGAAAAGATATGAGAATTTGTGAAAGGAGGTTCTAATCAAAAGCAAACAACTTTGTTCTTTAATTAAAATCAGAATCTTTTCTAATTAAATTTCCCTTGCTGTAGGCATGCATGGATATTCATCAGTCATATGCAAAAATGTACTTTTAGATGACAGTATGTTCTCCTTACAAAGCAGAAGAAAGTCATAAATCTCTTCCACAAATCAAAACTCAGATGTCTTCTCTCTGATTGATTTGTAACTGTATATTAGAGTCTTTGGGCACATTTGAAATTGCACAAGCCATGTGATATACTCAAGACAGTTGTTTTTAACATCTGAAGATGCACTTCTATATTTAAAATTGATGAACTATTACAGAGCACTTGCCTTTCTGTTTTATGGGTTGTTATAGACACTCCTAATGCCCTTTATCTAAACTACAAATGTTGGTTTTTCTTTGACCATTATAGATCATATTCTGATATAAGGGTTAGGCAAAGGTTAACATTTTTATGGGGCAATTTAATTTTTTATATATGCATAGCTTTTGACTAATATTTTCAGGAAATAACATAAAGTTCCATATAAAGATATTAATGAAAATGGCTCATTCAAACCATGTGCCAAATAACAGCAAATTTAATTCTGCAATGTTAGATGTAACAAAATAAAAAATTCAAGATTGATAAGACATCTATAAATTTATGACAACAAACATACATCAAGGAAATATAAAGTACAGAGATTATTGCTATTTGATAAAAAGCTAAGTAAGACAAGAACATACATCTTTTAAGAAAATAAAAAGTAGACTGAGAAAACACATAGATGTGATATTTGAACTATTTAAAATCAGCAAAAAATATATTAAAATTATTTAACTTAAGAAGCTGGAAAAAATGTCTGTCTAATAAAATCATACAGGATGAAAATAATTATAGAGAAAAAAACATTTCAATAAATTTTAAGAAGTATATTTTATATATCAACCAAGAACTGGTTGTTAGATTTCAACATTCACCATAACCCTGAGGTAATCAGGAAATTGTGGTATGGAGGTAAGGATAGATACATAGGTCATTAGAAAAGAATAGAAAACCTTGCCATAAATCCATACATATATGATCAATTTATTTTCAATGTAGGTGCAACACAATTCATTGGAGGAAAGGATAGACTTTTAAAAAAAATGGTGTTTCAATAATTGGATATATCTAGTCAGAAATCAGAAAAAAAAGCTTAACACAGACCACTTAAAAAAGTTAACTCAAAATTGATCTAAATAGTAAAGTATAAGATTTATATGAAACTCAATAACCATACATTTGAAAGTTTCAGTGTTGTTGAAAATGTCGTATACTTTCAAAATCAATTTAAGAAGACTTAAAAACTATTGAACAATAAACCTGGGAGACAATAAAAAAGGGGAATTTAGTCCTGAGTCCTACAGTGAGTCAAACTGAAAAAATTTAAAAAAAAACTAATAACAACACAGACTTTTTTTTTTGCCTCACATGGAACCAGTATAGTTGTATGTGACTATGAATATAACGACAGCCTTGGACCTCCGACACTCTCTTTCTGCCTCTTGTCTCCATTCTTGTCAGCTACATTCTCTCCTGCTTGTTTCCATGGCCTGGACCTTTACCTTCTCTAGAGATCAGGTCTTTCTAGCTTCAGGATCAGTGATGAACGGGCTTCATCCTGGACATGCCTGTTAGATGATTACTGGAGTCTAATATCACAACATCGAGTAACACGTCCATCCCTATACCAATACCTGCAACTATGGATATAACTTCTAGGATCTTCCTGGTGTACATTGTTTGTTGTCACTGTACTGAGGAGGAATTTGTTCATGAAAAGAATGATGAAGACATACATGGTAATCACTTCATTGGACCAAATAACTTCTGTAGGAAATTTTTAAAAAATAACCAAGGAATGTGTTCTTCTTGGTTTCCTTGTAACTGATACCTTTCTGTACTTTATGAATCTTAAGAGGAAGATAAAGCATACCTTACACCAACCTAAAGAAAAATTCAGAAACATTTTTCCATCCTTTTTTGATCAAGGGTTCAGATACAAGAAATAGGCTCCACCAATCATATCTTTCCAGGGGACTTGAACTGGGAGTTGTTTCTGGCAAAGGATGAAAGCCCTCCAGTGGCTGTTTCTGTTACAGGAAGATAGTGTCTTGGAGACTTTAGAGAAAAAGAGGCTAGTGTCAAAATCTATTGTCCAGATTTCAAATGGAGATGGTAGTGAAAGATAAAAGGACCCAGTGTTTTCAGGTTGTAGCAGAGAATTCCTAACTGAAACAAGTCTGTTGCACAATTTTGAAAATTTTTCCTGGCTTCTCAATGAAAACCATATCTCTAATTCTCCCAGAGATAGTGGACTAACTTCCCAAAGATCTTTATTAAGTACTTTTATGGTAAAATATTTAAATACTTAAAAAGTTAGCTTCTGTTGCTCATAACAATATAATTTCACTGATAATGGACATACCTTCTTTAAATTATTTCAACTTTTCCAGAGTGTGTATGTATAAACTCATCAATCCTAAACAAATATGTGTATGTGTGTATATATATATAAATATATATAAATGTATACATGTATACACACAGGTATGGCCAATTAGGCTAATAGGGATGTTAAATGTTAATTTAAATACTAGTAAATGGATCATAGTGGTTAGTGGAATTAATTCCACAAATACACTAATTGATAATGGAAAATATATTTATATATTATATTAATAGCTAAAGGGTAAAGTACACTATAAAGTTATGACAATCATTGTGAAAAATGGATTTAAATAATAGAAATATCTAAAAGGGAAAAACAAGTTCTTAGAGAAATACATGATGAAAGACATTCTTTAATGTAATAAAAAAGCATCTATTTCAAAGATACATCATTATGGATTATTAACAAAATATTGAAATTCTCTCTGATGCCAAGGGAAAGTCAAAGATGTCTGTTGTAATCATGATTTTTAACTCAGATTTTTCTTTGAATTGAAACCAACAGGATAATGTAAGAAATGGGAAGTATTACTGTAAGAGAGGAAAGTAAATTATTATCATTAATAATAGAGTTCTTTATTGACCTTTTGGAAAATTCTAGAGAAACGATTCTTAACATTTCAGACTTAATTAGAAAATTCAGTGGTTAATTAAAAATATATTAAAGTCAATAATAATTTCAAGGAAACTACGTAAAACAGACTTCAGGCAAATGATGGATTAAACTGAGAAAGATGGGCTTTTATCCCTTTCTAAGCTTTAGATGTTCTGAATGAAATACGTAGAACATATTTTTAAATTAATTGGTAAAATTGTAAAGAAAAAAAGGGAACACAGCTGTAGAAACTCAGAGATAAATTAAAACAAGAATGGTAAAAGAAGTCTGATGTTTTGTTATCCTAAACTAGGTTCAGGTCAGAGGTCTACAGGCTGGGATGTATTTGGACATTAGGCATGGCAGCCAGAGTCAGCAGCATTAGATGTCTTCACTCTCTTAAGAGTTTAGAACAAAATAAATCCCACCCTGTAGCTTTCAGAGGCAGAAAGGAACCTTAACATTTATAATAGATTTTGAGTTAAGACAAAAAAATATATAAAACAAAAACATAAAAACAAACAAAACAATGCTTGTCCACACAAAGAAAACAAGTCTCAGAAAATAATTGAAAATATTTGCATGACATGAAATCCATGCTATAAAGTTATATAAAAAGAATCTAAGCTATCAAAAATCTGAGTGCCACCTGATATAATATGGAAATACTTGCACAGTTTTAGGGCATGTAGGACTCACATTAAATAGGTCATCTCTACCCACACTTAAAGAAAACTAAAAAATGCATGAAAACAACTGTGAAGGAGTATCTGTTAATAGAACAAGTGACATAATCAGTGCCCCCAAAACATCGAACAATAGAATATTATGAAAGGTAAATTTAAAACAGTTAAGTTTAAAATAGTTAAAGAGAAAAAAATTAATGACATAACAAAAGAAGAGGATATTTGATATAAGAAAAAGGCAAACATAGAATGATCCAAATAGGACTTCTCACAGTGAAAAAAAAAAGGATGCTGAAATAAAATATCTAATGAATAAGATAAGAAGTATATGAGATACAATAAAGATCAAATAAGTTACATGGAAAATAGATATGAAGAATGATCCAGTATGTGTCACAAAGAGATAAACATATTTATATTATGAAGAAGTATTCAAGATACAGAGAATAATACAAGAATTTCCAAAGTCATTCTTAAAGGAGTTAAAATGAAAGAATAAATGGGATACTAATATTCCAACCAGAATTACTAAGAAATTCTAGAATTGGTTGAAGATTTGAATCTTCACATTCAGGAGACATTACAAATCAAAAGTGGTATAAAGACAAATGAACACAGAGATATTATGGAGAAAGTACATATTCCAGAAACAGTGTATTTTATGTACTTATGTGTATTTGTATGTATTTTTATTATAATTTTTATATATTTATATGTATATATACATACACATACATATGTGTTATATAGTTATTTATATAGTTTTATAGTCCTGGACTATGTAGTTATCTGCATATTTGTGTTTCCCCAATTTCATTTGTTGAAACCCTAACACTGAGTGGTGATATTAAATTGGTAAGGCCTTTCGGGAGGTAATTAAATCATGAGGGTGGAGCACACAGAACAGGCTTTGTGCCCTTATAAGAAGAAACCATCAGAAAGCTCTTCTCTGTTCTCTGTTCTCTGCCATGTGAAGATACAAGGGGATGGCCATCTGCAAATCAGGATGTAGACTCTCACAAGACACAAGTCTTTGCTGGCACTTGGTATTGGACTTCCCAGACTGAGAACTCAGTGTTGGTTTTTTAAACCATCCAGTCTATGCTAACTTCTTATAGTCAGTTGAACTATGATGTATACATATATAGTCTACAATGTATAAATGTTAAATTGACAGCATACAGCCACAATAAATAGGCAAAGATATGATATTGAGAAGGATAAATGACTCCCAATCTTGATGTCTACATTCACCTCAATTCTTACTCAAGAACAAAAATGACATATTCTCAAACACTGACTTTATAGCTCACTAGATCCTCATTAAAAGAACTATTTAAAGTATTTAGTGAAAATGAAGACAAACTCAAAAGTTTTATTTTGAGTGGGATTCAAGATACATGGTGGAAAAAAATCATATTAAATATGAATCAATTTAATTGTTACTATTTCCTAAGAAGGCATACCAATCCTGAATCTGTATACATCTAATTATATAGCACCAATGTATATATAAATGTGATACACATGGAATTATTAAAAAAATTGACAAACCTGTAATTATGTTTGGCAAAGGATAAAAAGTCACCTAGGAGTAATTAAACACTTAAAAATTTTTTTAAATACATAATTAAACAATGTAAGAAATAATTTTAATCTAGTACATAAATCTAGAAATCCAAGCACAACAAATTGTGGTTATGAATATGGGCTCTGCAATGTGACTTTTGGAGTCCAAAAGCAAGCTCTGCCTATTTCTAGCTGGTTGGTCTGGTTACTACAATTCCCTCATCTGGAAAATAGTAATAACAATAATAACATCTACCTCATAGGGTTAGTAGGGAATTAAATATGTTAATACAATTAAATATGTTAAAACATTAAATGTGTGAAGAGCAGAGTTTGATTCTTAGTAAGGTTTCAGTAAATATTAGTTATTATTATAATTATGGATTCATACATATGCCCAAATTTATTATGTATGACTAAAATATATTTCCCATAATTATCACATGTATATATATATAATATACATTTATAAATATACATATATATAATTTCAAATGAGGAAAAGTATACAAACTTTAAGATATTTATTACAAAAAATTCAATTTATCAGGGTATTAGTTATTACTGTACTTGCAGTCTAGTAGTTTAAACAAAACTGCAGATTACACTAAAATACACCTGTTATTTTCCAGTATTAACCCAAAAAAAGCTGAATAA
Organism: Smutsia gigantea; assembly: GCA_032199065.1. Classification (NCBI taxonomy): domain Eukaryota; kingdom Metazoa; phylum Chordata; class Mammalia; order Pholidota; family Manidae; genus Smutsia; species Smutsia gigantea. Next base: position 76,242 of record JAVSCE010009082.1, read on the forward strand.
GCAGGACCCATGAATGTTTCGATCAGGAAGTGAAACCTGTCAAGAATTTAGGAGTTCTTCTCTCACCTTTTCTCTACTTGACTCTACAATATAATCTTTCCTTTCTATTTTTCTGTGCTTATTTGCTTTATTCTTTTTTTTATTAAGGTATTATTGATATACATTCTTAGGAAGGCTTCACATGAAAAAACAATGTAGTTACCACATCCACCCACATTATCAAGTCCCCATCCATACCCCATTGCAGTCACTGTCCATCAGTGTAGTAAGATGCCACAGATTCACTATTTGCCTTCTCTGTGCTACACTGTTTTCACCGTGATCTCCCACACCATGTGTACTTAAGATAATACCCCTCAATCCCCTTATACCCCCCTCCACATCCACCCTCCCACACCCCTCCCCCTTGGTAACCGCCAGTCCCTTCTTGGAGTCTGTGAGTCTGCTGCTGTTTTGTTCCTTCAGTTATGCTTCATTGTTATACTCCACAAATGAGGGAAATCATTTGGCACTTGCCTTTCTCCTCCTGGCTTATTTCACTGAGCATAATATCTTCCAGCTTCATCCATGTTGTGGAAATGGTAGAATTTGTTTCTTTCTTATGGCTGAATAATATTCCATTGTGTATATGTACATCTTCTTTATCCATTCACCTACTGATGGACACTTAGGTTGCTTCCATATCTTGGCTATTGTAAATAGTGCTGCGATGAATATAGGGGTGCATATGTCTTTTTGAATCTGAGAACTTGTATTCTCTGCATAAATTCCTAGGAGTGGGATTCCTAGGTCCAATGGTATTTCTATTTTTAGTTTTTTGAGGGACCTCCATATTGCTTTCCACAATGGTTGAACCAGCTTACACTCCCACCAGCAGAGTAGAGGGATCCCCTTTCTCTGCATCCTCAAGACCATTTGCTGTTCTTAGTCTTTTTGATGCTGGCCTTCCTTATTGGTATGAGGTGATATCTCATTGTGGTTTTAATTTGCATTTGCCTGATGGTTAGTGATGTGGAGCATCTTTTCATGTGTCTGTTGACCATCTGGACTTCTTTGGAGAAGTGTCTCTTCATATCCTCCACCCATTTTTAAATCAGGTTATTTGCTTTTTGGGTGTTGAGGCA
>JAVSCE010009083.1:0-32367 GCA_032199065.1 Smutsia gigantea
CGGGCAGTATGCCAAGAACCACACGTGTTTATTTCATTCAGTTCTCACAGCTGTCTGACACAGATCCTCTTTTTATCATCCCCATTTTACTGACAGGGCAACTGAGACCAAGAGAGTGTAAGTAAGTGGTGAGCTGGGCCTGTTTACCAGTCCTCTTAATTTTTCAGGTAAGGATGATAATGTCATTTGGGACATTATGAGGACTGAGACGTAAAAATCATGGAACAGCTCATAGAAAATTAAGTTCACCTAAATTCAAAATAATACATTTGACTGCAGGAAGGCACAGTTTGATCAAAACATTTTTTAAATCTTGATACCAACCTGTATTTCTCTGGATGAGCATACACTCCTTGTCCTTTGAGGAAAACTGGCTTCCGCTCGCAGTGCCAAGGCTGAAGCAGTACTTATTCCTCCCCACGTCAAACAGAGTGCAGTTGAACATGGTTCTAGACCAGGCTGCTCTCAGCGGGCCTCGCGGTCCTCTCCCCAGGGCGTCTGGGGGCCTCCTTGAAGACGGCGACCACCCCGGGATGCAGGGTGGGGACAACACCATCATCTCCAAGCTGGACTCGCACGTAAGTTCGGGCACCAGCACCAGCTCGCAGCCGAATCTCTGGGCCAGGCCGATGGGGCCGCTGGAGGTGATGACCGAGTCTCGGCCCAACAGCTTCAGCACCACGGTGACGCAGGCGTCTGGCCCCACAGGCGCCCAGCCAAACTCAACCCACTGGCCTTGAGAGAGCTCTGTCCTCTTGCTGGTCCTGACCTCCTGCTCTCGCCTCTGGATGGCTGTCGGTGAACACGAGGTCCACCAGGATGTCAGGCTTGTCGGCGGGGAACGCACACAGTGGCTGGCTGGTCTTGGAAGTCCTGTTCAAGTCAACGTGGAAGACAGGCCACCCCGCCTTCAGAAGGGCCCTTCCCTTCCACCCAGAGGCTGGGCTGCCGTTGCCTATCATGTCTGGGGCCGCAGCGAACCAGTAGTCTCCTGCCGCCTTGGAGTGGAAGCAGTCGAACTCGAGCGTCCCCTGGGACTGGTTGGTCAGGAGGGGCTTGGTGGTGAGGGCCTGACTGGTGCTGGCATCCAGCAGCAGGACAGACACATTTCCTCTGCGTCCCGTTAGCGCCGCCGAGACACTGGAAACCCAGAGACACTGTGGAGTTGCTGAGCGCTACAGGGCCCGGCTCTGCCAAGAGGGGGTAGTCAGCTTCTCCCAGAACTGAAACGAAATGGTCAGAATGGGCTTTAAAAAGGGTATGTGAGCAGCAGTGAGGACATAGAGACATCTGGACCAGGCCAAGGGGGCTGCCAAGCGAGGCTGAGGGCAGGTCCTGGGGGCTGGGCCCTGCACTCCCCCTCCACCTTCTCTCTGGCCACGTTTAACAGGACGGATCAGTGCTAAATACTCACCACATTCAACAGTGCGCCTGCAACGGAAATCGCAGTTTAGAAGGACCCTGCCCTGCCTCCTCCACGCGGGGTCCCCCACCTCAGTGCACTCACAGACCTCACATTTATGTCCCTTCACCGATACCTGTTGCATTAAGTGAACTTAACAGTGCTCACCATAGTCACAAAGCACCACCATCAATAGATTTGAAAAGTCTTTCAACATTTGTTTCACTCTGATCAGCAGAATCCAGGCTCCTCGGTCTCCTCGTGACCTTTCCTACGTCCAAATTGCAAGTTGTTTTTTTTTTTTTCCAAAAACACCGGAAATTAGAACTTCAAAAAGTGATCTCTTTGTTGACGTAATTCATAAAACAGTAATCATGAAATGACAAAACCATTCTAAGAAGTCAAACTTCCTAGGTGATACTGAAAAGAAACTATGAGCCCCCTTAACTTCCCTGGGAAAATGATCTGTACCTGTGCGTGCCCCTTTGCTCCGTTACAGCTCACCTGCTCTGAACTTTGGGGCACGCCCAACTCCAGGTTATCTTTGTAAAACACCAGGTCGCCTATCTCTATAACACATCCTTAGGTGGAAAGTTTGTAATTGCTTAATTTCACCAAAACTAATAGCCAATCTAGGTATACATATTCATATATATATCTGCTTGGCATTTCATGATCCATTTGCTATATTTTCGCCCAAATTTCATTTTGCGTTGTGCTGCATAGACCATTAACACTGTCCTTCTTGCACAACTGACACGTTATTTGGATTGCTTCTTAATGCCTGGGAGCTCTACCCAAATTACCAATGCCTTGAAAAAGATGCCCAGAGCACTGCCCACAATAAAATGTGAGCTCCGTGTGACCCTACTTCCCTGGTTTAGGGCACTCTACAGAGAAAACAGGTAAGTAACAATTATCTTCTGCCAGCCTCCCAGTATTTGCTGCCAGTATGCATCAGGCAGTAGATGATTTCATGCAGCGATCTTCCCAGACCCCCTGGCAGGGGCAGGAAAGACTTTGCTGGCCTGTGCTTCAGAACACCTCGTGGGAGGAGGCACCTACTTTGATACAAATAGACCATTAGATTATAGGATAAATACAGGGTACTAAGTGTCAGCTTTTTTCATACTAGAGTCTAATGAACTAGAGGTTACTAAACATAACCAAATACCTACTTTCTTAAGTTAACATTCCCCTCATAATCCACAGTTAATGTATTTTAATAAGTATATTATATTCCAAATATATGGAGGTTACATCCCTGCAGGTCAGACAGACATTCATGGCATTAAAAAGGGGGCTGACTGAAATAACGAAAAACTGAATGGAAAGAAAATTGGTGGGTCTCGATTCACTTTCTTTCAGAAGGAGTTGGTTAAACAAAGGAAACTGTGTTTCCTCGGAAGGACGCAGAGATTTGAAGGGCAATTTGCAGGCGACTGGGGCTCCCCCCTCCTAGCGAAAACAAGGACATTCAGTTCTGCTGGGCACAGATTTGATCCGATCCTTTTCTTAAACACGGACTGGGAAACCTGGCCAAAGACAGCGGGTGGCATCATTGTCTCTCTGGCAAGCCTGGGCACAGAGGGCAATTAAAACGCCTCCTTTAAGTCACAGACACTCGGCAACAGAAGTTAGGAGATGGAAAGGGTCCCTAGCTCTCCAAAACTGAATTGGCTTCTCCCATGGTAACCATTTTTTTGAAAGAAGCTCCAAATCAGAACTGATTTTGTGATGGTAACACATTTTCCTTCTTATGAAAATGACCAATAGAACACAAAACAGTGGCATTACAAAACAAAAAAACAAAAAAACCTGCCTACCTGAAAGCCATAATACAGATTTTTTAAAATGTTCTCAAGCTCTTGAAGGTAAATCCTTAAGTTTTCCTAGCCCGACCACTAATGTGAAGGCATGAGCAGAGCACCCAGGTTGGAACGGAGTGCTGGCCAAAAGAGCATTACTTGAGGGAAAAAAAGCCTGTTCTCTCTCTCTTTTTTTTAAAATCTTGCTTATTTTCTTCCAACATGTTCCAAGTGCCACGACCGGCTGCTCAAAATGCTTGGCTTGAGAATCCTTTTGAGAAACTAAGAATTTAGGTAAATTTTATACGCATTCACGAATACTCCTGTGTAGCGTTCACAGACACGTTTACACACTCTGAATGCCTCCCGGAGGGTGGGGGAGCTGCGCGTCTCGGGGCCCCGCACGCTGGCCGAGCAGCCCAGGGCGGCCCCTGCGGAGGGCGCTCTTCGCGCTTAGGTCCCGGCGGCCAGCGGCTACGCAAGAATCAGAGTGAAACCGAGAGGAGCAAAGCGGTTCTGTCCCGCGGAAACGTGCGCACGCACGCGTGTCCACGTACAAGTGTGCGTGGCGGGGACCCGGGCTCCGCGGCGCGCACGAAGGCTCCACGCCTGCCCCAGGCCGGGGGAGGCTGGCGTCTCCGGCCTGTGTCCCCACACAGGTTCCTTCTGGAAGAACCACCTGTGGCCTGGGCGCCGTCACAAGGGCCCGGCGGCGGCACCTGCACGGCCGGAGCCGGCGCCAGGCTCCCGTGGGGCCTCGGCGGGCGGCGCGAGCGCTGCGGCAGGTGCCGGGGTGGGGCCGGCGAGCGCGGCAGAGAGCGAAGGGCCCCGTGCAGCCCCCGTGCAGCCCCCTCTCTGCTCCGCGCAGCCCCCGCTCAGCCCCGCGCATCCCCCTCTAAGCCCCGCTCAGCCCCGCGCCCTCTTACCACCTCCCCGGCGGGCGGCAAGGCAGCACCCACACCCTCGTCCCCGCGCCGCGCCCGGCCCGCTCCGCCCCGACGGCCAGACCCGCCCCCCGGCCGCGCCTCCTCGGGGCCGCACGGAAACCGGCGGGAGGCGCCCAGCGCGACGCCGCTGCGCTGACGGCCGCCCACCGGGGTCGCTGAAGGGCCTCCAAGGAAACTGTTCAGGGAAAGTGCGTCTTCGCCCCTCTTTCTCAGGAGCCACAATTGGTTACATTAAAAATAACAAACTCTAATGCGCAAATGTTAAAGGTCTTTTTGAAGGAACACGAGGAGTTCCACCTCGTTTAGCAGGTAGTGTGCAAGTTTACCACCTGCTTCTCTGTAACACAAAATATGTCACTTAACAGACAACTGGTATGTGGCAATAGAAACAGCACAAGGCAGCCCAGACCTGGGGAGCAGGTTATTGGTAAGAGGCACCAAAGAACCCTGGGGGATGAGAGAGACATCCTGTTGGTGGGGGTGAGTTACATGGATTTATTATGCATCTAGCAAAACTCACCCATCTTAAGATTTGTGCATTCCACAGTTCGTAAATTTTACCTGTTTTTAAAACCCTTAAAAACAGCATTTGCAGGTCTTTGAATCTATCAGTTAATCTTCTGAAAGGGAGCACAATTATTCAATTTTCAGAGATACCAAATTTGCTAAGTACTTATGTAGCCAAACAATACCACCAGTGCTAATTAAATCCATCCGAGGCTTCTCTGACAGAATGGTCCAGTCCAGTACCCATTCACCAGCTCAAGCTAGGATTCCTTTTAAATACCTGCTGGTCCTTAGCATTTTCAGTTTTCAAAGCAAAACTCAATGAGAAGATCAGGCTTGGGGGTTAGAAATTAAAGGGTTCTTCCAGCCTGCCGTGGCAACCTTGGGTAAATACTTAACCCCTTTTCCTTCACTGAAAAAGGCATATAATAGTTATATTGAAGTTTTGTGCTGATTGAGTGAAACAGACAGGGACTTGCTCTATGCTCATCTTTCAGACACACACTGTCCCTAGAAATCCACTCTTGGGAGGTGTGAGGACTAACTCCAGGTACAAGTGGCTGGATCAGTGTGCTTTGTCATCTTTAAAATAGCTGCTTGGCCATTTTTGCCTTAATTAGAATTCTTGCCAAACTGCCTTCATTGGACATTTAAGATACAGTTAAATCCTTTCTAAAGAAAGGCAACATAGACGTGAAGAAAAAAAAAGCTTTCCAAAAGACAGTGATACGGTCTCGCGGGTATCGAGCTAAAACAACTGGTTGTCCAGGTACCTTTAATTCTTTCTGGGTCAGGGACGGTCTAGTAATGCTGTGCAAATTGTGTGAAGTTCATTCCTTATGTCAATAATATCCTTTATACAAACGGAGAAAGCTTTTATTGCCCTAGATAATACTCTGGGAGAAAAGCTTTAACTGTCTCATGATTATCAGGGCACAAGGAAGAACATGAATGACCCAATTTTCATGCTATAATAAGATTTCACATGTGTGTTAACCTGACTTTCTGGAGTGCTTCCCACATCATGGTTCTGGCCCACGTCATTGACTTTGAGTAAGACAGCATGCACACCTCAGACACATATTCTCCTCACAAATCTGCCTGCAAAGCCTCTTAGGCAGAAGGTAGACACAGATTTAGATTTGCTGGTCAATTCATGAGACATTATAATCCAAAAACCACTCAATTCAGTTAACACTTAAGTAGGAATCTAATACGTACAATCACTGACCTAGGCCAGCAGAACTCAAAGTGTTATATGACAATCCTTGAACTTGAAAGCTGATTTCTCTGTTTTCTTAGGGCTTCAAGACAACAAATAGAGAACAAGACAAAACATAGTCAAGTACAGGACAGAACAGTAACTCTTACAGAGTTTAGAAATTACAGTAGAGTTATGTCCTGGGAACATTTTTCTAAAGCAGGTAGGGCTGAGCAAAGTATGATTTTGATTGTTGGCAGTGGGGGTGGATAAGGGAATGGGAAGTAATGAAAGGGAAATCTGGACAGACGGGAATGTGTCCCAGGGACAGGAAGGAACACATCTCATGCTGCTCCCAACCCACCTCCTTCCACCCACTGACAGTCTCTTTCTTGATCTCTGTGAGCCTCGCTGGCCAGGCTTTCCCTCTCCCATGAAGCCTACCAGATGCCTCCCTGAGCATGGAAGGCATGTCTGTCTTCCACAGCATGGTACTTGTGCCCCGGCCACGGCGTGTGCTTCATTCCATCTTCAACTAAGGTCGCTCACATGCCCATTTCCCCAGTAGGCCCCTCTTAAAGGCAGGGGCTGTATCTTAGGCACTCTCTTATCACACTCCCCAAGTGGACCACCAAATTCCTTACACAATATTATTCAAAATAAGTATTTTTCTTTTTAACTGAATTGTATGGGAAGGAAAGTAGGATAAATGGAGCCAAATTATAAGTAGGTATATATGCCAGAGTTCATTCATTCAGTAAATATTTGTTGAATGCTTTTTGCATGTCAAGCCCTGTTCTAGGCTCTGAGGACATATCCATGAACAAACCAGATAAAAACCTCTGCCTTTGTAGAGCTTACACTCTAGATCGATCTTATGGGATCAGCAATAAGTTTACATAAATTTAACCATACCTATTGCCAAAAAGGAGACACATTTAAATAGCTTAATTATTGATGTTATAAAAGTCTACTGTTGGCATGTAACTTTTATTACATACCATACTTACTACACACAAAATATTCATAGCCATGTATGGCTCTCCAGGCATTCCAACTATAAGACTGTATAGAGAACCTTACTGGCAATTGAAGAGATTTTCAAGGATGACCTTAAGCATGCTCAATTTTGTTTCGTGAGGGGCTCGGGCTTTAAAATCTAACAGCTCATGAGTTGTGACCCTGCTGCACCCAATCAAAACCTCTGTGGCTGGTGAGCAAAGGGGAAGCATTTTAAGGGTTTCAGCATGAGGGTGATGACACGCTGAACCCACATCTGGTCAGATCAGCCTGATAACAGGGAACCAGAGACACCACATTCACATGAATACATATGGCTAATCAACAGAAGAATTCACATCAAGAATTAAAAAAAAATAGTTCGTGAGCCATTTCCCATTTTTTAAAGACAACGAAAACAGTAAGAGCTTGAGATCATAAACATTTATAATCAACTCTTGATTATAAAATCTAAAAGAAAAAAATCTTAACATACTGATATATTCTAAAAGTTTATCATTTTCATATATTTTTCAGGGATTTTAAAAAGAACACCAAGTTAAGAAAAATCATTTTAAAACTTTGCAATAATTTTACTCTATATACATTAATACCAATAATTTAACCCTGAAAACAAACATCATTTGTACAATGTAAAAAAAATTTTTGACTATGACTGAAAATATTCCACTACCATAGAGCTACAGATTTAGGCTCCTAAGAGCAGAGTTAGGAAAGCAAAAATAATAATTACACCAGTAATAAGCACCAAGACAGAATTTTTTTGCACTTAGGGCCTGATTGGTTGTGTTTAAAAATAGCCTCAACCAACAGAGGACCAAAATCACATCTTATTTGGAAAAACAAAACAAAAAGGATACTAAAATATACACACAGAGGTCTGTAAACAGTGAACAATGCCCATTTTAAAAATAAAACAATAAAATCAACCATACTTATTTTTTAATTAATGTGACATTTGTGAATATTTCCTATGTCACTTTGTTTCCTCTTTAATTCACTTAATACAACTGAGACTGCGCCATGTCTGTTAATGTGTTGTCACACGTGAAGTATGTTGAATTATGGGAGTTTGTTGAAATAAATCCAAACTAAGAGCTAGATCCAGTAGCTCAAATGATCTCAGCTGCAATTCATTCAGAGTGGTAAAACAGGTTATTATTTATCTTTGTAATTTTTAAAAACCTTAGCCAGATGAGAGAGAGTGTCCCAGAGCAGCGTGAGAGACTGAGGACAACTGGAGAGAAGAGTGACACAGAAACAAGCTTATACGATGGCCCAAAAGGCTTGGGTGGCCAGACACTGCTTTTCCCCCAAAAGAAACCTGAGGCAGAGCAATGGGGAAATTAGGGGGTCTGTCACAGAAGGTAAGTCAGCGACAGGTGGGAAAACAAGGACGAAGCCAGGATGCCTCGCCACGACGCTCCCAGGACCCGGTGGGAGGTGAAGCAGCAGGCAGGGATCAGAGGTGGACTCCGGCTACCCCTGGAGGACCCCTGGGACTGCAGCAGAGGACCCGCCCTAAAAGCTCCCTAGGGGCATCTGTGGCGGCCTAGAGCGATGGCCCTGCACCTCGCTCAGCAAGAAGCATCAGGGCCGCGGAATGGACTGGGCACCCCTCTTGCTGGTCTCAGTGGTTCCCTCCATGCAGATAGCATCCCTCTGGAGGCCTGACCTTCCACGTCCAGCTCAGTCTCAGAAAGGGAGCTCCTGTCCCCGGGCCCGAGTTTAAGGTAATGCCGACACATGGTGCTGGGTACCACTGACATGTGAGTCACGCAGTCCATCACTTACCAAGCGATCTAAATTCAGCATTAGCCATTTTGGTTATCTCAGTAATACTTCTTGGTGAGATAGCTTCTTCACACAACTTACAATGTGTGGGCTAATAAAAAAAATATTGCTGGAATATGATAAAAAGACTTTTAAAAGGTCAGTGTTGAAACTCCTTAGGAGGGAAAAGAAGATGTATTTACTTTTCCACTTTCTATGTTCCTGTCCTTGGCTCTCGAGGTCAGAGAGAACCAAGGCTCCTGTTAAAGCTAGAAAGGTTCTCCCAGCCTCTCCATCCACACCACAATCCTAAGGATTTCCAGAGCTGTCTACTTCCCAAATTTGCATTCCTATCTCTGGGCATGTCTATACAACTCTGTAATTCAGTGTCAAAATCCACAGCATTTTTTTAAACAAAATGACATAGTTGCATTCTTTAAATACCAGCCACGAAATCACCACTTTAAAAAGATTGTATACATAAGTCCTTTCCTTTTTTAACGTGGTTTGGTCTGAAGACATGCTTATGACTGCCTCTAAAGGGAGGCCCTGGGGAGAGCCTCCCATGGCTTGTGCAGTTGGATATTTTGTTCCAATGCTGTCAGGTTCTTAAACTCCATGGTGTAAAGTTTGACTTGCCAAATGGGCACATTAGACGCAGGGAAAAACTTCATTTGTAATTCAGTGAATTTTAGTCACAACAAAATAATGATCTAACCTGTCCAAACATCCTCTGTGTCTTCCCCCATGTTAACTAAATTCACTTCTTTAAATAACAGTCAGCTCTGAGGATCAAGTTAAAATCTACCATATTTCAAGTTCTACTCTGAGCATACTCTGTGCCTGTGGCATGACTTCACACTCATACTGGCATTCATTTTTTGCATTTCCTATATTTCCCCAAAATAAATTTATTGGATATTATTTAGGGAGAATTTAAAAGGGTTTTATATTATATTGTGAGGTTCCAGTAAATTCTACTTATCAGGGTTTACTTTCAGCTCAGTGTCATACAACTTCTATACACGATGAGTATATGGATGAGAAGTATTTCAAATGCAAAACCCTCAGCTCTGTGTCATAAATAAGTTTGGGTAAAACCACAAGCCTTCCACGGAATCGTCCCTGCAAAGATGGCCCATCTTCTCTGCAAGCAGCAACCTGGGAATCAAGGGAAAACCCACAGTCATCCATCCGTTCAGAAACACAGACCCGATCCGTGACACCGAACGAGAACCTCCCTTACCTCTCTTTGGCCAGGAGAACAGACATGCCCTCGAGCTTGGCAAACTCTTCCGACATGAGGGATCCCTTTTCTGAAACCTAGTCGAAAAATGTGGTAATTCAGACCACCAGGGCACTACCCGGAGAGAACGCCTCCTAGTGCACTCGAAAAATAATTTCCTGACTGCACTAAATCCAAGGGAGAGCCCCAACAGAACTCCTCACTGATGTTTAATTCCAAAGACGGAGGAGGGCCTGGAGCCGGCAGAGGCAAGCACCAAGAAGCCTCTGTGATGTGACAAGGGCAACGTGCTGAAGCCTCAGAAGGACTCTGCGATATTCTGTGAAAGAACAAACAGTAAATTCTAATGAGTCTGAATTCACGTTACAGGCTCCAGTGAAGGAACAAAACGTATAGGTTTACTTTTAAATATGTGGCAGATCTATCGGTGATCCTGGGATTCCGTCTAGTTTGAAGTGAGCTGAATAAATGTGAGCTACTCACATTACACAGGCTCACCACAGAGGCTATGAAGGCAGTAATAGTCCAAGTACCTTCATGTGTCAGGGCAGCAGTTCGGCTAGTAAAATCCATCTAAAAGAGTTGCTTTTCATATTTTTTAAAGCAATTATTTCATAAAACAACTTGTGATATTTGTAATGCTGCTTAACATGTTCTGAAAGCAAAAGTTCAATCATGGGCAACATTTTGATTAACAAAGTTAAAGCCTGTCCTCAATGTTGAGCTTCAGAGGAAGAGAGCGCCTCCCTGATCCTGATTCTCCCTACCTGTGAGACACCATGGATGCCGGTAAGCTTCCAAAACCTTTCAAAGTATAATTTTGATGAGTATTTACTCATTGGTAATGATAAACTGTTTTTGATTGGGTCTGCAAACACTACTTTTTAGGAAAGTTAAATTTAAAAGGAAACCCTGTTTCTCAAGTTGCTAAGCATTGGGTCCTGGCAGCAGGCGCTGGTGACCAGCAGACACCAGGTTCACATACCGTGTCCAAGGCGGAGGCCACCGTTTCCTCTTCCCTGTGGGACTGAAGCTCGATCACCATGACACCACTGTCACAAACCCGGAGCCTGACGACCGCAGGCGAGAGAGCAAAGCGTGAGCATCTGGGTCTGCCACTGCTAAGGAGGTGCACATGTCCTTTACTTTCTTTTTCCCCAAGTAGGAGGGCAGTGTTGGCACAAGACAACACTTACAACAACCACGAGAGCAACTAAGGCACAACAGAAAAGCTCACGAATAAGCAGTTAATAAACTATGGGCTATAATCCACATGCTCAGTAAAATGGCTACTTTTTTTTAACCCGAGGATGAGGAAAATACAGTTCAGAGCTGCACATCTGTAGTTCTCCGTCTGGAGAGACTAATAACATGGAATTGAAGTCCAGTAAAGGACTGACTGGTTGCCCTGACCTGTGGGGTGAGCCCTCACTCATCTCACGGCCCCTGATCAAGGCCACGCCCAGCCTGGCAAGGATGGAAGCCGGGGGCCAGATGGGCTTGTGGTGCCAAAGGAACGTGTTCACATGTGATCCCAGGAGGGGCCGTGGGCCGGCTCCCCACGCAGGATGGGAGAGCGGGCAGGGTGCCCCTGCCACCTGTCTGCGGGACCCTGGCTGCTCGGCCAGCTTCCTGTGGGGGTTCTTTTACCTGAGAGGTGACTTCAGTGCCTCTAGCATCTTGCATGCAATCAGCGAGTCTTCTGGTGAGAGCAACTGATGGAGAAAAGCCCAGTATACATCATGAATTGATAGAGTGATGCTATATAATTATAGTCATCACAAAAACAGACAAGGAAATCTAAAACAAATTATTTATTGAGGATTTGAGGCAAAAAGTTTTAAGAATCAGACTTGTATTCATTAAATCAGTGCTATACTTACCCAAGAGAAATACAAATCATATATGTAATTTAAATTTTTCTAGTAGCCACAATTAAAAATAAAAAGAAATGGGTGAAATTAACTTGAACACATATATTTTATTTAACCCAGTAGATCAAAAAATTCATCATATGACATATAAAAAGTGTTAATGAGACAGTTAAAATTTCTTAATCTGTATGTTCTAAGTCTTCTAAATCTGGCGTGTGACTTATACTTAGAGCACATCTCAGTTTGTACTAATTACGTTTCAAGTTCACAAGGGTCACATGTGACTAGCTAGCAGCTCCCTGCCAGACCACGCCGCCTCAGAGCGTCAGCCCAGGGTGGTGGCTGACAAGCATGGCTTTGAGTCGCACAATGGGTCTGCAGCCAGCCCAGGCTGGGTCTAAATTCCTGTCAAACCCTATCTCCAGGGAGAGCTTGGTCAGATGATTTAATCTTTAAAGTTAATTTCCTCATCCCCAAATAATCCCCCAAGGGGGATAGTAAAAGGAGCCACCTCACCAAGTTATGGGAGATGAACGAGAGATGCAAAGTGCCTGGTGGATAGCAAGTACTCACTGACGGCAGATATGATGACTGTTCAAAACACAGCAGAGGACTGGGGTGAACTCTGCAGACACCCATCAGTCACCTGCACAGAGGTGACTGCCGACACAAACCATGTTTGAACGCAAGGCGCGGAGCCTCGGTGGGCACGGACACCTGGGTGCAAAGGGTGATGAGAGCTGAGCGGCCACTGCTGTTCCAGGGCCGGGGCAGGGCCACTTTCCCTCCCTATCATCCACGGGCAATCTGTACCCAAGCCACCTAACTATCCCAGACAAGAGGCATCCTACACAACTTACTGATCACAACACAAACAGAACATTAAGCTGCAAAGTATCAGTCAGTCCAGACCTTCCAGAAAACTGAGTCCCAGCGAGGTTAAGTAAGCTACTCAAGGTCACTCAGCAAATCATTGGCAAAACCAGGTACAGAATATACCTCCTGGACCACAGGGCAGTATTCTTTTCAATGCGCCACATCTCAAAATAGTTTTGATATTCATGACCCTTCCTCAAATTGTGTTCACTGGAGGGCACTCTGTTGTATTGAGAAAGTCTGTAATTAGTTAAAAGAGTATCCAAACATTCTTACTTCCATCCCTCGTGCTCAGTTTACCAAGCAGTACACCTCTGTGAGTGACATTATTCCCCCTCGTTCCTATTAAAATATTAAATAAAAGAATTATGTTATAATTAGCACCAGTGAGCACTTCTCACGGAAATCATAATCAAGAGTGAAATCGGATCTAGACAGGCACTGTCATGGCTGCTAACATCGCTGAAAAAGGGTAATCAGACATTAAGCAGTTCCTGATGGAAATGCACAACACTCTCTATGAAATACACTGGTCAGCAAGGGAAAACTGGATGTAACCACCACTTCCCAGGGAATATACAGGACAGGGAAGCATGTTAACACGCATGTCAGCAACACCCGGACTCTGAGACACTCTGTAAGATAAACAACTGGTTTCTTAAATGAACAAATTATGTGGGGGAAAAAAGAGATGGGAGAAGGAGAAACTATGGAATTCACATGAACCTGCGAGACAAATCAACCAACTGCAAGGGATCTGATGTGAACACGAGGTATTTGATAATATTAAAAATTATTTTTGACTTCTCAGGTGTGAAATGGGATTATATACATTTAAAGCATCTTTATCATTCTAATTATATATTGAAATATTTACAGATAAAGTGATGTGATGTCTGGGATTTGCTTTAAAATAATTTTGAGTAGCTCTCACTAGCCTCAGATGTGAGAATTTGAATGTAACAAAATGATAATTTTGAGTGGGGATTGGCTTACAGATGCAGCTGGATAATGGACACATAGGAATTCATTATGGTATTCTATTTTATCATGTTTGATATATTTCTTAATGTAAGTGCTTTAATAACTAAGTTTTGATTGCCTGAATAATATTAGACTAGAAAATGAATCTGTATTATGAAATTAATAGTATACTCTGCCTTAAGACTAGATATGTGCAAATTTATCTAAATACATACAGATAACATATTTCCTTTTGAAAATAAGATAAGCTTCATATCAAATACATTTAGAAAGTTATAGATATCTGAAATAGAAAGTGAAAACAATTTAGAAGACTACTGACAAAGAACCCAGTAGTAAGTACAATGAACTAAATATTCCTGAAAGAAAACCCAGCATGTTGGTTGAATAAAAACCACATTATGAAAGGAGTTATGCTTATGTTAAGATTTCTGATGATGTGGAAATAATTTGACACAATTTAAAAGGCCCATTTTGGTTTTGTTTTTACCTCTAAATTCACCTGCAATATTCCAGCCAGCTGTCTGGCCAGCTGCATGTGGTACTGAGTACCTGAGCCACAGGTTTCCCTGGTAACTGGGTTGGCTATTCCCATGCTCAGCAAATAGGATTTAAATCTGATGGTCTGTAAATAAGAGGAGAAAATGTACAGATAGACGATGTATAATTGGTCTCTCCACCATAACATTTGAAATCCTTCCATCACGAATTCAATTCTACTCAATTATTTCTCCATCTACCCATTTCTTCTAGCATGTTTCTGTATCGTGAGCTCTAAAAAAGTGGATTCTCGTAGGTCCCTGCATAAATCTAATCATTCTTCTTCCTTCTCCTGTCTTGGGATATGATACTCCATTTACCTCACCAGTTTGGTGCGAGAGACTTAGAGAGCAGCCGTGCCATATTTATGCCAACCAAGTGATACGACTGAGAACTGAGGAAGGAAAATGGCTGTGACCAGGCTGTCGACAAACCAAGTGGGACCGACATCAAACCGACGGCAATGCGGCCAACAGCCCCTCCATACACGTCAGTATTTTCTATGCCCAAGAGAAGGCGGTGACATGTCCTTTACTCCTACTGGAGCTAACAAGGTTTTTATGGTCAACTTTTTGTTTAGCATTTTTCTATATCTTCAAGTCCAACAAGAAATAAATTACTACACTAAGAAAGCAAATTGGTAAATGGCCAAAACATCATTGCGTTGTATGTATGACCTAGATCTCAAAACCTTAAAAAGGCGATGTATTTACCTCATCTTCTGTGATGTCACTTTGCTTGTCTTTAATCTTAGTAGCAATTGATTTTGATAACTCCACCATTTCTTTAGCCTGTTGAGGGAACAGTAAAAGACTGGAAAGAAGTAATCTCCCCAAAGTGTTTGCTAACAAAGTCATGAGAAAACCGTTACACAGTCAGTGCGCGTGTCAGCGGTGTCAGAGACATGTACCTTGACCATTGGCTTGCTGAGGTCTTCAAAAGCCTGAAATGAGAAACGAGTTTGTGTTGCAATCTGTCCAAAGAATTAAAACATTTTGAAACAATGAAGCATTTTATTTTATTCACTATGATAAAAACTTATGAAAATTTCTTGGAAATATCAATTATTTATATATTCTTCTAAGTAATAAATCTACCTTATTCTGAGAATTCAGTTTAGTTGAGAAACCACAAGTTTTCAGAACAAACCACAAAAAACTTCACTTTTTCAATGAGCAAAGTTATTCTGATTAGGCAAAAAGGTGACATAAGTAACAGTTCAGAAAAATACTATTTACTGTTCTTTGACACAAGCAAGAAAATTTGTCATTATTATTTCCCCAAATCATTTCCTGATGGGAGGCCAAGAGTCAAGGGCATTGTAAAGCTTTCCTGGGTGAAACAGGTGATATGCAGCCTCAGGAATACATCTTTGAGCTCAACAATTCTGGTTTTAATAGCAGCTGTGATTTAACTGAAGAGGTAAACTGACGTGTTTATGCCACGTTATCTGGGCCGACAGCCGAGAGGCTGGAACAAACCTGTGTCTTCGTGGCTCTGTCGGTGTTCCATCCAGGACCATAGCTGGGGCTCTGGAGCCTTTGTGGGGGGGTCAGATTGGAGGAAAGATGAATAAGCAGAAGGTGAAGAACCAGTGTGACCTCCCTACAGCAGTGTTGTAAACGTTTGTCCATCCTTGGCTTGAACGTTCCCGGGCCGTGTGCTCCTTTGGCCTGTGGGTGGGGTGTGGCAGCAGGAGTGTTCAGGCACATGTGTGCCGAACGGGAGGCAAGCAGTTGATTCTTACAAAATCCCATCCTCTGCCTGTGACTGTTCCAGCTCCAAGTGCTCACACTGTGGGCACATAGGGCCCATGCCTCGTTTAGTGCCCTGGGGGATGAAAGCGTTTCTGAGGCAAAGTCCACTGCACATGTGACATGGCCCTGTCCTTGCACAGGCATCCGGGCCATGACTGCATCTTAGTGTCAGGAGATACCTACGTTTATTGATGTCACCTTTGTCCCGGCAAACTTGGCAAACTCTGCTTAAATGACCCTGATACTGCCTGTCAGAAGGTTGACCGAGTCCCTGGGGGAGGCCAAGTATGGATGTGGCTGAAGGAACCCATGCTGAGCTTTGGTTCTGACAAAAGAGCTAAGTGGGGGTGAGGTGGGAAGGGATGGAGGCTGTGAGCAAGTACAGCCTGTCTCTGCCTGTCCCCTGGGAGCAGCCTGACATTTAATTCTCTGAGATCAAAAGGAAGCTGGGACAGCAAACAGTGACTCCTCCCAAAAAAGAGCCCTGATCCAAGCCAGCTCTTCCTCCCCAGCTGTGCAATGAGCTGGCCCAGTACCTAGATGCCCATCCTATCTATGTCCACTGTGGCACTGAGGCCAGGCCACCAGGGGAGGGGAAGTCAGGGTCGGGATGGAAGGAGCACTTGGTCTCATCCCGGTGTTGGTACCAGTTTATGGAGCTGTTAGTTCATTGTGACTTCAGGGCAACTGAATGTGGCAGGTCTATCAGGCTTGGCTCACAGTGTGGGGAAAATTGTGAGGGGCTCTCCCTACCCCAGAGACAGGGGATCCCCACCTCTCCCTACTCTGGGGACTGAGGGGATCCCCATAGGGCCTTGGGGGATCCGACTGTGCCCATTTAATGGGGAGTGTCAAGGGCTGGGCACCCTGCTGGGAAGGGTCTGTCCTTGCTGCCCAAAGAAGGATTGTCCCTGCCACATGCCGTGCTGTCCCCAGGACCAAACACTCTCCAGGGTTTGGAAAGGATCTTTTTTTCCGACCCCCATGAACTCTGAGATGTCTCTCTGGCAATTTCTGACTTCCCCCACTGAACTCTTACTGGATTCCAGCTCCGTGCCCTGTGGGTGGCTGGAGGCAAGCACTTCTGTTCTTGTGTGGATGCACATTCATGCCTCCATTTAGTTTTCCAGCTTAGCCATTTCACCTGCAGCCATGCAACTCGCCACCTCTGCCAGCTTCCCCCTCTCCCAGGGCACTGTTGCACCCTCGCTGTGCCCTCTGTGTTGCTGAGGCCGGACATCATCAGCTGGACTGTGAAGTCTTCCTGTCCTGAGCAGCTTTTGGTTAAGAAGTCATCCTGGGTCTTCATCTGTGGCAGCTACCTTGCTGGTCTGGTTGCTCCAGGCTGGATTTGGGACATGTAGGGGTCGCCTCAGAGCCTCATTTTATTTAAAGCTCAGTGGTAAATGCACTGAAGTATTACGGTGCCTGTTGCTGGGTGGTGGGACTCCTGGGTGATTTTTTCCTCTTCCGGGGTTTTGGTTTGGTTTTGTATGCCACTGTAACAAGGTACTATCAACTGGGGGTCTTAAACAACGAACTCATTTCTCAGTCTGGAGACTGGCGAGTCTGCGGTCGAGGTGCTGGGTGCCTTGGTGCCCAGGGAGGGCCCTGCTCCTTGTCTTCAGGGGCACCTGTCCTCTCACTGTGTCCTCACGTGCCAGGGAGGAGCACGAGGTAGCACTCCGGTGTCTTCGCATAAAGGCACCAATCTCATGAAGACTCCACCCTCTTGACCGAACCATCTAAACCTAATTACTTCCCAAGGCCCCCCACCCTCAGTACAGTCACATTGGGGGCCAAGGCTTCAGCACAGGAACTTTGGGAGGTGGGGCACGCATTCAGTCTGTGGCACTCTAATAAAAGGAGCGTGCATTTTGCTGTCAGGCCAACATGGGGTGAAACTGTAGCACTGCCATCCAGTAGCTCTGTGAGGTTGGGGATGTAAGGTACCCTCTCTGTGTCATCATTTTCCCATATGGGCATTGGGGTATTGCTGAAGGACCCTTAGCTGAAAGGACATCGTGGGTCCCTGCAGGGAGCTCAGGGGGCCTGCCTCTTGCTCCTGCTCCCCTGGGGCCATGTGGTGGGTGACCCATGAAATAACAGCCAGGCTGGTCACGGGTCTCCTGCGCTGTGTCCTTCCAGTGATCTGCAGAATGTGGCCACTGGTTCCTTCGCCTCTGTGTCTGCTGCGCTGGTGCTCTGCCCCACTGAGCTTGTCAGATGCCAGCTGCACACCATGCATGAGATGGAGACGTCGGGAAAGATAACCAGAAGGCAGAAGTAAGTTTCACTTGGGCACAAATGTTAGGTCTCTGTTGCCTTGGTGTACTGAGTGTCTTAAATTTTATACTGTACTAAAGTCAGGTGGCAGATAGAGAGGCAGACTTACCTAGTCCGAAATGTTGTGTTTCTAGAACACTTTCCCCTATCAGGCAGAGGACAGTTTCTGAATGGACTGTCTGTGATGGCTGAACTGAGCCCCCCATCCCACAGGATGTTGTGGGCAGACATGTAATAGCCCAGAAGCCAGGGAGCCAGGAGCTGATGTCCACACCCCTTTGGCCTGTTGAGTGCAGAAGGCACGCTCGCCAGCTGTATTTGGAGGCACAGAGCAGACAGGTTTGGAACCATGTCCGAGAGCTGGGTGTTCTGAGCTGAATGTTTGTATCCCATTCCCACGTTTACATGGGCTGGTCACCTCAGATCCCGGTGGTACCTTCCTTTACCTTCCTCTTGAATTCTTCTACACCTGCAAAGGGCCCCTGTTGTGGAAACCCTCAGCAAAACTCCTGAGGGCAGCTGCTCTTCAGAGATGAAATGGTTCTCCAGCTGAGTCTTGAAACCAGTCTCGTTACCCTAGGAGGGTGGAGAACATGCAGTGACTTATTTGAATTGTAAAACAATTTGTTGTCCTTACTGATCTCAAAACTTTCTTATTTATCTTAACATCTGGCAGACTGAAGTTTTGGTTGTGGACACTGCTGTGGTTAGTTAGCTCAAAGCCTGTACATCTGCTGGGAAAAACCAGTAGATAAAGTGACCGTTTTCAGAGGGATAGGCCCCTGCAGGGAGGGTGGAGTTTGAAATTTCTGCACCCTTGTGATTCATTACGACCAACTTGGATCTATTATGCAGAGCTTAGAGGTCCAAAAGTATAAGTCTTAAAAGCTTTTTGTTGAAATACTATGTGCACACAGAAATCATAAGTATGTGGTTCTGGTGAATAGTCACAAAACGAACATGCTTGCGTGACCAGTGCCCAGATTAAGGAATAACACACTAGCAACACCCAGAAAGTTGTCTTCATGTCCCTTGGAACTGCTTAAGGTGTTTCTTTTAAAAAGTAATTGTGAGGAGTAACTTGGGAAGATGGCGGCATGAGCAGGGCAGCAGAAATCTCCTCCCAAAACTATATTTATTTACGAAAATACAGCAAATACAACTATTCCTAAAAGAGAGACCAGAATACACAGGAAAGCGCACAGCATGCAGCTACACCCGAGAGGACTCGGCACCCCAAGAGGCGGGTAAGATACAGAACCGCGACCTGGCGGGACCCGAGCCCTCCCCCACCCCAGCGCACCAGCCGGAGGAGAGGATTTATAGCCGGGAGGGAGTGGAAGTGCACCCCGCGAAATAACCCGCCCCCGTGACCTGCGCAGAGAGCGCTGACACGCATAGCGCAGTATAGCAGAGATTGGAGCGACAGAGGGGCAGGATCTGAGCGGGGAATGCACCAGGGTGCTTGTAGCCGGCTCCCGGGAAGGAAAAAAAAAGAAAAGCACGCGCTTTCTTCAGTAGTCGTAAAGAGACAGGAGCCCAGTGGAGGAGAGGGATCGCCCCGGCACACAGCCCAGCAGGCTGGGAGTCCTGGGGAGTTTCGGACGCCTTAGCTGGCGACTGGGAAAGTGTGGCCGCACTTAGACTTCTCACTGAGATGAACAGCCTCCCATTCGTTCCCACCTTGTCCAGAGCTATAAAGGGTCCTGCGGAGCAGCACAGCCATGGCTGCGGAATAGTGGGCAATAGCGCCACCTACAGCATCCCCACAGAATCTAATCCCGGTGGGCGGTTTTTTGGGTTTTTTTGTTTTGTTTTTTCTTTTTTCTTTCTTTCTTTTTTTAAAAATCTTTTTAAAGTCTTAAAGAGCCCAGCTGAAATACGTGGCAAATACCAGCAACCACTTCTATAGCCATGAAAAGACAGGAATATGGTCCAGACTAAAATCAACCACACAATCCCAGAGAGGGAGCCTGAAGGGATGGAAATGCACAGTCTTCCTGAAAAAGAATTCAGAATAAAAGTCATAACCATGCTGACGGACCTACAGAGAAATGTGCAAGAGCTGAGGGAGGAAGTGAGGGAAGTGAGGAAAGACAATGCAGAAATCACACAAGCGATCGACAGGCTTAACAGCAGAATGGATGAGATGCAAGAGACTGTTAATGGAATAGAAATCAGAGAACAGGAGTACAGAGCAGCTGAGGCAGAGAGAGATAAAAGGATTTCTAGGAATGAAAGAATATTAAGAGAACTGTGTGACCAATCCAAACAGAACAATATTCGCATTATAGGAGTACCAGAGGAAGAAGAGAGAGAAAAAGGGATAGAAAGTGTCTTTGAAGAAATAATTGCAGAAAACTTTCCCTCGCTGGGGAAGGAAATAGTCTCACATTCCACTGAAGCCCACAGATCTCCCAACACAAGGGACCCAAGGAAGACAACACCAAGACACATAATAATTAAGAGGGCAAAGATCAAAGATAAAGACAGACTATTAAAGGCACCTAGAGAGAGAAAAAAGATCACCTACAAAGGACAACCCATCAGACTATCAACAGACTTCTCAACAGAAACCTTACAGGCCAGAGGAGAATGGCATGATATATTTAACATCATGAAACAGAAGGGCCTCGAACCAAGAATATTGTATCCAGCACGATTATCATTTAAATATGATGGAGGGATTAAACAATTTCCAGACAAACGAAAGTTGAGAGAGTTTGCCTCTCATAAACCACCATTACAGGATATCTTAAATGGACTGCTCCAGAGGGAAGCACCCCTAAGGCTAAAGAGATGTCACCAGAGAAAAAAAAATCATAGCAAAGAAAGCAGACCATCCAAATACTAACTAAAGGCAAAGAATAAAACACCTAGTATATAAAGAATGGAGAAGGAAGAATAAGAAGGGAGAGAAATAAAGAAACATCAGACTGTGTTTACAAATACTTAACAAGAAAGTTAAGTCAGATTGTTAGATAGTAAAGAAGCAACCCTTGAACCCTTGGTAACCATGAATCTAAAGCCAGCAATGGCAATAACTATATATCTATCAATAATCACCCTAAATATAAATGGACTGAATGCACCAATCAAAAGACACAGAGCAATAGAATGGATAAAAAGCAAGACCCATCTATATGCTGCTTACAATAGACTCACCTCAAACCCAAAGATATACACAGACTAAAAGTGAAGGGATGGAAAAAGATATTTCATGCAAACAACAAAGAGAAAAAAGCAGGTGTTGCAGTACTTGTATCAGACAAAATAGACTTCAAAATGAAGAAAGCAGCAAGAGATAAAGAAGGACATTACATAATGATAAAGGGGTCAGTCCAACAAGAAGATATAACCATTATAAATATATATGCACCCAACACAGGAGCGCCAGCATATGTGAAACAAATACTAACAGAATTAAAGGAGGAAATAGACAGCAATGCATTCATTTTAGGAGACTTCAACACACCACTCACTCCAAAGGACAGATCAACCAGACAGAGAATAAGTAAAGACACAGAGGCACTGAACATCACACTAGAACAGATGGACCTAACAGACATCTACAGAACTCTGCACCCAAAAGCAACAGGATACACATTCTTCACAAGTGCACATGGAATATTTTCCTGAATAGACTACATACTAGGCCACAAAAAGAACCTCAGTAATTTCAAAAATATTGAAATCCTACCAACCAACTTCTCAGATCACAAAGGTATAAAACTAGAAATAAATTTTAGAAAGAAATCAAAAAGGCTCACAAATACATGGAGACTTAACAACATTCTCCTAATTAATCAATGAGTTAACGACCAAATCAAAACAGAAATCGAAGAATATATGGAGACTAATGACAACAACAACACAAAGCCACAACTTCTGTGGGACGCAGCAAAGGCACTTCTAAGAGGAAAGTATATTGCAATCCAGGCCTATTTAAAGAAAGGAGAACATTTCCAAATGAATAGCCTAAGACACAATTACTGAAATTGGAAAAAGAAGAACATATGAGGCCCAAAGTCACCAGAAAGAGGGACATAATAAAGATCAGAGAAGAAATAAATAAAATTGAGAAGAATAAAACAATAGAAATATCAATGAAACCAAGAGCTGGTTCTTTGAAAAAATAAACAAAATAGATAAACCCCTAGCCAGACTCATTAAGAGAAAAAGAGAATCTACACACATAAACACAATCAGAAATGAGAAAGGAAAAATAATGACAGACCTCACAGAAATACAAAGACTTATAAGAGAATATTATGAGAATCTATATGCTAACAAGCTGGAAAATATAGAAGAAATGGACAACTTCTTAGAAAAATACAACCTTCCAAGACTGACCAAGCAAGAAAAAGAAAAACTAAACAGACCAATCACCAGTGACGAAATTGAATTGGTAATCAAAAAACTACCCAAGAACAAAACCCCTGGACCTGATGGATTCACCTCTGAATTCTACCAGACATAGGAGAAGAAATAACACCCATTCTCCTTAAAGTTTTCCAAAAAATATAAGAGGAGGGAATACTTCCAAACTCATTCTATGAAGCCAGCATCACTCTAATACCAAAACCGGGCAAAGACCTCACCAAAAAAGAAAATTACAGACCAATATCCCTGATGAACGTAGATGCCAAAATACTCAACAAAATATTAGCAAACCTAATTCAAAAATACATCAAGAGGATCATACACCATGATCAAGTGGGACTCATCCCAGGGATGCAAGGATGGTACAACATTCAAAAATCCATCAACATCATCCACCACATCAACAAAAAGAAGAACAAAAACCACATGATCATCTCCATAGATGCTGAAAAAGCATTTGACAAAATTCAGCATCCATTCCTGATTAAAACTCTCAACAAAATGGGTATAGACGGCAAGTACCTCAACATCATAAAGGCCATATATGACAAACCCACAGCTAACATCATACGTAACGGCTAGAAGCTGAAAGCTTTTCATCTAAGATCAGGAACAAGACAGGGATGCCCACTCTCTCCACTGTTATTCAACATAGTACTGGAGGTCCTAGCCATGGCAATCAGACAAAACAAACATATACAAGGCATCCAGACTGGTAAAGAAGAAGTCAAATTGTCACTATTTGCAGATGACATGATACTGTGCATAAAAAACCCTAAAGACTCCATTCCAAAACTGCTAGAACTAATATCTGAATTCAGCAAAGTTGCAGGATACAAAATTAACACACAGAAATCTGTTGCTTTCCTATACACTAACGATGAACTAACAGAAAGAGAAATCAGAAAAACAATTCCATTCACAATTGCATCAAAAAGAATAAAATACCTAGGAATAAACCTAACGAAGGAAGTGAAAGACCTGTACTCTGAAAACTACAAGACACTCCTAGGAGAAATTAAAGACGACACTAACAAATGGAAATGCATCCCATGCTCTTGGCTAGGAAGAATAAATATTGTCAAAATGGCTATACTACCTAAAGCAATCTACAAATACAACGCAGTCCCTATCAAACTACAAACACGTTTCTTCAGTGAACTGGAACAAATAATTCTAAAATTCATATGGAACCACAAAAGACCCCGAATAGCCAAAGCAATCCTGAGAAGGAGGAATAAAACAGGGGGAATTACGCTCCCTGACTTCAAGCTCTACTACAAAGCCACAGTAATCAAGACAATTTGGTATTGGCACAAAAACAGACCCACAGACCAGGGGAACAGAATAGAAAATCCAACATTAACCCAAACATACACAGTAAATTAATATTTGATAAAGGAGCCTTAGATATACAATGGGGGAGATGACAGCCTCTTTAGCAGCTGGTGTTGGAAAAACTGGACAGCTACATGTAAGAGAATGAAACTGGATTACTGTCTAGCCCCATACACAAAGGTAAACTCAAGGTGGATCAAAGACCTGAATGTAAGTCATGAAACCATAAAACTCTTAGAAAAAAACATAGGCAAAAATCTCTTGGACATAAACATGATTAACTTCTTCATGAACATATCTCCCTGGGCAAGGGAAACAAAAGCAAAAATGAACAAGTGGGACTATATCAAGATGAAAAGCTTCTGTACAGCAAAGGGCACCATCAGTAGAACAAAAGACATCCTACACTATGGGAGAATATATTCATAAATGACGTATCTGATAAAGGGTTGACATCCAAAATATATAAAGAACTCACGCACCTTAACAAACAAAAAGCAAATAATCCAATTAAGAAATGGGCAGAGGACATGAATAGACACTTCTCCAAAGAAGAAATTCAGATGGCCAACAGGCACATGAAAAGATGCTCCACATCGCTAATCATCAGAGAAATGCAGATTAAAACCACAATGAGATATCACCTCACACCAGTGAGGATGGCCAACATCCAAAACACAAACAACAACAAATGTTGGCGAGGATGTGGAGAAAAGGGAACCCTCCTACACTGCTGGTGGGAATGCAAATTAGTTCAACTATTGTGGAAAGCAGTATGGAGGTTCCTCAAAAAACTCAAAATAGAAATACCGTTTGACCCAGGAATTCCACTCCTAGGAATTTACCCTAAGACTGCCACAGCTCATTTTGAAAAAGACATATGCACCCCTATGTTTATCACAGCACCATTTACAATAGCCAGGAAATGGAAGCAACCTAAGTGTCCATCAGCAGATGAATGGATAAGGAAAATGTGGTACATATACACAATGGAATATTATTCAGCCATAGGAAGAAAACAAATCCTACCATTTGCAACAACATGGATGGAGCTAGAGGGTATTATGCTCAGTGAAATAAGCCAAGCCGAAAAAGACAAGTATTAAATGATTTCACTCATATGTGGAGTATAAAAACAAAGAAAAAATACTGAAGGAACAAAACAGCAGCAGACTCACAGAACCCAAGAACGGACTAATAGTTACCAAAGGGAAAGGAACTGGGGAAGATGGGCGGGAAGGGAGGGATAAGAGGGAAAAAGGGGCATTACGATTAGCAGACGTATTGTTGGGGGGGGGCACGGGAGGGCTGTGTAACTCAGAGAAGACAAGTAGTGATTCTGCAGCATCTCACTACGCTGATGGACAGTGACTGTAATGGGGTTGGTGGGGGGGACCTGATGAATGGGTAGTTTAATAAGCATAATACTGCACATGTATTCGTAGATTAATGATACCAAAATAAATTATATATAAAAGAAAAAAGTAATTGTGAGATCCAAAAGTCTTAAGCGAATGGACCCCTGACACCCAAGTAAAAATTGGTTGATTGTGTTTCAAGCAGAGCAGTGCCCCTACTGGGGCGTAGTGCAGCTTGGATTCTGAGACTTGGCTTGGTAGGCAGCTGACTGTGCAGAATTGGGGCCGTTTTTTTTTTGTTGTTTGAATTGCAGAACGGGAGCACTGAGTGGGAAAGACTGGTGAGCGGGGACTGCCTGGCGAAGCCTCCTGAAGTCCTTAGCAGGAAGGAGTCCTCACAGGCAGACCCTTATTCCCTCCAGGCCAGGGCACCTGCCGAGAACAGACGGGGGAGCGAGGGCTCGCTGAGCTGCACCAAGTCTGGAGTGTCTGGTGCTGTTCTGAGGGATGACGCCCACCACGGTGCATGCCATCCCACAGGGAGTCTGGACGGAGTGTCTGCTGCGGGGCTCCGAGCTGCTTCAAATGAAAGCCTTGCAGACCTACCTCTTAAGGACTGAATTCTTGGTGCTTCTTTGCCTTACAGGAACTGTAGCTCGGTTCTTAAATTTCTTTTTTCTTCAAGTGACATTTACCCCCTTGCTCGCTTCCCTGCACTGAACAGAACAAAACAAGCCCCAAACACCTGGACAAATCCCTCAGAACACCAGATCAAAAGGAAGGGAGGAGTCAGGGAGGGAAGGACCTGGGAAAATACAGTGCCACTTATTCTCGCCCAGTTTGGACAGTTCCTTGTAACTCACTCACCATTGAAAAATGGATATTAGCTCTTTATCTAATATCTGCGATAATAAGATTTCTGGAAATGTGTGAATGCCCTTTAATGAAACTTCTTTGCCATAGAATAGTTCAGGTGGTAGAAGCTATCATAAAACAGTTGTATCTTTGTTTCTGGTAGAGATTTCCTGCCCACAGGCTTTTATTCTCAGAGTCTGGTTCCTCTGTCACAGGTCAGCTGCTGACTGCGGGGTGGGGCGTGAGTTGGTGGGATACATGACTGCCCCTTCCTCCCTGCCTTAACCTGCCTCTCCCTGTCTGCTCCCAGTACAGTTTGGTCTGTTGTGAAGAGAATCCTTAGGAAGGAGGGTCCCTTGGGCTTCTACCAGGGACTCTCGAGCACTTTACTTTGAGAAGTACCTGGTTATTTCCTCTTCTTCAGCGGCTATGAACTGAACCAGTCATTTTTTGCATCAGGAAGATCAAAAGATGAACTAGGAAAGTGTTCGCGTGGACAGCTGTTGGGTTTGAGCGTCCCAGCTTCCCAGTGGGGCCCCGCGGGGGTCTGCATGCACAACGATGGTGGGTGCTTCTCCCTCTGGGCACTGTCCCCTCCTCAGGATGGGCTGGAGCAGTGCACGCAGACTTCACTGGGATGTTTGTTAATTTGCTCTGCATCCATTTTAGGGGAGAATCCCATTCCCTGTGGGGAGCCACCAATAAATAGGGAATCACCTCACAGTAAGCTCAAAACCTGGGGACTGTTGTGCCCAAGTCGCGAGTCCCCGAGAGACCACCAAGGAGCCGATTCCGATGCAAACACAAAAGGGTCATTTATTTCTAGCTCGAGCTTGGACTCACACCCTTTACCGACGCAGCGGGTTAGGAATGTGAGCCCTGAGCTCAGGGTAGGCAAGGTTTTTATGCATTACAGGTTCAGGAAGAGGGGATTCTAACTTGGCATAAGCTGATTGGGGGTTTTGGAAGTTAAACGACTGTTATTGGTTAAGTTCGGCTGGCCTGACCATAATGATGTAACCTGCGGGGTATGTTATCTATGGTCAGGTGAGTGGTTGCTAGTCCTCACTGGGGTCCGTTCATGTAAATGAAGGATGCAAACTTATCAATTTTAACTGGTAGAGGCATGTTATCTTCAAGGAGCAGGAGTGTTGCTAGGGGAACTATCTGGAGTGGGGGTCTACAGGCCCCGGTGGCCATTCGTCCGTGTTCTCAAGACACGTACATCTCGTACACCTGGGAGCATCGGGAACAGATCGCCAGCCTTGAGATAAGACATTGTTCTAATATCAGTTCCTGTGGTTAGGAAACTTTTCAAGGTTTCTTCCAGAGCCAGGCCTGGCTCAGGCCTCAGATGGAGATTAGGCACAAAAAACAGAGTCAGTCCTGTTCTGTCCTTCATTTAGGTTCACACAGTCAGATTTGTTAAAATGGCTTCTCTTATGCTAACTCTAAGGTCTCACAGTGACAAGCCTTGGGTGTGTTTTGAGAGCAGTGGAGGTATAGTTCTTTCTAGCCCGTCCCGTTTTGCTGTTGGACATGACTGCATCCATGTTCGACTCATGGGGCTGCTTCCTTTTTCTTAAACACCCCCCCAGTGTTGGGGACCTATCCTGGGCTAACTGCTGTGTTTTAATAAGAACTTTGGTTTTCCGTGGTGAAGGAAGAATCAGCTGTGGGGCATTAAAATGCTAAAGCAGGTCAGAGTGACAGAGTGAAAAGACGCAGCCTGGACTTCAGCGGCCTCTGCTCTCGGTCTTCCTGTCGGGGCCTGCCGACCATGCTGGGGCCTGTTCTGCGGTGATGAGGGGAGACCCCGCTACCAGACGGAAGCCTGTGCAATCTGACAGCCCCTCAGAGAATCACATCTGTAGCATTTCTGTTGGCACCTGCCTGCCACTGCTGATACACTGAGCCCTGGAACTGTCACACTGGCTTGTCCTGAGGCCACCCATTGGCTAACTTTCTTCTCAGGGCCCGTCAATCTGGCGCTAAGTGGTGGAGTTGGTGGAATCTGCCTCTGGCTGGCTGTTTACCCAGTGGATTGTGTCAAATCTAGAATTCAAGTTCTTTCCGTGTCTGGAACAACAAGCTGGATTTATCAGAACTTTGTAAGTGTTGTGAAAAACGAAGGTGAGTGTCTGCTGACAGCAGAAGCAGAGTGGTGCACAGAGCGGCCGTCCACCGTGCCAAGTCCAGGTGGATTGGCACGGCCCTCGTGCCTGGTGCCCTTTTTCTAGCTGTGTATGTTATCCACGTGGGTGGGTTTGTTTCTAAGCCTCTTTCTTTAGCATACTTTCATTATTCTCAGGAATGTTTAAATTCCTTATTCCTAACCTGTGGACCAGGATTCTTTGTTCTAAATGGCCTGGATGAACTTTTTAAAATAAAGACTTTGTGTAAGGAGACAAAAGTTTTGAGGTTAACACCACTCGTTTTACATAACAGATATTTTCAGAAGATGACCTCTAACAGAAACACTCTGGGATTTAAAAGAAGGTACAACATCTTTAATGCTAAGTCTTCTGGGGTTAGAAATGCACTAAGTGATTTCTAAAGGTGATTTGCCATCGATTTTGAGGGTATACAGGAGGATAAAGATTTTCCAGGTAATGCTTGTATAAAGCTAGCTTTACGTCACTAGTAAGTGAAGACCTGTCCTTCCAGCATGTACAGCTTAACACTGGGACTGTGAGATTGTCTGGATTTTAAAAGGGAGAACAGTCCGGGAAGATGGTGGTATGAGCACGGCGGCAGAAATCTCCTCCCAACACTATATTTATCTACGAAAACACAGCACATACATCTATTCCTAAAAGAGAGACCAGAATACACAGGAAAGCGCACAGCGTGCAGCTACACCCGAGAGGAGTCGGCACCCCAAGAGGCGGGTAAGATACAGAGCCGCGACCTGGCGGGACCCTAGCACTCCCCCACCCGAGCGCACCGGCCGGAGGAGAGGATTCAGAGCCGGGAGGGAGTGGAAGTACATCCTGCAAAGTAGCCAGCCCCAGTGATCTGCGCGGGAAGCACTGACCCATATCGCGCAGTGCAGTGGAGATTGGAGAGACAGAGGGGCAGGATCTGAGTGGGGAACGCGCCAGGGTGCTTGCAGCCGGCTCGCGGGAAGAAAAAAAAAAGCGTGCGCTTTCTTCAGTGGTCTTAAAGAGACAGGAGCCCAGCAGAGGAGCCGGATCGCCCCCGCACACTCAGCAGGCTGGGAGTCCTGGGGAGTTTCAGGCGCCTTAGCTGGCGACTGGGGAAGCCTAGCCATACTTACACTTCTCACTGATATCAACAGCCTCCTATTCGTTCCCACTCCTGCCAGAGCGATAAAGGGCCCTGCAGAACAATGCAGCCATGGCTGCGGAATAGTGGGCAACAGCGCCACCTACAGCATTCCCACAGAATCTACTCCCGTGGGCGTTTTTTTGTTTTGTTTTGTTTTCTTTTCTTTTCTTTCTTTTTCTCTTTTTTTCTTTCTTTCTTTTTTCTTTTTTTCTTTTTTCTCTTTTTTTTCTCTTTTTTTTTCTTCTCTTTTTAAAGTCTTAAAGAGCCCAGCTGACATACGTCGCAACTATCAGTGACCAAATTATACAGCCATGAAAAGACAGAGGAATATGGTTCAGACCAAAATCAACCAGACAACCCCAGAGAGGGAGTCTGAAGGGATGGAAATGCACACCCTCCCTGAAAAAGAATTTAGAATAAAAGTCATTACCATGCTGATGGACCTACAGAGAAATGTGCAAGAGCTGAGGGAGGAAGTGAGGGAACTGAGGAAAGACAATACAGAAATCAGACAAGCGATCGACGGGCTTAACAGCAGAATGGATGAGATGCGAGAGACTGTTAATGGAATAGAAAACAGAGAACAGGAGTACAGAGCAGCTGAGACAGAGAGAGATAAAAGGATTTCTAGGAATGAAAGAATATTAAGAGAACTGTGTGACCAATCCAAACGGAACAATATTCGCATTATAGGAGTACCAGAGGAAGAAGAGAGAGAAAAGGGATAGAAAGTGTCTTTGAAGAAATAATTGCTGAAAACGTTCCCTCGCTGGGGAAGGAAATAGTCTTGCAGTCCACCGAAGCCCACAGATCTCCCAACACAAGGGACCCAAGGAAGACAACACCAAGACACATAATAATTAAGATGGCAAAGATCAAAGATAAAGACAGGGTATTAAAGGCAGCTAGAGAGAGAAAAAAGATCACCTACAAAGGACAAACCATCAGACTATCATGAGACTTCTCAACAGAAACCTTACAGGCCAGAAGAGAATGGCATGATATATTTAATGTTATGAAACAGAAGGGCCTTGAACCAAGAATATTGTATCCAGCACAATTATCATTTAAATATGATGGAGGGATTACACAATTTCCAGACGAATGAAAGTTGAGAGAGTTTGCCTCTCATAAACCACCAATACAGGATATCTTAAATGGACTGCTCTAGATGGAAGCACTCCTAAGGCTAAAAAGGTGACACCAGAGAAAATAAAATCATAGAAAGAAAGCAGACCATTCAAATACTAACCAAAGGCAAAGAATAAAACACCTAGTATATAAAGAAGGGAGAAGGAAGAATAAGAAGGGAGAGAAATAAAGAAACATCAGACTGTGTTTACATATACTTAACAAGAAAGTTAAGTTAGATTGTTAGATAGTAAAGAAGCAACCCTTGAACCCTTGGTAACCAGAAATCTAAACCCAGCAATGGCAATAAGTACATATCTATCAATAATCAACCTAAATGTAAATGGACTGAATGCACCAATCAAAAGACACAGAGTAACAGAATGGATAAAAAAGCAAGACCCATCTATATGCTGCTTACCAGAGACTCACCTCAAACCAAAAGATATACACAGACTAAACGTGAAGGGATGGAAAAAGATATTTCATGCAAACAACAAGGAGAAAAAAGCAGGTGTTGCAGTACTTGTATCAGACAAAATAGACTTCAAAACGAAGAAAGTAGCAAGAGATAAAGAAGGACATTACATAATGATAAAGAGTTCAGTCCAACAAGAAGATATAACCATTATAAATATGCATGCATCCAACACAAGAGCGCCAGCATATGTGAAACAAATACTAAACTAACAGAATTAAAGGAGGAAATACACAGCAATGCATTCATTTTAGACTTCAGCACACCACTCACTCCAAAGGACAGATCAACAAGACAGAAAATAAGTAAAGACACAAAGGCACTGAACAACACACTAGAACAGATGGATCTAACAGACATCTACAGAACTCTACACCCAAAGCAACAGGATACACATTCTTCTCAAGTGCACATGGAACATTTTCCAGAATAGACCACATACTAGGCCACAAAAAGAACCTCAGTAATTTCAAAAACATTGAAATCCTACCAACCAACTTCTCAGATCACCAAGGTATAAAACTAGAAATAAATTTTAGAAAGAAATCAAAAAGGCTCACAAATACATGGAGACTTAACAACACTCTCCTAATTAATCAATGGGTTAATGACCAAATCAAAACAGAAATCAAAGAATATATGGAGACTAATGACAACAACAACACAAAGCCACAACTTCTGTGGGACGCAGCAAAGGCACTTCTACGACGAAAGTATATGGCAATCCAGGCCTATCTAAAGAAGGAAGAACATTCCCAAATGAATAGTCTAAAGACACAATTATTGAAATTGGAAAAAGAAGAACAAATGAGGCCCAAAGTCATCAGAAGGAGGGATATAATAAAGATTAGAGAAGAAATAAATAAAATTGAGAAGAATAAAACAATAGAAAAAAATCAATGAAACCAAGAGCTGGTTCTTTGAAAAAACAAACAAAATAGATAAACCCCTAGCCAGACTCATTAAGAGAAAAAGAGAATCTACACACATAAACAGAATCAGAAACGAGAAAGGAAAAATCACGATGGACCCCACAGAAATACAAAGAATTATAAGAGAATATTATGAGAATCTATATGCTAACAAGCTGGAAAACATAGAAGAAATGGACAACTTCTTAGAAAAATAGAACCTTACAAGCCTGACCAAGTAACAAACAGAAAAACTAAACAGACCAATCACCAGCAACGAAATTGAATCGGTAATCAAAAAACTACCCAAGAACAAAACCCCCGGGCCTGATGGATTCACCTCTGAATTCTACCAGACATATAGAGAAGAAATAACAGTGATTCTCCTTAAAGTTTTCCAA
>JAVSCE010009084.1:0-141210 GCA_032199065.1 Smutsia gigantea
GTCACCTGCACCCCCTAACAGTGGGTTCCAATCTCCCTCTTTGTCCTTTCCTGTGTTCGAGCAGCGAGCATCTGCAGGACTTCTGGGCTTGGCATCAGTAATTCCCCTCAACACCCAGACAAATCCAGATTCCCCTTGGAAACCCCTGACCCCATGTTGGAAATGCTTTTCCACCACACTGGACAAGATAGCGCTTTACACGATTTCTCTGCAGACAGCCTGGCTTCTGACTCAGGGTCTATCTCTAAATGCAACAAGTTTAAAGAGCTAGAGCTGCCACACCCCACAGGCGGCTCCCTGTCAGCTTTCTCTTCCTAAGAGAAGGCTGTAACTGCATTGCTGTATTTTAGTCTATAACTCACAAATTAAAAACTGAAGGAAGAAACACATTTTTTTCTATCAGTGGCTTAAGGGGATTCCACCTCTAAGCTGCTGCTAAAGCTCCCTTAGTCTTTTTTACATTTGTAGCATTTTGGAGCAATTTGCTGGAGTCAAAGAAAGCAGTGAAATTTCCACACTGACTTCAAAGCCCCCAAATCTTGTATCAGTGGAGGGGAGCCTGGTAGTAACACCAGAGGGGACATTTTTCAAAGAGGACGTGCAAGGCATTTCTGCCTGGTGCCTGCGATGGATGTCAATGACAGGCATGTGACCGAGTCCCCCAAGGAGTGCTTTGAAAACTGCCCCTCCTTTTGTCCTCCCCAACACTTTGGCTGTGATGATGCAGATGGTACGGGAAGGGACAGAGCTTGAGAAGCCACCTCACAGCTCAGTGACCAACGCCATAGTAATTCCATTAACACACACGAGTCTTGTCTGGTGGACAGCGAGGAGCGATCGCAGATTGAGCAAGAGAGGGGCCCCACCTGGAGGGCCTCACATCTGTAAAAACG
Organism: Smutsia gigantea; assembly: GCA_032199065.1. Classification (NCBI taxonomy): domain Eukaryota; kingdom Metazoa; phylum Chordata; class Mammalia; order Pholidota; family Manidae; genus Smutsia; species Smutsia gigantea. The sequence continues at coordinate 894 of JAVSCE010009084.1, forward strand.
AAGACGAGGCAGCAGTGGCTTCAGAGATGGGAAGCCTGCACATGGTCCAGACACCCACCGCCTGGGCCTTTCCCCTCTGGTGGGCTGTGCCCCCTGCTTCTCTGCCCTCTTTGATCTGGTCTTCCAATCTCTACTCCTTCGCAGCCTGTTTACCCATCTTGGTCCCTGACTGGGGCGATCCTTTCTCCCCACGTCACACACACAATCACACTGTGGATTCCAGCTATACTCACACTTCGGTACTGAATTAAAACCCCCAAACATAAAATGTGTACAAAAGGGTGTATTGTCTGTGAATATTTTGTGCTGTAAGGTATCAGAGAAATTAGTCCTCTGAGAGGTTGCCCCATTTACAGGCTCACAGGAGAACATGAGACTGCCCACTCCCCACAATTTTGGCCAAAACAGAATATTTTTATGATGATGACTTGGTTGTGAGCGAGGATAAACACTGTTTCATAAGGCTGCTGGTCATTTGTATTTACTCTTTCTAAATGTTGTCTGTTTCCTGCCCATTTTCCTATCAGGTTGCTTATCTTCCTGCTTATGGATTTATAGGCATTCTTCATGTTAAGGAAATTAGTTCTTTGACTATCTGCTGGGTCGTGATTGTTCCCACTTTGTTTTTTGTTGATTTTGTTGATGGTGTTTTTGCAGGGCAGTAGGTTTTAAATGCTTACGGAGTCACACGCATCAATCCTTTGCAGAGCATCTGAGCTTTTGGTCAGGCTAAGGAAGGTCTTCCCCATCCCAAGGTAAACCAATTATCCTTTTGTAGTTAGACATTTTAACATGGTGTTCACAAAGTGACTAGCCACGTCCTGCTCACTCCACATCTTCTGGAAAGTTTTATCCAACAGAACCAGCATTTTTTAAAACCTGTCTGCACCAATGATAAATCCTGAGAGCAAGAACTCTGTCTTATTTGTTTGTGAAACTTCCAGCACTGAATTCATATTCTAGTGTATAAGCTGTGCACAGTGTTCACTGAATTAAATCTTAAAAGAAAGCATAATACACAGATGCCAAACGAACTAGAGGAAAGGGGTCTATTTTCCAATAGCCCTCCAAATGATGACATTAAGAAAAAGGCCTGGTGCAGTCTATATTGAATAAGCTGTCCAGAAGAGGAACCTTAGGTCACAAAAGTGTCAAGGAGATGTCAGGATAGGGGCCTTTTGTAAAGCTGGGAGAGGATTGAGAGAACAACCACTAATTTTGACAGATTGCAAAGTTGTCATCTTTGTCAGATAAGAAACCTTTACTAGGCTCTTATTACCTCCTTGTTTGGGTACCTAATCACTTAGTCACGTATACCCCTGCCACTTTCCCCAAAGCATCTGGGGCCCAGGGGCTGTGTGCTTCTCACCAATACAGGGCTGTGCTAGGCCCATAAGTAAATGAGGCATGGACTCCATGCTCACAGTTTAGAATCCAAGAGGAGATGAGAAACGGAAATTGTCTTACAAGATAGAGGGCACAGTGCCTTCAGAGGGGGCCGTGTTTGCGCAGTTTGACGCTATGCTTTCATGGGGGATCAGCGCGTCTGACAGCGTGTCAGCAAACATCTTGGTTGATTCAAGCCAGCGCCACTTGCCTTGGTCCTGTTCCTGCTATCACATGCTAAATAAGTGCCTGGGGGTAATGATGACAAATAATATAAATATCTCATCGGTATCTGCAGAAGTTAGCGCAAATAATTTGGAATACATCTATCCTTGTTACTCAATAACTAAACGCATTATTCTCTATTTTATGAGAATTAAAAAAAGAAAAGAAAAGAAAATGCCTACCTACATGCAAAATGAGCTGTTCTACTAGCTCTAGTCCTCAGTATCAGCCTTAGTCCACGTGGCGATCTGTGACAAGCCGGCTGTACAGCTGACTGTGTGGGCTCATAAAAGGCTTCTGGTTTTAGCTTAATTGACCTGTTTCCCAATCGGGAAGAATGAGACCAGCAGAGGAATGAGGAGAATGTAGCCTGCCCAGGTCACATGGCTGTCTCGTGGCCAAGGCAGGTGTCAAATGGAGACTTCTGGACACCAACTCCCACTCACGTTCCTGACTGCCTTAGCCTTCCTTATAAAGAATAGTTGAGGTTAAGACACTGGCAATACCAGATGAAGCAGGAAAAACACAAAGCAATTGCCCACCCCTTTGACTTTTCAACCAGATCTGGAAAATGCTGAGTTGTGAGACTTAACAATAAAAGATGGGAAATGCAGCCATAGTTCCTTCGCCTTCTGGGTTTCCATAGATAACCATGTCCCTGGAGTCTTCTATGAGGAGTTCTCAGTCTTGGTTGTACTACAATCACTGGGAATTGTTTAAAATTAAAAACACTTGTGTCTGAGCCCCACCAGCCCCTAGAAGTCTTGTGTAATTGGTCTGGGGCAGGACAGCATTGTTTTTACAAGCTCCCCAGATGTATCCCAGGTTGACAACTTGGTCTCCAGGTTCAGAGACCTGGTGGTCATGCCCTAATTCCACTCTTGCTTATCTCCAAAAAAGGAAGTACATGAGTGTCAGGTAGCACTTTCCCTCTCCCATGCCGGGAAGCACCCATCTCCCAAGCCCTGCCCCACCCCATCAGCAGAAAATGGGATCAGGCTGGCAGCTGCATGAGGACCCACCCTTAGCCACTGATGATTGGATGACAGACAGATACCTGACCAAGGTGAGCCCATCAGCTATCTCTTCCTGGAATTGAAACTTGAAGTCTCTAACCAACCTATGCTGGGGCTCAGGAGGAGGTTCAGGGTGAAACCCAGAGGTGAGAGTGGGGATCCCCCATGAATGCCAAAGTGGAGAAGGACTGTCTGCTTCCTTCTGTAAGGAGAAAGAAGCTGATGTGTAAAAACAGAAGGGAGGGAAGAAGGACAGAGACAATGAACCTCCATCCCAGCTCCTCCCACCGCCAGCTTGTAGTCAACATCCTAATATACACCTTTATCCATATAGGAAAGGAACAGAAACCTGAAGGCAGAGTTTTTATGTCCAAAGACTTGCTGGCCAAAGAATCTAGGAAATTAACCCGCTCCTTACAAGACCTCTGACTTCCTTGCAAGGCTCATGCGATCACAAGTGGCCAGGCCGAATTTGACAATGATCCGGAGGTTTCATCACAGCACAGGATCCCCAACTGGGGTCCTGAAATATATACATCAATGGAATTATACCACTGCTCTTGCTAATCAGAAGCCCTACAACTGCTACAGAGGGTGCTGGTTAATAGAAGGCACAGGACACAGAATTCCACATGAATCTTTCAGAACATGGGTTTCATGGGAGAAATTAGTAAAAAGGGGTCTTTCGGCACTAAAGAAAATGAATCAATCAGACCTTAATATTTCGACAATCATTTTACAAAACTGCCCTATGTAATATTAGTTCCATGAGATGGTTGATTAGATATCAGTCTCTGTGTCCAAATAAGCTTGTAACACACCATCCGCATTCTTTCCCCATGGAGGGTCACAGCGCATATTAGCATATAAAGAGTCTAAGATGGACCACAGTGAAATTAAACATTTAACTTGTCTGATCCACGATTTCCCTAAATCATGTGACTGCCGAACTCCCCAAGCATACCTTTTGAAAAATTTTCTTCAGGGGAGGTGATATTTCTTTTTCCATGGGACAGCATAAAATAGCTATAAACTACTGTTCTAAGTTTTTCTCAGGTCTCCAGTTTTGACAACAGGGAGAAAGAAGTCTGATATAATAGCACAGTTATTCTAACACCAACCAAGGCTTCCAAGATGTCAAGGTTCAAAGTGTTATTCCATATAATCCAGATCAAAGTCAAGCAAGGTGGAATGGTTACCCTGTGCCAAGCGCTTTACATACATTATTATACTTGATCCTTTGCACAAGCCTTTGAGGGCCTAGCCCTATTTTACCCATGCAGAAACTGTATATTCTTTTCTGTATTACTACAGATTTTGCTGACAACTTTTTATTAAATGGGGCTTTGAATGGAGTGATTTAATGCTGATTTATCATCACCAACCAGCAATTTCCTGCATGTCAATTGTGCCCATGACGCTTTACATATTACAGGATATTAAGGCAACATACCACTTTTATTTTTTAAACGCTCTCGAAATGACAACCTTTATCTTTCAGGAAGGAAAGGCAGCTCTTTACCTACCAAAATCAAGCCACAAAATCATTTGTTTTTAGAGCTGGAGGGGTCGAGATTTTGAGAAGCCCCAGCCCCAGGCTTCTACATATTAATCAGATCATATTTTCTTTTAGGCCTCACCCAACCCCACTTGGAGAAAAGATGGGCAAGGAGGAGAGGGCATCTGAGCTCACACTATATGTGCTAAGGTTAAACACCAGGCTTTTTAACTGGGAAGGAGGGAAGAAGCCGACAAGAGCCAGGGTGGTATAGTGTCTGTCTAGAAAGAAATTTCTGTAAGACTGCAGGATAGGGTCCAGTTATATTTTAATAACTTTGTGCCTGGGTTTCCTCATCTGTGTAAAGGGGATAAAAATACCTCCCCACCTCTAGTTGTTATAAGTCAAAAATGGCATAGGGTCTATCTTCCAGGAGACATTCAATCAATGGACATATAAGCAAGCCCTCAGTAATGTCTAGGAGGCCTCAGACAGACAGGGCTGGGTGGGACAGCATGGTCAGCACCTCCATGGAAGTGTTCTCTAACTCTTGACAAACCGGTTTGGCCCCAAAGTGACCAGAAGTGAGGAATATATTTCAATATATTGAAACCTTGACCTTTGGCTCTGCACGTGCATTTGAGAACTCGTGCCTGCACCCCCTTTTCTATATTTGCCTCCTCATTTTGGTGATTTTTGTGGAAATTGAGCTCCAGATAATCTCTGACTCAGTCTCCCCAGTACCGTTGACATGGGTTACATGTGCTGACCTACTGGTTTTAAATGCATGTCTCTGGTACCTCTGTAAAAATATCCAGTTTCAGAAAATAAAACTCTGCTTATAAGCACATAAAAAGTTTCAAATAACAAGCAGAACATCTGCTTGGGAAAGAACCCTATTTCAATGAATATGATAATCTGGCCTTCACTTAAAACGATCAAGTGTTTTGCCAACACACAAAAATGTCATTCTTTTATTAAATATTTTATTGTTTGCCTGTTAGGTGCTGTGTTCATTGTGCTTGTAATTTATAGACTGCATTACTTTTTATTCCACTAGAAGTTTCAGGGTGTGTTTGTTTAGGTTTGTACCAAGGAACCACCCATTTTGCCTCAGTGATCCTCAGCAAGCTCTCCTCAGTAGGAATAAATCCCAAGACTAAAGGCCTGGGACTCTGGTAGATGCTGGACTTCTTTTGATACCTATGATCAGTTTCATCTCCACTTTCACATGATGCACCCTTTTCCAAAGGTAAGGATTTTAGTGTGTAGTGCCTTGTTTCTAGATAGAGTTCTATTGCCCTATTCATTTCTTATATTAACAGCTTAACACTTAAAGTTGGAAAGACAGCAAGGAAATCCATAATGAGAAAACTTCAGGACTCCCCCAATAAATAACTCTTGTCTTCATTTTGACAAATAGGAGATGGTCATTGCAACATGAAGCCTTTCAAAAAACTGTATTTCCTGGTTCAACCCAACGGTTCCGAGAAATACATGACTAATTTTCATTTGCTATTTATCACAAATTATTTTTTCCCTTGAAAAATTAATTGAAAACACAAAATGGAAATAAATATTTCAGGCGACCAGCAGCAAAATGGGAAAATACCATGTGTTTGGAGTTTTAGTGCCCTCTGAGTACAGAAATTTATTTGCAGCAAGCAGAAAATAGACAGCGAGCATAAAAATACAGCACAGTCCCCCTAGTAAAATTATTTATCAAGCTAACAAGGGAGGGACCCTTCTAGTAACAACAAGCCAGCGAGGAAAAGACATGGCTTTATATTTTACCTTTGGGTTAGCAAACCAGTAAAAATGCCAACTGACAAGCACTTCACATAAACATTTCTTTCTAAATGAGCTTCCTTGTTAGGAGGAAAGAAAAAAAAAGTCTTCCTAGCTAAGGATCACTGTAGCTTACAGACAGAGAATTCTAGCACGTATGTACTCTTTAGTGCAAAAATAAAATAACTGATAAAATAAGTTTAGGTGAATTACAAACAGGGCTTAAAAAATAAATTAGAAGTTCATGAAAGAAGATGTGCTTACCAAGGTATCCTCATACCTGGATGCTCACACACAGTCACAGTCTTATAAGATGCTATTTCTGGACTAGCATTAAAAGCCTCCGGAAAAAAAAAACCCATACATATATATTCCCATATAGATATATATGTCCTGACACTGTTTTTACTGTACAAGCCTCATTGCTATATTTTTTCTAGTATTTATTTTATGAGCTAAACCCCAAAGTCGGTTTTTACAGTTTAGTTTAACGATACCAAACTTTGATTATAAATTACAAGTCACTTTATTGCAGCTTGCAATACCAGAAAGAAAAAGAAGCTAGAAGAAAAGAGAAATCCTTGGGTCGAAAACCACGCAGTTGCCTGATCCCAATTAAACTGTAAAGAAAGAGTAAAAAGATACATTCTCAGAATAACTGTACCCTCCATAGCTTTGCAAACAACTCCTGACAAAGCTACAATGAGATCACATGCTTCGGCCTCATCTTCCCTAAAGTGACAATCTGATGGGTTAATGGTGGCAGACATGGGAAGGAAAGGATGGTGCAGGGGCTGGGGACTCAATGACTCTGTGAAAAGGTTGAGTAAAGACAGCAACACCTTGCAGGAGCCATACTCCCTCCATTCCCACCTCCAACCCCAACCTGTGCCTTAAAAAAAATAAGTTTCCCAGAAACAGAGATGCAAAGTTTTTCATTACTAATGTCAGCCGGCTCAAATAAAATAGGAGGAAAAAAATAAAAACAAATCCTTTCCTTACTTTTTTCCCCTCTCCGGAGCAGGGTACCTTTCACCACGCTGCTGTCAAAGCTCAGAGCTCTGGCCAGGCAAACGAGGCCTCCCGTTCTCAGGCAGCAACCTAGCCAGACCCTGTAATTCTCTTGTGGGATCAAGGCCTCCATACTCTCTACCACAAATCTGACCAGTTTGGGAGCTGGGCGCACTCTCTTCCCGCAAATCTGCAGGGAGGGTTTACAGCATGTGTTAGTTTGTGACCCCTGACCTTTTGACCTGTAGACTAGGGTCATGTCAGGACACTACTAAGTAACCAAAGATCAGAGTGAACAGAGGTAGCATTCTAAATAACTAGGTTCCCCAAACTGCCCTTGGAGACTGGAGTGTTTAGAAGGTATCATCACATTTTCACCCACCATTTAATCTACAGCTCAGCTGGGGACGGCTTTGAAAGCAGCTGTCATTTAAGTTCTGATTCGCTGGCATCACTAGACCAGGAGAAGACCAGGCATATGGGGAAAGGCCATGCATCCTGGAAAAGGAAATACCAGGTGCCAGGAACCCACAGCGAATCTCCAGAAGGCTGCTGGAGACGAAGGCTGCTGGGGGCCCAGCCCCGCACAGCAGACCAGCCGCAGGCTAGTAGCAATCCAGAACTCATACCAACTCACCTTCCCTGTCCTGGGGAACCTGAGGGCCAGCCTCCCAAAACACCATTAAAGCTTGTGCTAGCCCAAGCACCTTGCACTTTTCTTCTATTATGCAATGATGAGAAACTGCTTCTGGGCTTTAAAGGGAGAAAATGAGAAGAAGAAAAATAAAACACAAAATGTCTGGGAAAACCTAATAACAAATACACCAAACAGCCTTTAAGCGTCAGGACAGAATTGCAAGTATGTGCTACTCACTGCAGCAAACAATGAGAAAGCAGTTCTAGCTTGGGTCAAAAAGGTCAACAGGGGGAAAGAATTTCTGATCTCTTGGCTACCCTTACTGCCAAGAGGAGAGAGGTGCCAAGCATCCCTTCCCTTAGACTCACTGGCCTTTGAAAATGCATGATTCCAAACACTGTTAGATGTATCATGTGCATCTTAGGATTTTTTGGAAGGATTCTAATCACTCATTTAAAAAGATAAAGAGATAAAGAAATGGGGCACAGCAGACACGGGGTTGGAGCGGTGGGGGGGGAGGAGAAGGAAGAGAAACAATGTAAACAAAAAATTCTATTCTCCTATCCAAAATGTTCAGCTCAGAAGATACCCCCATGTCAGCTTTCCCCCCTATATCCTGTACATCAAGAATGAACCTTGTTTTAAAATACAAACAAACTGGAGGCACACCACAGCAGTACAGACTCAAGCCCTTTAATTTTTGGCCTTCAGTAACAAAAGATCTCCATTCTAGTCAACTCTGTTAAGAGGGGAGGGTCACCCCTAGATTTAACAGAACCCCATTAAATAATTGCAAACACAGACTCAACTTTGCTACTGTGTGGAGCCAGGGAAGAAGAAACACTGTAGGACCCTATTTAAAGGAGGTGTGACCTTGGAGTCAATTTCGGATCAAACCCACTGGCACCTCTACTGCCCACCTGCTAGCAAATGAACTTACTATGCTTTTCAATAAACCAAAAAGACAACCCAAAATCGGCTTTAACTGCATTCGATAATGATTGTGGAGGGAAAGGCAAACGCCAACCCACTCTGTGCTCTCCTTCCCTCTCTTTCCTGTCATTGATTAAGTTGCAGGGATGTGCCCCTAGGTTCCTAATTAGGTGTTAATATCTTCCAGCAACTTACACCTGAGGTCACTACTTGGTGGCTGTGTTGTCTCCACTGACAATACCAGTAATTTCCACAGCTGGTTTGATTTTTTTTCCCTCTCAACTCCTGAATCTGCTTCTCCCACTTCCTCCCACTGGGTGTTTGTTCCCATCTTGAATTACAAGGGCTAATAGCTTACTTGTAATTCCTGTACATGTTGGAAAGAGAGGCACAGTGAATCTTTGCACTGGCTTACCCCTGTCCCAGCAGTTCCCAAATGTTGGAGAAAGGTGACAAAACAAAAACAAAACAAAAAACCCCCAAACCAACCCTTCTGTTTAGCTCATTTATTGCTGATAATTTTCATTAGGTGCCAGGAAAAGCAAAAAACGCAGACACTCAACAACAACTTTACAGTCATTTTTGGATTGAGAAAATGAAAGACTCAGCAAGCAGCATGCGAAAAGAGTTTCAACATTGGCATCTGTGAACGGCGGCCGTAAATCTGAGATTTTGGCAGGTGACTGAATGCGTGCTTTTAGAATGAAAGCGTTTTACAGAAGCATCATCTTGTTTTAAACAATGAGCACCACACTTTTGCAAAAATTCCTTCTTCCTTTCTTCTCCCCTAAATACAGGTTTCTTTAAGTCAGCCTCTTCAGTAGTATCCTAGAGTCTACTGAAAATAATATGAGTTCATATGGCATCATTAGGCCTATTACCCTGTCCCTGCTCTGCCGTGATTGATTAAATCAGCTCAGCAGGGGACCACTGCCCCATGAAAGGAAAACATCAGGCAGGCTTGAATGGAAAGGGGGTAGAGTGGTGGTTATGAGGGGCATAATCTAAAGAAACGAGCACCTGCAAACAACTGGGGAAGGTAAGTCTGAGTAATAAAACAGTTTAAACGGAATTATTTCCCCTTAAAGAATCTCAGTGCCAACAACTACATTGATGTAATTTGCTGAAGACGTACACCCGGGGAGCTTGGGATGGATTGGTCCACACTCCAAATCAGCATGTGAGACAGCATTCTACTCTGGGCTGCCGTAGCGGGGGTGGGAGATCTGCTTTAAAAACTGAGTATTTAGGAGCCCTGAAGGACCTGTAGTGTGGACAAGAGTCAAGACCAGACAGTGTTCTCACTTGGGCTCTTCAAACAGAGGTACCAAGAAATCAGAACACACCATCTGTGTTTTCACGTGTCCTGTGCATGAGAACACCTGATTCACCATTCCTGTTAAAATGTTTTGCTGCACTCTGCAAGGGAAACATGGCTATGACATCTTTAATTTTATGTTTGAAATAGACGGCTGTGCTAAGGCAGCCACACTTGACACCAAGCCCAGCGAAACCATGCTCGCATTTTATTTCTCGATGATGATGGGCAATGTGGGAGGATAAGTTGTACAAAATGAAAACAAGATTTCTGAGTAGCTTTACTGGGTTTTTTTTGTTGTTGGTTGGTGATTGGATGTTCTCCCGGATCATACAATGATAAAGCCTTCCTTACATCCGTTTGACTTCATATTGGCATAGGTACAGTCAGGGTAAAACACATCGACTCAGCTAATTATAAGACTCAAAAAAAAATCAGATGGCTACTTAGGCCCTGGGAAGTGCTCTCTATACAAGTTCCATCAGCTTCTCCCATAGATGACAGGGAAGCTACAAATGGGCCTCTCTCCTATGTATGTATCCCACCTGCCTTGCCCCAAGGCAGCTCTGCAAGGCTTGGTTGCATCCAGATGGGCCTTAGCCAATGTCGGGAACATCTGAAATGGGCAGAGCACAGACGTGAGCCGGCTAAGATCCATCCCCACATTCTGAATTAGTGTTTCAGCACACAAGACAAAAGAACATATTCTGAAGATCTACTTTCCCCTCTGGTGCAAACTGCGAGTAGTTGTGTTACCACTTTTTCACAATTCAAGCATAGAGACAGCTCCGAAGGTGAATTCCAAAGCCACCCTCGGTATTTGAGTCAAGCAGTGCGTCACTTGTTTCCATGGCAATGATGCTAACATCACACCTTATCCAGGGATGCTACCATGGGAAACTTCATATCAAATAGCAGTGCACAGACTGTTGTCTCTGTTGCTATTCATGTTAGAAAACCTTTTTTTTAGAAGACACAACCTTGATAAATCATGCATTTCAGTAGGTTGGCTTATGCTAAGCTGTAACATGGCTCTTGGAAAATGTTAGTCAGGACCAAGGAATGATACAGAAATGGAGAATTTCATTTTTTTTTTCAATGCCCCTTAGGATGAATACTTTGTGATGTGCCCAAGAACCATGATATAATCTACACTGTGTTTCTGAGAATAAATGAAAGGTAATTAAAAGGCTCCCCAAATGGCTTGTGATTTAATTTTCATACTCGAGCCTAGAAAATTGCCAGAAATAAGCCACAAGCTGTACATAGTTGAAATTAGCAAGAGAGCAGAAAGCTGGTGTTCCCCCTTTTTGGCTTCTACCTGAAATCCCTTAACCAAAGTGACTTTCTGAGAATAAACTAAGTAACTCTCCTAAGAGTATCAAGTATTGAGCTTTTCATAATATCAGCTTATAATATCTAATATCACAGAGTAACTTTGAGGAATTGTCCTCCTCCTCCCCAAATTCCCCATCTGGCCAAATGTCTTTCTCTTCCTTGCTCTCACCTGTCAATCATGTTCACAGCTGAAATTTGATTTCTCTCCCACCAGTAACCTTATATGAAATATTACCAGGGGGGTCAGGACCAATGTGAACCTTGCTTTAAAAGTTCATTAACTCTTTGCTCAGAATGGATGGTTTCAATGTAACAAAACCTGCCAGTAGGCCTACATCATCATATTTAATAGACGGTTTCAAATTGCAATTATGAAGACAGGAATAAAAGGAATAAAAAAGAAAGGAATAAAGTATGGGTACCACATGCACATATAGGGACACTCAAATTCATCCCAAAGGTATACACTTAAGTTAAAATCTATGCAGGAGAACCATTCAAGAAAATGTTATTTTGTATAAGGCTAGGAAAGAAATCATGTTAAACAGACACAACCCAGTTATTCAAAGACTCTCACAACAGCAGCATGTAAAAATAAGTCAACAGATATTATTTTTGAACAGTGGGAAAAAATGGGGTTCTGTTTTTGACACTCCCAGTTTACTGGATCCTTAAAGTGTCTCCTTTGCAGAGTAGCAATTTCCCAATGTGACTTTTACCCTCCCTCCTCAGTTTCTCTAGAAACCAAAAGCTATATTTCATGCAAATTTCTCAGCAAGCACATTTTTAATAAAAAAAAATCAAACTTCATTCCATTAGCCAATAAGAGGTAACAAGACCACATATGATGATGACACTAAATAGTTATTGGTGTAAGAGTGTTGGTCTAGCTCTCTAAACCAAGAGAATCCATAATTAAATTCACACTGGGATACATGTAATTGAAAACCAATTTGAATAGCTTATTTCATTTTTTTTTTTAGTAGATGGAAAATCAGATTTCTTCCTCTCACCCTTCTCCTCCCCTCTCCTGCCTACAATTGGAGTGGGGAGTGGCTCCCAAGTCACATTTGGACACAGAAGCTGGGACAGACTGTGAAATCACACATTTTCCAAACATGAGTATGGAGTGAATTATAAAAGACTATAAATTTGGGAAGTTCACAAGGCTCAGGTAGAGCTGGCCATGGGCCGTGGAAGCCAGTTGTACAGATTCACCTAAATTGTCTGACATTCAAGCAAAGCGACTGGTTCTGGACGTGTCAAGAGATTTATGCTGGTTAAGACAAAAGATCTGAGATTTACTCAAACTAGATTAATCACTCTGTACACCACACTTATGTAACAAAATAAATGGAGACGTATATGCATGCTGGTCTCGGATACCCCGCATCACCTCTCTGCCACACCTCGTGTCACCACATATGTATCAATACAATAAAGAAGGAGCTTTATGCACCTAAAAAATGATCAGCATTCCTTTGCCTGCTTTCCCCCTCCTGGAAAACTCACTCAAACAAGCACATGCAATTCAGAAATCAAGATGTACCTCTTTGACTTCCGGCAACAGGATCACATCACTGATGTAGAGGATTCCCTTGGGTACCTAATTTAGTAAATATATTAAAATAAACAAAAGGTCATTAATAACCACGAAGAGGGTTTCAAGGACAGTCTGTTCAAGGCAGCCTACCTATCTATGAAAAGGGCAGAATTAGACAACAAGAAGAATGATTTACTTCCACTTGCTTCGGCATCCTGACCTCGGCCCGGACAGAGGAGGGGTTCACATAGAAGGGAATGGCGCAGAATGCGGGGTCATCCCTCCAACTACTGCCCCCACCCCTGGAAGGCTGAGATAGCGACACCCACTGGCCTGACAGCCTGGATCAGCTGTGAACCAAGCTCAGCTCAGAGAACCCAGTGATAGATGGTGGGTTCACAGCGGGGGAGGATTTGAATGGTCTCTGATGAGTGTTTCTCAAGTGTTCACAGAATGCCCGTCCCTCAGAACAGAACCCTCCTCACTTCCCAGGCACGTTCCTAGGGTACATGCTCTTCCATATTCCCCCTCCTCCTCCTCCATCAGGCTGGTCTGTTCAGCTGGTCCTGCTGACCGTAATTGCAATGTTCTCTTAACAAACAGAACCTTTTAGATACCACCCTTTCTATTTATTAGCTTTCTCTCTGTTTAAATTAGTAGAGGGAAGGCTTAGAATGGTGTTATGAAAATGAGGTTGCTTTTTAAAAAAAAAGTCTTTTTGCTTCACAATGAATAAAAAAGCAGTGTAATTCAAAGTAGTTAGCTTTCTATGGTTCAAAAAACCCTTATTGCTATTAGCTGTACTAATGTAAGTGGCAAAATAATTATCATTTGCTGTACTGAGTCCAATATTTTCCAGACAGCAGTTTAATAACAAAGCAGACCTGTCAATTCTCCCTATTGTTAGTCACACTATACAAGTTCAGACTGTCAAAATATATTTAAAATGTAATTTTAAAAATTCAATGTGGTCACAGCAAATCTGTGTACAATAATGGCGATAAACTAGTAAGTCAATCTAGTTTTTTCCCCAACGTGGATATGCAGTTATTTTCCTTTAATCCCCCACACTTGCATTTGGATTACCTTATAATTGTGTGAACAAATACATTATACTCATACACCTGCTGAAATCTGTAGGCTGTTTAACCCGAACACAGAATCTTTCTTTCCTTAAATTTTCTCTTAGCATAAATCTCTAATTATTTCAATTGCCCTTTATCTAGATGGTATGACTATGCATTAAAACACTTGGATAAGCAAATTTGTACTCTTGTATCTGTCAGGGCTACCCCAAATACGTTATGTGTCTTCATTTACATTTCATGTTAGAAATGCTTTTAAAACCTTATAGTACAAACTGCTCTTCTTCATGTAATAATATAGATTAATCTTTTGCCAAACATATAATTTCTATGCAAAAAAAAAATCACCCACAAGAAACAAGAAACACAGTTAAGTTACACATGGTGCTAGTGTTATCAGTAATACCAACTGTTCTCCATTTGAAGTTCAGATGGTTAACCTCTAAATAAAAAACTTCCCATATAAGGTTATTTAAAAAAAATCTTTAGAAACAACAAATTCTCTTAGAAATGCAAGTGACTAGATTAAGAGACTGAAGAGATTGTGGAGAGACTATTTTCACCATTCCTCTGGGGCGCTGCAAACATTATGTCAAGCTTCTGTGAGGAATATTTACATGAGATCATATACTTGGGAGGCCCTTTTCAATTTTAGAAAAAATACTACAAAGCAATCATTGAACGTAGGCTTTGCAAAATGCCCCTTTGCCTTCCTGACCATCTCACTGACAGTCTCTTAATTTTGAAGAAAAACAATAGGACCTCATTAAATGTGATATTTGGCATCTTGCCTGAAATCTCATAAAGTAGATGGCCTTTTTAGATCATTGGTGTCATTTTCCTCAAGATGACATCTACTCTCTGGCCACCTGGGGACCCCATCCTCTGTTATCAAGGCATTTACTTTCAAAAGGTGGGGAGAGATGGATTCTGTTGGCACACCTGAATGGAGTCCAAAAGCCATTGCAATTTCTGTTGTGTTCCCCTTCACCCAGGCCAGGCACTGGAGAAGGACCGTGGGGGCTACGGGGGCCCCCACAGGGGTGGGAGACGAGGTTTTTGAGCTGGGCTGAGATGGTGCAGTCTAAGCCGGACATCTGCCAGACAGTGCCTCTCACTGTTGAATCTATTTACCTAACAATTAATAGTACTTTTTAAATAGCCTAGTGAATATGCAGCAATAGTCCAAGGAAGTTTTAAAAGCTCTCCGTTAGACCGTACAAGGCAAGGAATGAACATCAACAGTGTACCCTGAAAACACGCTACAAATGGTCAGTGTGTGTCCCTGAACTGCCCTGCATCATACCAAGTCAGGGAAGATTTCACGGGACGATCATTCTAAGACACGTTTCAGGCTATGTTCTATTCACGCCTACTGAAACATAGAGTAGACCGATTAACACTGTCCTGTGATCATTTTTATTTCATAAGGTGGAAACTGCAGGTTTAGCTTTTAATAGCATCCCCTCTACAGTGTGTTACTTTAAAGGGTTCCATAAATAAGTAGATAAATAGATGGACAGTTGGATAAATAAATGGCAGGTGACAGAACATGTTAGATTCATTGCCTGAAAGTAGACAGACTCAAATAGCATCTTTTAACAGACTTAATCTTAGAATGATAACCACAGGTTTTCCCCACATTGCATCAAAAAGGATTTTAGTGTAATCTGACAGTGTAAAAGTGTCTCAGATGCCCCGATCATTGTTTTAGTTTCAACATAACTATGTGTGCATTCATGAATCCTTCCCTAAGAGGAGAAAGAAAAAGGAGATATTTTAAAGAAGGTACAATGAATGAGATTTGCTTGCCTACCTACTCCATACTTGAAGTCCCTTGGGGATTCCTGTATGATAAAGCTCCTACATGGGAGGACTCCTTTCTGAATGAAATCAGTTGTTTTAAAGTTTGTCCTCTTAGGGCAGCTCCTGAGTGCCTGAGATTTGACTGCCACTGTGTTAAATCCAGGTATGTAAGCCAGCCCCCCACGCTGGGGCTGCTGTTGAATCCCTAATAAAGTTTGTTTGACTGGCTTCCCTTTATAATGACCATCAGACTCTACCACGGAAAACCCCAACCATATCGAGATGCCTATGAAGACTTTAAACATGCTATCTGGATTTCCTTCTGTCCTCTCTTTTTCCTCCTGACCCGTCTCTAACCAGAGCAGGGGAAAAAAAATCTGAAAAAACGGGGCCGGAAAATTAAAAGAGTAAAAGTGAAATGCTCTGGAGCTCACGATCTTATTTACAGAAGGTTCCTGGGGCAGCTAGCGGGGTGGGTGAGGGTCGCAGGGGCTCGGCCTCAGGGCCAAATTCCGCTGCCTCCCTCCGTGCGCCCACCCGGGAGCGCAGCACCTGCAGGCAGTTGCGACGTACCCGGGCGCTCCTCTCTGGCCAGGGCAGTCTTCTTGGAAAATTTTTAATCACATCCCAGTACGTATCCGAGACTCCAGCTGGGGCGCGGGCGCCGGGTGGGCGCGGGGACCTGGGGCCCGCGGGGCTTGGAGGCTTAGCGCCCCCGGGCGCCGCCGACGTCTGGGGCATCTCCGAGGGGAGCTGCTCGGCTGGCGTCCTGATCGGCCCGCCTCCCCAGGCGCAGCCGCTGGCGTGGGGCACGCAGGGACTTCCCGGTGGTCTCAGGTAGCCGCCAGGACCGCCCCAGCGGCCCCGCCTCCCGTCCTTCTGCACCTGCTGCGCGCGGTTCGAGACCCACGAGGCTGAGGAGCGCACCTGGGTCCACTCAAGCTAGGGACAGCAAAGCCCAGGGCGAAAGGGCCGCGCAGAGCAAGCGGAAACACACACAAGGACCAGGCGGGGAGGAGGAGGTGCGGTGGCTGGGGGGGGACATAGGAACTGGGACGGGGGCGACCGGAGCATTCTCCCGGCCTTCATCTCCTTCATTCCAGGCTTCCAAACCCCTGGCACCAGAAACTATGGCCAGCGTTAAACATTCCACAGCCATCTCCCAGCCCTTCTTGCAGCCAAGCACCCAGCCCTCCTCCCCATCCCTGCCTTTGTCTACACTTGAACTGGGGCAGCACTGACTTCATGGGTCTAAGGCCTCAGCTCAGGCGACTGCCTTCTGGCCCAAGGGCAATGAGCTGAGTCTGTCTGATGGCCCTGGGTGGCTAGGCATGGGTGGAAGAGGTGCTAGAATTATAGAAGACAACTGCGATGGGACAAGGGTCAGGTTGTAAGGGGCCAATGTTCTGAAGCTATGGACATCACTATTGTTTTAGGAATCATGGAGACCTCAGGGTCTGTGAGCGCCCGCAAACAGATCCTTCCTAGGGGGAAGCCAGGGCCCTGGGAATGACCGAGGATTGACCCCTGGCAATGGGGTCATAAGCCAAGGTTGGCCTCTGTAAGCAATACTGCCCCGGGCCCCTTCCAGTGCTCTGCTCCCCTGGGCCTAGCTTGGACTGCCATTGTCCTGGCCTGCTGGGGACTGCTTTCCTTCCGGCAAACCCCTCAGAGAAGACCAGAAACCCACACAGGCTTCTAGGAATGAATGAGGTCTCACCCAGAACCAGGGCAGATTTGGGTGACAAAAAGGGAATCTGCACTGCCGATCCCATTTTTCGGGCCAGGATTCCCAACAATCCCTCCTTGTTCGGATTCTCTCAGGAAATCAGTTCTCACACCTCCCCACCCAAGTTCTCTAAGGTTTAGCGGTCTCTCCTATTCTCTGACCCTGACCGAAAGAACCAACCAGAAGGAACAGCCATCCTTCAGAATCTTAGCTTGAGAACATTCAAGGCTGGTGAGCAGAATATTGAGAATAAACTCAGAATCCAAATCCCCCTGGGCAGCTCACACCCAGCCCTGGCTGGGAGGGAACTGCGGGGAGTGAGGGGTGGACACAGAACTATTTCCTCTCTCCCCTCCTCTTCCCAAAAACATCCAGGGACGTGCCCCTCCCTCATCCTCCCTTCTTGAATTAATGTCTCTAATCTCAACTAAAGATCCAATAATCTGTGGAGAAGGGAGGAATGTGATTTTGCAATCCAAAGTCCTAATTGTAGTAAAAAAAAAATCATTATTTAACAAAAAGAATGGAAAAGAAAATGAATTTGGTTGAAGAGAAGAGGTGCTCAGTAAATGATTATGATTTGGGTAAGGAAGGGTGCATTCCAGTCCTAGCCTCTCTGTGGAAAAGGTGTTTGTTGAGTTTTTTGAAATCGTCCACCTCTGATGCAAATTCTACGAAGATCTGATTTCTGTGTGCTGTTGATGTGTTCTATCTCAGCCTTATTATTTCAGGCAAACTTATGGAAAACACACGGACAAAGGGCTTTCAAATTTAAACAATAAAAATTGTCACAATGCCATAAAACCTATTGCGGTAACCATATAACTATTGGCATGACATGACCGACTGATCGAAAATGTCACCACCATAAAAATCACAGATTGATTGATTTATAAATGCCTCAAAGTTAAGACATGAGCAGTCGCCCCAGATTTCTCAATTTGGGTTTAATGTCTAAAACTCATTTCAAAAACGAAACACATGTGAGCATATATGAAAGAAATGGACAGTTGGATCTTGTTTGCACCTGGCATACGTGGACACTGCATCTGACATTAGCCATCGAGGGGAAATCAGACTGGCCCCTGGGATTCTTCCTGGAGCTCTTGCCCTCCAAACCCTGCTCACCATTCTCTATTGCCACCCTCATTTCTCACTGCCCACAGATGGTGCAGGGGGACCGGGAGTCTTGCCTTTTGCTACGCCTTCATGCAGAGCAATTTGATTTGCTTTGTTTTTTGTTTTGTCCCTCTGTAAAGGGTAAAGATGTTCCCACATTGTTGCAGCACTGTACTTCTTTATGTCCGGACAATCATGAGACAGCCTGGGAGACTGAAAATCTCTCACCCTGTCCCCTACCCCCGCTGGAGAAAAACTGCTAGACAGAGCCGGGCTTGTTCAGGAGCCAGGACGGAGCAAGGCTTGGAGAGAATTCCCCTTTTCTAGGGAGGTTTGATGTCTAAAGATCTTGAAGATTTATATCATAAGTGAGGAAAGCAGTGTTATCAGGAGGTGGGGTAAGCCTCCTGCTCTGTTTTTTTAAACAAGCACAAAAACAAACACATCCTGATCCAGAAGGTTGGCCCCTGGACCACCTCCCTGGTAGCTACCACACACCCTGTCTAGGATTTGGGACATCTTTTAGCTTTAGGATGCACCAAGAGTGAGGACAAACTTTAGGTTTCTCTTATTTTCCTCCAAAGAAAGGAGGCACCGATTCCAAAGTATTCATTCACCATTCTGAAGAATAACCTGAAATGTGTAAATTACAGCCCATCGCTGTAAATACATGTTCCCTAGAAAACTAAGACATTTCTTCAAAGAAAGGGGCAAAATCATTTTCTTAAAAATCAAATGAAAGTAAATCACAGAGGGGAGTCTTGCAAGTCAGCAATCCCAAGGGGTGAACCTGCCTTCCCATCCCCTCTGAATGGCGTGT
The DNA here is from genome assembly GCA_032199065.1 of Smutsia gigantea. Taxonomy (NCBI): domain Eukaryota; kingdom Metazoa; phylum Chordata; class Mammalia; order Pholidota; family Manidae; genus Smutsia; species Smutsia gigantea. The sequence goes on from JAVSCE010009084.1 coordinate 20,146, forward strand.
TTATGTGAGAACTAAGGCCGAGAGTTTGGCTGTGTGTTTTACTGGCGCAGAAATCAGAGGGCTGAAGGATGTCACTCATGTATTTTAGTCTTCCAACCTATCTCAGTTAGTCTTTAACTACCAGCAGGCAAAAAATAGAGATACCTGTGTGACAAGCAGACTTTTAAATATATTGATTGACCTAGAATACCAGAGGCCGGAGGAATACGTTTTATAAAGCCAAGAGCATGTGAATATGCAAGTAAGTTGGCCTAAACAAAAACAAGAGCAACAATAACGAAACCCAGCCAACACTTACTGGGGGATCTTTGAATGTGTCCAAAGCAACTTGAGTTATTTAGGAGAGGAAATGCTGGGAATAGAGCTAGTGAGACAGCTGTGCCCCACGTTTGTGAGTGGAGCTCCCGTTTGCCCTGTGTTCACTGTCTTTAGCGGTAAAGCTGGTGGTTTGGCAAGGAGAGGTCCTATTTCAGAACAGAAGGACCTAGAATTGATGTTTACTAAATAAAAACTGCGGGGGTAAAGGTATAAGGAAGAAAAGATCAGAGCGTTGGACTCATGCATTCAGGAATAATCAGTATTTCCCATTGGAGCGGCCTGAGTCAAAGGGTCCCAGGTAGTTAGGGCGTTGAGGCAGATAAATATGGTATCTAGACATCATTTCCTCGCTGAGATCAGGAAGTTGAATCTCTGCCTGTTTGATGTCAATCTGTTCATGTGTCAGATACACTGCAAAAAATTATTACATGGTTTTTATAAACAAGGAAACATGCAAGAAGTGGAGAAATTAAAGGGAGGTGATTTTGGGAGGACTGAGCAGAGGAGAGGGAGAAAAAAAGGGCAGAGAGGGTTGGGTGTTTAACTAACTTTGTAGTTTGCCACAGAGGGTTTCAATTACAGATACTTGTGATGAATGAACACGTCTGACATCACTGATAAATACAGTCCTATCTAGGGCCTACCAGAAAACTAGGGTGCTCGTGCTGCTAAAGCTTCTGCCCATGGCATCTGCTTGGGGAGGGAGAGTCAAGTATTTTTTTCTTCTTAGTAAAATTATCTGCCAGAGAAACAATGAAGCGTGAAAAAGTACTATTGAGAGTGTGCATGCCTACATGTGGTTTAAAAATGCTCGCTGTTACCTTCTGGGAAACTTCCCTTCACATAAATGTACATTTATATCTCTTTTAATTTTCAGTGGATTTTTAGAACTAATTTTACAGGTTGACAATCCAGCCCATTCAGTTTTGCGCATCATAAAGCGAGAAGCTCCAGGGTGCGTTCCTATGGGTCTGGATACAAGACCCTCGGACAACAGGCATAGTTAATTAGTATGGATGTTACACATTTAATAGCCTTCTTCTCTAGTGCAATCATTTTTCTTTAAAAAGGAGGCTAAACAGACATCAGGGCCAGGTTATTCTCCACGACTGCAACTAATAATAATAATAATAATAATAATAATAATAATAAATGTTTAATATACAGTTCTCACACAAATTTCATTTTGTGAACACACTGTTAAGTATTTGCTACTGGGGCTTCCAAAATGTGGCATATTCCACTGATGGCTTCAACTTGCTAGTGGGCTCAGTTCTGTAATTGGAATGAAAGGAATTTTAACACTATTGAGACAAAGACTCAAATGCAGAGTAAAGGGAAGGCTAGATTTCCTTATATGATTTATTTATTGACTTATTTTTAATTTAGAAACTTATTTGTAATAAGGGCACTTTGGCAGGATTTAGGATTTCTTTGTTGAAAAAGCATGTATTTCTGTTTGCCACTCACACTACACTTCCAAGTTTTTAGTAATGGTTATTTCTAAAAATGCCTTTCACTAGGAGTTAAACTTCAGTTAAAGCCAGCTACCAAAACCCCATTTTTGCCAGCACCTCTCTACTTTTCTTCTTAATGTTTGGGGCCAATATTTTAAACTGCCTTGTGCAGAGTCCTGTGAAAATGCTTAATTGCTGCCCAACTGTGTTTTTCTCCCACGTCCCATTCCTCATGAGATAATAGCAATAGCTCTACCCTGAATGTCACTATTATTTGGAAATGTGTTTGCCTAAAATATTTGATCTGATGCTGCACTTTTACATGCTATCTCCATTTCTGCTTCTTCAGGGGGAAACTGCGTATCTCCTAGTTGGGATCAGAACAAAAAAAAAAGATCTCAGAAGCAGAGAACAGCTAACTTCAAGAACACGGAAGTTGGTTTACTATTATTAAGACTTTTGTTAAGCAAAATGAAGTGTGGATTTAGGAGTCCTACCCAAAGTGGCACATTAGGGAAGGTGGGTGTACACTGTCTTCACGTGCTGTGAAAAAGGGGAAGGAGGACGAGATGATAAACTGGCCAGAACTGAACAGTGCCAAGCCTAACCTGTTTTCTTCAAAATAAGGGCTTCCTTCAGAGTTGCAATATTATCGTTTTTTTTTTAATGGAAACAAAATAAAACAAAAGTCATGGTGTTCGGCTATATTTTCAAAACAGTGGTGGCTTTGTTGAACATTCTCTTCAAGTTCTAGGGGATGTGGACTACGAGTGCAGACTGCATGGATTTGTAACATTAGTTGCATGAATTCGTGTCATTTTAAAATAGGTCAGTGCTATTAGTGAAGGTAGCCCAAGATTTTCCACGGGCTTTTTAAAGTCAGCTCCCATCCACGGCCTTGTTTGGGGGTAAATGCCAGTACATCAAAGCAAAGCCTTTATTCTACCAAGGCATTACTTTTTGCTTGGATTTCTGGAGCTAAGGTGGTCTGAAATCATGGCCAGCTTGTCCAAGTGGAGAAGCCCTCTGCTAAATATTTGCAGTGAAATAGGCCTTAATAACACAGTTAAAACCCAGATATGTACTTGGATTTTTCTTTTTTCTATTTAAGACAAATGATCTTCAAAGTTAAAAAACAAACAACTTTGATTTGTCCAATGTGTTGATGTTAAATCTTGTCAGGCCTTGCTAACAAGAAAATCACGGTGTGTGAGGAAAGAAGGAAAAAAATCAATCAATTTTAGCTAAAGGCAAGAACTGTTTATCTTTACTATTAAATGCATATGCGCCCAGGAACCTCTGCCATGCCTTATTCCCCTGGCTCATTTCTCTCTGGATGGGCATGCTGCTGGGTCAGAAGCTCAGGCCAGGCTGAGAAGGCCCTACTCTCTGGTTGGGATTTTTGTTTGCTTGTTTTCACCAGAGGACAATAAGGTCTCAACTCATTTGAAAACTGAAAACTTGGGGGAGGGGGAGAGTGCATTTTGAGAGGTCATAATTTACATTCATATTAAATATTGCTAATTATTAAAAGGGACTTGCCTCCCGTCCCATGAAACAGCCTATGCTTCCCTCTGAATTATAGGCTCCCTATTCCACCATTAATCCTTCCTCTGGAGAAAAGGATGCATTTTACACCTACTAATGCAGCGTTGGGCCCAGTTAAACTGTACACTAAGAAATTGAGTACAGAATCAAAAAAAAATGCAGTTTATTATTGAAGATTATTCTTTCTCTTGATATAACCAGAATTGAAAACGAAAGAAAAGCACATAGGAACATCACGCGTGGTTAGTTAGTAACTCAGGATATAAAACAATTTTGCACAGCAAAATATGTAAAAGAAAAGTAACTGACAAGATTTTTTTATATTTATTGTGGTAAGATTTATGTTTCATTTTTTTTTTTAAAGACAGGATGTCAGTCCCTGAAAATAACATTTACTGATTATTGCCTTTTAAAACTGTGGATTTTTTTTTAAGTTACAGAAAATCCAGTTCTGCACCACAATACAACTGTAAAAAAATCTGCATCAATCTTAAAACTGTGCAGTAATGCCATTTTTATAACCGCATAAATTTTATTAGCGTTCTAAACAGTTTTGCAAATTTTTTTGTATTATATGCTTGCAGGTTATATCTTAGTGCAATTCAGTCCCAAATACTTTAATTTTGAAAAAAAAACATACATTTTCAATGTAAAATACCCCTACAGATATAAACAGGGGTGTTTCCCCTTTTAATACTTTGGTTTTCAATACAGTCAGTGGTATAGCAAAGACTACACATACCCAACTTATATTTAAGTTGCAAGCACATGCTGTATAAGCTACTTTTTTTAAACAGTCCCCTTGCAAACTCTACCCCCCTTAACATCACAACAGTAAACAATTTAGTGCATCAATCTTTTAAAAAATCTACAGCTAAACAGACCTAACGCTTTCAAATTGATCTATAACATTCCTTTATCTGTAGCATACATTTTAACTGGGCTAACAGATTATAAAAACTAGAATTAAATTATATACTAGAAACCCATAGCATTCCACATTTGACAATGACCAAAAGCAAAAAAAAAAAGTTAATAAAAATAAAACAAACCAAAAATAACGGGGCAGATTTCTTTTTTTTTAAAATAATTTTTAGACTGCTTTCCGCAACAGCACAATTTTAGTCCCCAAAGTGGGGTGTCATTCTTATTAAAAAGAAAACATTAAGCGTTCTTCAATGTTTGCCATGTTAAAATTTTAACCCACTCTGGCATCTTTGACAAGGAATGCCTTCAGTGCATTTACAATGGGGGGCTGAAGTTCTGAGTAACTCAAAGCAGTTCTGGAGGAGATGCAAACTTTCATGGGAAGAAGGCTCTAGGGTGGCACTTGTTTTTTGTTCTGAACTCAAAAAAGTCATGAGGCAATGAAATAAAAGTATGAATGCCATGCCATTAAGTCTTCGAATGTCCATTTCCAAGCCAAAAGGAAAAAAAAAAGAAAAATAATTATACCGTACATGTCCAGCATGCAGGCTTTTTTTTATTAATATAATGTCTCTTTTCCATAAAGTCTTTGAAACAGTTATAGTTCATTGTTGCTAAGACAAAGTAGCAAGCATAATAATGCATGAGATGAGAATGAGTTTCTTAATGGCAGACTAAACTCTCAGATTTGGCATCAGAAGGCCAAAACTCACAAGTCACACCCAGAAGGTTCATGCAGGCTTGATTGTGGCAGGTTGACGAAGTTTTTTTTCTCTATTTTAGCATAACAATGCTAAAAAAAACCCGATGGAACTCAGCACGCTGCAAGTCTATATAACATTTCACATTTTTTTTCCTTTGTAAGCTCAATCTCACATGAAGAACTCAGGAGAAGGGAAAAAAAAACTTAGCTTTTTTTTTCTTTTATCTCAGAAGAGATGGGTGGTGAGGGAGTGAGGGTAGAGGTTGGAGAAAAAGGGAAACACAGCAAGCTCCAAAAAGTAAAATAAAAAAGCCAAACAAAATAAAACACACACACACACACACAAAATGAACACCAGCTCATGAATTGAAGAATAAAAATATATACGTGAATGATGCAGTCTTCAAGGGTGAGCATGAATTCTGCTGAGATCTTTGAATTGTGCAAGGATGGGGTTGGGGGTGTGTGAAAAAAAAAAAAACAAGCTAGCAAGTTACGGAGAATTTCAGATCGGCAATCCAGGGGCCAGACATCCACTCCCTCCCCAATTTTAAAACAGCCACCACCACCACTAACTCGAGCAGGGTGTGGGGTGTGTGTGTGTGTGTGTGTGTGTGTATGTGTGTGTGCAGTGGCATGGAGGGCAAGCTCGGCAGGGGAGGGGGCGAGATGGTGGCGAGCACGGCTCTGGATCTAGCAAGCCCACACCCGAGTCGGACCCCCACGGAGCACTTATCAAGGTGGCTAGCTGGGATCGCATGTCAAACTCACATGAAAAACTCGGGAGAGGACGGGTTGTCGCTGCTCGAGCCGTTTTCTCGGAAGCCGCTGCTCACCAACTTCTCGTATTTCTCCTTGTACGCGTCCCTCTCGCGCACCAGCCTGGAGATCTCCTGCTTGAGGTGGTCGACCTGCTGCAGCAGCTGGTTCTTCTCGGACTCCAGGACGTGTCTCTGCTGCACCCTCTTGAAGCGGCAGGACTGGGCATAGCCGCGGTTTTTCAGGGTCCGCCTCTTCTGCTTCAGCCGGATCACCTCCTCCTTGCTGACCCCGCGCAGCTGCCGGTTCAGCTCGCGCACCGACATGGTCACCAGCTGCTCGTCGGAGAAGCGGTCGTCGAAGTGCAGGCCGCCGGCGGCGTGGTGCGGGTGCAGGGCGCCCCCCGCCCCCGCCGCGCCCCCGCCTCCGCCGCCGCCGCCGCCGCCGCCGCCGCCGCCCCGGCGCTGGCCGGGCCGCCGCCGCCCGCGCCGCCCGCGCCACCGGCCGAGGCGGACGCGTTGCCCGCGGCGCCGGGTGCGCCAGCCGTCGGGTGGTGGTGGTGACCGGCGGCGTGGTGGTGGTGGTGGTGGTGGCTGGTGCAGGGCCCGCGCCGCTCTGCGCGGCGGCCGCGGCGATCACGGCGGACACCACGGCGGCGGCGGGGCCCATCTCCTCGCCGCTGCCGCCCAGGGAGGCGCCGGCGCCGGGCCCGGCCGCCGAGGCCAGCTGCTGCGCCCCGCGCGCGTAGCCATCGAAGCCGCCCTGGAGCTGGTGGCTGTTGCTGATGAGCGCCTCGACCGCGTCCTCGGGGCTGAAGCCCAGCGCCTCGGGGTTCAGCTGCTGCGGGTAGCCGGTCATCCAGTAGTAGTCTTCCAGGTGCGCCTTCTGCTCGCTGCCCGAGCCCGGGCTGGGCGCCGAGAAGCTGGGGGAAGGGGGCACCGAGCTGCACGGCGTGCTCATGGGGGTGGAGGACAGCGAGCCCCCGGCGATGAGACGGCCGCACTGGCTGATGATGCGGTCGGTCTCCACCGGTTCCTTTTTCACTTCAAACTTCATCAGATCGAAGTCATTAACATATTCCATGGCCAGGGGACTGGTGGGCAGGTCGGAGTTGCTCATTGCCAGTTCTGATGCCATTCTCCTGCCGCCGCCGCCGCCGCCGCCGCTCCGCCAGATGGGCTGCAGGAGAGGGGCCAGCGGGCTGTGCTGGGTAGCCAGCGGGTGAGCCAGCTTGCCGGGCTGGGGCGCTTCTATCTCGCGCGGCGGTGGCTGGCCCGAAATCTCCGAGCGCGCACACACCCCCCCTCCCTGCCCGCGCCCCCCGCGCCCTCCCTCCCTCCCCCCTGCTCACGCCAATGTGCTTGCTCGCTCGCCCCGGCCCCTCCTCGCCTGCTCGCCTCCGTGCGCACCGAGCCGGCGGCTTCAGGCTCGGGAAGGTCCTCCGCGGGCTGCGGTCGCGGCGGCGGCGGCGAAGCCGGAGGAGCCCGGCCCGGTGCGCGGCGTCCCCCGCTCGCCGCTCCGCTGCGCTCTTTGCATAAGGAGGGCTCGCCTCTCCGGCCCGGCTGCAGGCGGGGCGCGCGCGGCGGCCGCTTGGGGCTGGAGGCGCGGCGGGCGGCTGTCCGGGCGGCGCGGGCCTTGGCACGGGGGAGTTAACACTTCATGCTTCTCGCCTTCTCTTCTGCCTGGCTTTTTTTTTCTTTTCCTCTCTCTCTCTCTCCCTGGCGCGCTCTCACTCCCTCCGTGCAAAGTGCAGGACAGAGGTGCAGCCCGGCTGGAGGGAAGGGAGGAGGGAGTTTGGTTCTTTCTTGCCTTTTTTTTTTAAAGCAAAATAGCGAAGTCCTGGGGAGAAGCGAGGCAGAGAGCAAAAGGGAGAAGGCCCAGCCGACGAGCAGCCCGAGCTACAGCTCGAAGATGAAAAAAGATTTTAAAGCCTCTGATCCAGCAAGAAGAGTTTAAAGCAATTGCTGAGTTTTATAGCACTTGTGACGTCAGACCCAAATGGGAAATTGACTGGTACTCCGGGCCAATGGAAGGCGGCGAAAGCGGCCGCGATTAGCATAATAGTATAGAAACAAGGAAACTTTTCCGAGCTGTCAATCAGGGGCCAATCAGCTGACTGTCAGCTGGGACGCGCTGGCTTAACCCTTCCCGTGCCGCAGCCTCCTCGGGAGGGAGCAAAGCCAAGCGCAAAGTTTGGTGCAAGGGGGAAGGAGTTTTCCAGAGGGGCTGCGGAAACCCGGGAGGACACGGGTTTGCTTTACTTCGGAGCGCGGAAGAGGCCTTCCTTGCGAAGCCCCAGCTGGCTCCCCTCACTCTGCAGGGACTGGACTGGCTCCCCTCCTCTTCCTGCCCCCAACTCCGGGATGGTAAATTAGCTTGGCAGCTTTCCTCCTCGCTCTACCTTCGGCATCCAGGTGTCTGCCCAGGGGACCTTACTTCCCCGAGCTTGGCTGTGCCCGGAGCTCAAACTTGGCCCCAACTCTTTGTCCCTGGCCCCGGTGTCCGCGCGCGGGGTGCAAGGGTCCCGACCTAGCGCAGGACGCCGCCCAGCCGCGCGCCTGCAGTGTTGGTTCGGGTCCGCCGGGCGAGGAAGCCCGTTTTATCACTTTCTTTAAAGGAGGTGAATAAGTTGTCCAGGGGCCTTTACGCGCGGGGACTGGCTGCCCGCTGGCGTCGCGTGCCCTTGGGGGGAGTTAGCGCCTACGCAAGTTAACTCCGGGAAAGCTCTGGGTCCTGTCAGCCGGGCTCGGCCCTCCGGCTTCCGATTCTGGCCCTGGAGATTTTCTCATATTCCTCTCTCCCTCCCTGTTTCTCTCTCTGTCTCTCACACGCACACACACACGCACACACGCTCACCCACCCTCATGAAATCTGACTCCTGTTTATCAGGGTCCCGCACGCCCTTTGCACTTTCACGTTTCACTTAATTATTTCAGACTTGATCGTGGCATGGAACAAGGGGGAAAAACACACCCCAGTCTTCACTAGCTCCCCTGGAAGGGTTAAATTTTAAACCGCAGTTTCTCCGACAAGCCCGGAAACCCAGAGTGGGGCGGGGGCTGCTTTTCCACTTCCCTGTGGCAGATGCTAATAACTATTCAATTCTCCTGATCGATTCTTTTAAAGCGTATGCAAGAAAGAAAAAGGAAAGAGAGAACAAGAAAGGGAAAAAGAAGGAACCGACAACTATGTTTCTAAGATTTTAAAGCGATAGGCAAGTCGGAGAAGCCGAGATTTATTTGGGGAGGGAGGGGTAGCAAGAGCGCTCGCAGCCGACCCGGCGTTTGGACCACCAGCCCTCCTGCTTGGACAAGGGGATTGTGGATTCCTCCAATTAACGAAATGCATTTGCTGTTAATCATATTTATTTTACTTTACGGCGGGGGGAGGGGTGTGGAACTCTAAGAGAGTGCATTAAAAAAAAATTCTGAAAAGCCTGCAGAAGGATCGAAGAGTGAAAACTATTGTTGGATCGAGTTGGTTTTTACCTCAACAGCGCCACCTTTCGGCAAAGGTCAGTTGAAATTGATTTGTGTCCAGTTTTGTTGATGGAGTGAAAAGCAGCTGGTTTCCAGAGGTGGGAGGAGGAAAGAGACCCAGAAAGTTAGGTAAGGGGCTAAGCACAGTGCTGGCAGATGCTGGACTCATTTTCCCCACTGCTCCCCTTGACTGTGGACAAAGAGGCCAGGGAACACAGAAGACTTTCAGAGTGTAATTCTACTGAGACTTATGCAAGTGATTCCCATGTAACAGGGCCCCAAACCTTTTAAAAGTACCAGGATGGATTTTCAACGGGCTTTATGGCAATATCAATAGAATTAAAGTTACTTGTAATTCAGTGATAAATGAGATGTCTCTAGTCAGTAAGATTAAGTGCAGTGCTATAAAGTTGTTTATCTGAAAAGTAATTCTCAGAAAACCTGACTTCTGACACTTAGTCATATATTAAGCCAGCTTCTTGAACACGGCACTTCAGAAAGCTCTCACCCACCCCGCATACTTTGCTATTTCTAATGAGACCTTAGGTGTCACTCATACACCAGATTAGATTTGGGTTAATTTCTCTGGCGCTGGGCAGCCCTCAATTTTAGCAGACCCCGCAGTTCCTAATGAGAGATTCCCCAGAAGGTTTGTAAGCACATTATAACCCCCAAAGGCCGGTGCTGTTGCGACTTTCCAGAAAAGCACTTTTTCTTTTTATCATTACTGCAGAAAAGCTGTTTATAAGGGTAGTTTTGGTTTTATGGGAGTACTTTGTAGGGATGGAATGAAGTATGTCTATTATCAGTTTGGGGAAGAAAGAGTGAAGATTATGGCAATATTTATGCAACCTAACAGAGTTCCTTTGCATCCCTCCCCCTTAAACAGTATTTTGTCTAGTAATGAAGTTAAGGGATTGTAGTTTATGTATTCAGAAGAAAATCCACTGCTCAAATTACATGAACATATTATGTCATTTAGCATTGTCCATGGCAATAGTTTTCTGGGTCTTTTTAAATCACTAGCTACAAATGTCTGAAGTTTGTATTTTTCATGTAAATATGAATAAGTATATTTAGGAAGAATTAATTCATTTTTTGTCTATGATAATTGTTTTTTTTTTATCCTTCAGCATCACATTTTTGTTAAAAGCCGTAAGATCTGATCCCTGCCTCTCATGAAAGTATTTTTGGCCAGGAACACTGAAACTGTCATATTTATAAACAACATTTATAAACAAAGTTTGCTAATGTCAGAGACCCCGGGGTGGGGGTGGGGGATACAGATTCATGGCCAGGCGTGCACCTAATTGTTGCAATTATATATCATTTCTAGAAATTAAATGCCCATGTTTGGGCAGCTAAATGTATTATTATCTGCATATTTTTTATGGTTTATTTTTGTGCACTTCTGTCAAGCCATAGCATTTTTCTTTCTCTTATTGCAGAGTCTTTTGTGGTCTCCCATTTTCTCTTGGAAAAAGAGGATCAGAGTTATTTTTTAGATGTGTACCACCAGTGCTCTCAGGCTTATAACTTGATTCTCATTTTTGTCCTTTTTACTTTATTATTTAGTGATTCACAGGGGTGTCTAAACATTTACAATCCTCTGTTAGTGGTATTTCTTTTATAACAATTGCGCTCTCTCATTTTAATTAGTACCATTCAGGTTTTTGATTCTCTACAATTACAGCAGGCCACATTTCTTTAGACTTCTTTGCTAACATTGTTTGTTTCACTTCTATCCAAGCCAAACTAATCCAAATACAATATGAACTGTGTTTTCTCACTGCTTAATATATCTTTGCTATATATACTCTAGTAATCTCTGTAGAACAATACAGAGTAATTGAGAAACCATTTATTTGTCATTATTGACCAATTCAAACCAGTAGTATTAAAGTTTTTGAAAGCAGTGAATATTTATAGAAGAATGTAGGTTGTGGGGGGAGGGCATGGGTCGAATCATGTAGAAGATTGTGAAACAGTAACATCACAAACACAGTTGTGGTTTCATGTCAGTCCAGACGTAATAACTTCACGCAGAAAGAAAAAAAACACAAAGTCCAAAACCTGTTCATGTCCAAATTACAATGATTAAAAAGCTAACAATGATATTTTTTTCCTGATTGTGAGCTATAGCAGCTCAAGTATATCATGTTGGAATCAGATATCTATAATCTACAAAGAACGCGATGCACCAAGTGTAGAGTCTGAACTCTTTGTTTATCCAGGAGCTGATTTTATGGTGTAGAACTAACCAGTGTCCACTAAATTTCACTATGGAACCAACGAAATTGATTTGAGACAAGAGTTGTTTGGAGTAACTGAATGATAAGGCGTATAATGTTCTTAGGTCTAGGGGTAGATAAATCCTTTTAACAGTCTTTAGTTAGCAAGGTAAGAAAATCACAAATCACTGTTAGCAGATTCATGGAGGAAAATTAATAGAATCAGACGAGATAATCTGATAAGGGTAAAATTGCTGAGGAAACAGTCTTGCCTCATATTGGAGAATGTGAAACAACATTCTGATTACTAGGAGTCGTTATGAATAGGTGAATTATGTGCTAAATAATCATCAGAGTAATTCAGCATTTATTAATTCTTTTCTCTTTAAGCAATTCACAGTTGTAAGTTAGAACCGCTCTCTCTTTGAAGACACATCTTTTATAATTTTTATTAGAGGTAATTTATTATTTGCATTACCTGTATTTACTTCATAATTGAACATTTTGCATTCAAATTTATGTAATGCATTATGCTTGAGAATATATTTCTGCCTGATTAGCATAAATAGGCACTTACCTCATGAATTACTAACAAAGTTTATCTTAAAATATAGGTTTTTTTATTAAGTGGAACACAAACATATGTACAATAAATTCTGATTTTCCGGTACAGTTAGAGACCAACTCACATTTGGTTTCAGGGAAGCAAGGCTCCAGGAGGGAGCCCTCATTGGGGAGGAAGCAAAATACAGACAAGTGGGACTTGTAGATTTCTATGAGGGGGTATCATTTAGAGGGGGCTGTATTCCTGGGGTGCAGTGGGGAAAAGAAGGGGCTCATCACACACCCAGCTACCCAGTGGATGACCTCGAAGTGGATGTGGTTTTGGAGCAGACCTGTAACTTGTCATTGATCCCTGGTGAAGGAGTACGGTGGCAAATGAGTCACACTGACCATTGGGGGGTTTTTTATGTTTATTTTGTTCGCCCGTGTAGGTCTCCCTAGAGTCCTACCTCAGAACACAATACATGTCGTTTAATAAAATACTTGTGTTGTTTTGCACAAGAGATGTGAAAAACCCAGATGTTTTCTCAAGTGAGAATTCTTGGAAAGGTCTCCCAAAGTTTTCTCCAGCTATACTCCCTTTCTTCAGCAGAAAGAAAAGACACCCTATCCGGCCTGGCAGACAGGAGGTGTTGAATAGATGGTTCTGTGCAGACCCGAACATTTGAATGAGAGGACTTTTAGTTTCAGGCAGCAGTTGGAGATAATAAATGAGGAGACCACGTTGCCACGCCACCTCCACAGACCCCAGGGCTTCCTTTCTTCAGGCGGAGCCATGCCCTCAGGTCGTTCACGTCCTTCAGTGAGGGACTGCTTATGGTTTGTCCCTCCTTCGTCGCCCCTTTTGAGCCTATTCACAGCTTATACCTATGAAGAAATTTGTCTCGAAAGCATTCTGCTCTTCAAAGATGTTTTCTGTGCTGAAATCGGAACTGATTTTTTAAAAAGCAGGAATACAAAAAGGCACCTGATACCGCAGCTGTGGGTATTCAGGCTGTGTCTTCCATGCACGTAGCTCAGAGGACAAGCTGTTTGGTGGTCCAGCTCTTTCCTTCCTACGCCTGGAGATGGGCAAATCTTAGGTCCTGTTCTACAGACATTTAGCAGCCACTCAAACCTGGGAAATGGAAAGTTCTAGAACACATAGACCATAAAAACTTGCATGATTCCCAGGAGGAGTTTATTGATGCAGATGATTTCTGAATTTGTTGGGCTGGGGCCTGAGCAAAGGACCCCTGAGGGACCCCTGGGGGCCCTGTTTAATAGCTTTGTTCTCGGTTGCATAATGGGTTTTGCTGAGCTTTCTCACGTGCTGTTCCATTTACTGAAAACACCAAACATGCCCAGTGACAGCCTCACAGCCTCGTCCACTGCGACAGCATTCCTGATCACACGAGGAGCAGAAAATCGGGCTGGCCACTGACCCCCCCCCCCGGCCCCCCGCCCTGCCCTAATAAAAATCAAAGCCTGACTTAGACACCTTTCAATGTTTTTTTTTTTTAGTTATTTTATAAGAGTGCTACATGTGTTTAGTTAAATACAAACATTGGAACAAGACAGAAAGAGGTGGCTGTCAAAGAACCACCATGCCTCATGCCCCAGCCCCCTAATCCTGGCCTCAGCTGTCAGCATCTGCAGTATCCAGGGTCTGCACGTACCCTGTTTACCGAATGGAATCACAGCATGGACCACAGAGTTCTGGCACTTGAGCTCCTTGTGCCACCCCGACCTTGACAATGTCCAAAAGCAGTGTGGGGCCCTTCTCTAGGTTTCGGCCGAATTCACCTAAAAGAACCACAGACTGGCAAAATTTTAGAGATCGGGCCTTAATACCCTCCCGCCCACCAATGTACCATCAGAATGTGCTTTCCAACAGTCTGGAACGCGAGTCGGCACCACACAGGCCTGATTTTACTGAGCACAACAGACACTGTGCCTGGGGCCCCACTGTTAGGGGCCCAGGAAGACACCTTAATTTATCTTAAAAGCACAGGAAAAGAAGCAAATGTAATTTAGCATGGATGATATCTGCCATTACACCTTTATAGAAGAAAGGGTCCACAGAAACCAAAGTGCCTAGTGCCACAAAAGTCCAAGTTTGGCTCCAACTGAATGTACTTGATCACCTCCAGGGACAGGGTGCTCACTACCTTAAGTTTACCTTCCACTCTCTCTGTCTACTCTCCCATAGTTCTTGAGGTTGTAAGAGAAGCTTTTAGTGTATTTGTTTGTCTAGTATGAAGTCATATCCCCTTCTTCTATCCGTGAGTCCTGATTTCATACACTTATAAGGCCATGTGTCATGAGTTCTTACATGCCTCAGGGTCTCCGGGGAGTAGAAGACAACAATTATGACACCCTCTCCCTGACTTTTGTTTTCAGTATAAACAAAGTCGGTGCTGTTCGCATTACCACATATGCCTGCATTTCAAGTGCCTCTGCCTCTTGCCTGCTGACTCCCAGATGGAGAGTTCTGGGAGGCTTTTACACTGCTCCCGCACCCCATCACCTGCCACCGTAAGAGTTCAGGTCCTCAGGTGTGAGCTTCTCATCATAGAGCAAGCACAGCCCTCTGCCTCCTCAAGCCACAGTCTGTCTGCTCCCCATACAGACCATAATTTCACAAGCAGCCCCAGCAGACACCTAACACTGGTGATTCATGGTGTGCGGCCCCAGGCCTTTTCTTCTCACGTTTCCTCCATCTTCTGTTTGTGTGCTTATGTTTTTGAACGCAAGCACAGAAACATAGAACAATCCCCAGTAGGGTCCATCTCATTAGATTCAGTCCATTCTCTGCACATCTAAATCTCTTTAGATCTAGAATGTGCCACTGACTAGTTTTAATTTGCTTCCCCACTTTGTGCTAGCTGCAAATGAAGTTGATGTGCTTTTTATATGACTTAACCTCCCTGAAGCAGGACCCTCATCTATAAAATGGGAGATATTGTCAGGATTAGAAGATCACACCTGTGAAGCACTTCTCCCACGCGAGGCCACAGAGGAGCTCCACAAAAGGTTAGCGCTCTTGTACGTTTCCGGCTGTCCCTGAGCTGTTGACAGCGACCTTGGAAGGAAGGAGACTCCACAGACCCCACCAGAGACTGTCCTTCCTGATCGTTATAGAGAGGGACCTACTCAATTACTCAAGTCCCCTAATGGACATTTAAAATTGAATGGGCCTATGTCACTACTCTGGAAAAACTCAAAATGAGATATCCTCCCATATCTGTTAGGATGGCTAGGATCAAAAAAAGAAGATAACAAATTTGGCAAAGGGCATGGAAAAAGGAACCCTTTCTCTAATCCTTGTGCGTTTGGAAATGAAGATGTACAGCCGTTGTGGAAGACAATGTGGATGTTTCTCAAAAAAAAAAATTAAAAATAGAACTACCATATGATCCACTTCTGGGTACATACATCCCAGGGACGTGAAATCAGAGCCTTGCAGAGATAATTGTGCTCCCGAATTCACTTCAGCATTATTCCTAATGGCCGGGATATGGAAACAACCTGAGGGTCTGTCCACAGGTGATTGGAAAAAAAGGCAGTGCATGTCTATATACAACAGAATATTAGGCAGTCTTGAAAGAGAAGGAAACACTGCCATTTGCTACAACATGGCTGAACCTGGAGGGCATTGTGCTGAGTGAAATAAAGCAGACACAGGGCAGGTAATGAGTAATCTCACTTAGGAACCTAAAATAACCCCTCTCCTGGAAGCAGGGAGTAGAATGGCGGGTGTCAGGAGCTGGAGGTGGCGGAAATGGGGAGAGGTGGTCAGAGTACCAAGTCTCACATATGGAAAGTGAGTAAGTTCTGGGGATACACTGTACAGTGTAACTACAGTTAATGATACTGCATTATATACTTGTAACTTGCTAAGAGCGTAAATATGAAGTGTTCTTACACACACACACACACACACACACACACACACACACACACACACACACACTAGTAGCTAGGTAAGGTGATGGATTTTTTTTAACTAGCTTACTGTGGCAATCATTTCATAATGTATATGTCACATTGTACACCTTAAATACACACAATTTCTATTTGTCATTTATACTCCCAATAGAGGCAAAAAACACAAAACAAAACCTGAATTGGATTATTTGGTAATTGGGGTAATTTTATACTAAATTAGTCCATCTGGATGTCCTACACACCTCCTTCTAATCAATTCTAAAATAACTATTTTTCATGGTATAGGCAAAGCTTTCTGTCAAAGAGGACAGATTACTTAGATAATTGTTTAATGTTCCACCTCTGCCCTGTCAAAATATAGAGTAATTGTCCGAAGTTGGGACCACAGAGAAATAATAAAAAATATATGTAACCTAGAAAAACTAAGCAGAAGAGCTCTGTGTATGTATAAAAGCTTCTTTGAGATTTGCTTGTTCCTCCCTGACTCTTCTCTTGTTTGGATCACCAACTTTCCTGCCATTTTCTGATGCCAATTTTGAAGCCAGGAGGCCCCAAGGCATTTTCTTGAACAGAAGAGTCAGAGTTGCTAGTGTCCACTTTTGAGCTGCACCTGGTTCCCCCTGGTCTCTCTTAGAAAGACCTAAATGTGCAGGCTTTTGAAGAAGCTGCCCTTTATGACTCCCGTCTCACCCCTTTCAGAGAAACCTGGGAAGGAGAGCAGGAAGGAGCCTATGAGTTATTTATGACCTGCTGTCTG
This sequence comes from Smutsia gigantea, assembly GCA_032199065.1. Taxonomy (NCBI): domain Eukaryota; kingdom Metazoa; phylum Chordata; class Mammalia; order Pholidota; family Manidae; genus Smutsia; species Smutsia gigantea. Next base: position 36,819 of record JAVSCE010009084.1, read on the forward strand.
CAGCCTGTGTCCAGCTGAGAGCTTGGTGCTGGCTGTTTCAGACCTAGCCTGAGATCATCAGGGCTTTGGAGGAATGACAGGGACTCTCAGGCCAGTGACACTGTGGAAACCAGGCTCCATGAAGCCCTGAAGACCAGGGCAAGCAATGGGGTTGCTGGCCAACTGGGGTGGAAGAAGGTGGGTCTGCTTGGAGAGCCTGCCGATTCACCTTCTGACCTGATCTTCCTCCTCCACCTCATTTTCAGGCTGCAGATGGACTAGGCTGCATGGAGAGGTTAAGAAAATTCCAGATTGCATGGAGGGGATGTTCTCAGGCCTTTGAAACTGCATGTAGGGTAAGAAGGCATGGACCAGACACCCAGACACAGACAGAAGCCGATAGGCTGAGTTTTTGTAGCGTGTGGACAGGTCATAATGACAAAGTCAGAATACTTTTTGGGTCAAAAGGACAGAGGCAGTATGGTGGGGTCAGAATGATAGAGCCAAGCCCTCCTGCATCTCCAGACCAGGGGCTTTGGGTTCTGAGTGTTTTGAGAGCCTTTGGTAGCAGAGCAGGGAGGGAGTAAGGCATGGATGTCTGAGGGACACTGGGCCAGGAGATACAACCAGGGGATGCTGCACCTTGGCACCAGGCCAATGTGGGTATGAATCCTATTCTGCCCCAGGGGTGAGACCTGGGCAGTTCAGATGACCAAGCTGGGCCTCAGTCTCCTCCTGGGTCAAAGGTAGAGAAGGTTTTTGTGATCATGATGGGCAGGTAGGTCTGTGTCCACCATCCCGTCCCCTGGACCCCAAATGCTAGTGTGTGTCAGGGTGTGGTCTCCACACCCATCATTCCCACGGATGGGGCCTAGTGTATACAAGGGACTCTCAGAAAATGGCTCCTCTTCTTCTGTCTTTTATGTTCCTGCCTTAAAGTTGCAGTTTGCCCTAGACAGGGCCCAGTCCTCTTACCTTCTCCAGACTCTTTGTGCAATTTTGCTCCCCTGGAACCCCACCCTTCTCCACCTTCCCTGCCCTCTGTTCTCAATCCTGACTCATTTTGACTTTCTTCATGTTCTGGCTTTCCTCTGAGGCCTTGTGCCCATGAGCCACGAAGACAGGCTAGGTGTCCACCTCCACGCTCGCTCCCTTAGAGTCCTCCTGGTACCCTATTAGCTCCCCACCTACCCTGTGACAGCCTCGAAGCCTGGACTGGCCTCCCACGTTTCCATTTCCTTTACCTACTATGGTGCATGGCACACAGGGGGTGCTCAATAAATGCTCATTAAATGAAAGTGACTAGCTGGACACTCAGATTCCTCACCTTGTCTGTTGAAGTTCCAATCCACACAGAATGTCCTGCCAAGTGTCCCAGAAAACATGACTTTGACAGGGGCAGGGTGGCTGGCCGCCGTTGCAACATGACGTACGTTCACCTCTCACTAGTCCAGTCGGCCCATCCCTCAATTACTGGGTGCTTATCTCGTTCACTAATTAGCCTATGTCTTCCCGAGGTAGAGCTGGGTGGAAAACATGGTTGAGATGTGCAGGCCTGGGACCAAGAAGGAAATTGATAAATCTTGCTTGGATAAAATTTTGGATGAACAGAGGTATGCAAAAGATACCTGGGTGTGAGCAAGGCATGCTTCCTGTGTTCCAGCACAGGCTGCTGCTATAGAGGGCCCTGTTCCAATTTGAGTCACAGATGCCTCCCCAGGGCTTCAAGGCACATGCACAATGTTTTGTAATCTTCAAAAAAGAATGTCAGCCCATCCCCATTTCCACATGCCCAAATCTTGCCCATTCTCTGAGGCAAAGCCCCTATGCAAGGTTGCCCATGAAGCTCTGAGCATAACAGCCATCTAACAACCATTTAATAAAGATTAGTTGTTCACACACAATGCTACTGCCTGCCAAAGTGCTGTGTGGGGATCCTCACAGCTGTGGCCTGTCCTCTTTTCTGGAACTTTCTGGAACTTTGGTCAATAGCATGGTATAGTGGTCAGGCAGAGCAGGGTTCAAGGTGGGGTGCTATTACTCACTTGCTGTGTGATCTCTGAAGGGTTCTTCCTATGCTTGTTACGTCTTGGTCTTCAGTATATAATAGAGTACCAATCAGCTCTGTTTAAGTTGTAGGTGAAAAAACTGGAGACTCAACTGGCTGAAAGATAAAGGAAACTTACTGGTTCACGTGACCAAAAAGTACCGGCACAGCTGGTTTCAGGCCCGGATGGGGGCAGGAGTCATATGATGTCATTGGAACTGGCTTCCTTCCAACTGCTGTCCTGGTTTCCTACTGTGTGGACTCCAGACCAGGGTTCCCCATGCAACTACATGGGTGTACTGGCTCCAGTTCTAAATCCCCTCAGGGTAGGTCCAATGAGAGTCAGTCTGAGTCCCCACAGGACAAATCAAAGTCACGGTTCGGGTGGTATTGGACCGGGGTGGGTTATCTGTCCTCCCCTGAGCCCATCCTTGTGACAAAGGGATGAAATATGCTGACTGACTCCAACTTAGACTCGGAAACGGGGTGTGCAGGGATGCAGGGGAATTCTCTGAGCCTCTCTAAGTGTGATGGCGGCCCTATGAAGCCTGCCCTACAATGGTAACTTTACTCGTAGTCAACACCAGCATGCTGCTCACCCACGTTAACTCACTGGGTCTTTCACTCCCATGAGGCACATGCTGCTGTTCTTTCCATCTGACTGAGGAGGAAGCTAAGGCACAGAAGTGTTGGGGAGGTTGCCCGAAGTCCCTGGGCTGGTGAGTGATACAAGATATGAATCCAGGCTTGGCTGCAAAATTCATATTCTTAACCATTTTCTTTATTATGCATTGGAAGAGGAAGACAGAGAAAAAAGACAAAATGGTATACCATAATACTTCACTGTAATATAATATAGTGTAGTGTCATATAGTGTAGCATTACCTAGTACAGTGTAACAGAGTATTGTATATCGTACATCATATCATATCATGGCAGGCATTGGTAAGCGGGCCACCTTCATAACCATCCTGAAAACATCTATCACCAGCATGGAGCTTCAGCAATGTTGGGTGAGTGTCGACTAGTGGACCAGATGAATCATTTTAGGTGTACAGTGTGAGTCCTTTGATCTAAGAACCCTGTTTCTGCCATGGAAGCATCATTATTATTACATTCCTGTGTTTATTTGTTTCAATCACACACAAAAGAACAAATGACTGAAAGGGGAAAGTCTGAGGGAAAATTAGGTGCACTGAACTTTCCAGACCTAATGCTCTCTGAGCTCCAGTGGTCATGGGTGTTTAAAGATGTCAGGTTCAACTGTGTTCATAAGACTGTCTTACTGACACGTTAGGGGGAAAAGATCCGAGGCATTCTGTTTTACAGTCAGGTGGAAAAGGAGTTATGTGGCAAATGCAATTGACACACAGCTTTTGCACTTAATCCTCCGCACCTTTTAAAAAATGTCTCTGGTATTTTTGAAATTTCCTGAACTCTCCTCACGTTGGTGTTTGCCATACACAAATATGCACTGGTCAGTTTGCAGTTCATTTTTAAGTACTAAAGTGTACAGGGTGAACTGCAATGTGGACAGTTTAAATGCGTTTTGTGTACTGAGGAAGCATATCCCCTGTCCTGGCTTTCTCAGAGCATAGATACAAGTCAAATAAATAACCATGGATTTCCTCACCTCGTGTCTGCCTCCCACCTTGTAGCCCAGGATTATGTGAGGCATGTAGTCAAAGCATAAAAGCAATTATTAAAATGCTCCTGAAATTACATTCACACTGGTAATCAGGATTGCTAATATCTTGCCTCCCTCCACCATCCTGGTGTCATCTGATTTCAGTTCCCTTGAGGTGACTAAGAGTCTAGTCATTAATGTAACGCCCACCAACTTTATTGTAATTTACCATCAGAAAAGTCTGTTTCCAGAAACTCCCTGGGCTAAATGTGGCTGCAGTACCAGTCCTCCTTGGCCATTGCACAAGTCCATGCATTTTCTTTGTACTGGAATCACTCCCCAAACTTGGGCACTAACATAGATCACGGTCCATTTAGAGGTTTGGTTCAAAGTTACGTAATAGAGGAATTAGATTTCTAGAATGCAGCCCCCTATTGCTCACATTCTTACCTTTCCAACAACACGGCAATGATTTGATAGTCATGTGAGGGTGATGATGGCGATGAAGATTTTATAGGAATACGGGGGACTGAGAAGTGCTGCCGATCCCATGAAGCAGCAGTAATTCAAATCCAGATTATGGGAACTTCTATAGGACGAATGGCCCAGTCCCTTCAGTAACTAAATGACCTGTAACAGAGAGAGGGAGAAGGGGAAACTGTTACAGATGAAAACAGACATTCTTTCAGGTCTAAAAGAAATGGCTCAAGCCCACAGAGGCAGCAGTAGAAGTTTGTAGGGGAGGGAGGGGTAGATGCTCTCCACACCACATGCCCTTGCCCATGCCTCACCCTTCATCCTGGCTGATTGTATCGCCTCCCTAATCGAAGTGCGGTGTATTTCCACTCTGTGCTTGAAGGGCCCACAGGCAGCATTTGTGACTATACACTGTAATCATATGTGCATTTAAAAATTTTTACCAAATGCAGGCAATTGTAGATCCACATGCAGTTAAAGAAGTAACAGGCAATTTTATTACATGTATAGAGGCATGTGACCACGACCACCATCAAAAACAAGATACAGAACACTTCCTTCCCAAGGTCGCCTCTTGCTAGACTTTTGTGACTGCCTTTTTACTTATCTAGTTCTATCCTGACTCTGTGAACATCTTGAACCAAGATTCTTATGTTTAATCTCTATGTCCTGTTTCAGGCTACCTCAAACCAGCACAGAACCTCTAGGTTGGTCTCATGGAAAAGTTTGTGGAATAGGTTCAAATTCTATCACAGAAAGAAAGTAGGAAGTTCAGAATACTTTATAGAAAAGCTTTGGCCAAGAGGGAGAGAAAACACCCCGAGATACAAAGCACGATGAAGATACAACATTGTAAGACCTTTTTCTTTATAAAGGATGGTGAAGAGCTCAGTGATACTGTAGCCTCATATTGCCTTAAAATATCACCTGCTCAGCTGATGCAAACAGAAACTTGCACCCAGGAAGGAATAGACTTCTCTGTGAAATGAAGTATGAACAATAGACTCTTTTGGTCCTAATTTGGTTCTTTTTGCATCATTTTTCTATGAATTTGGGGCTCTGAGGTTAATGCACTTGAAAATGATGGATGTGTCACCAACTATTCCTCCACAAAGCCTCACCTTGTGAATGTCAATAGAAGTCAGCCCTCTTTGTAGCTGGGGCTGATTCGGGCTATAGGGACATCTCAGGCCTGATGGAGAGAGTAACTTGAGCAAGGAATTGGGGGCATTCGAGAGTCTTGGGATCTGTCCTCTTTAGACTATCTCATGACAGACTTAGAAGAACGAAAGTTTGCTTCACTGGCCTCTAGCCCACTCTTGGGTTTCATCCTGCTAATGGCAGCATTATCAGAAAATACCCTGGAGTAGTAGAGATCCTCAAATTACCCCAAGTACCTAGACATGTGCTTCACTGATGCATGCAGACACCTATAAGACTTCTGAACCCCTAGGTTTTGATGAAGGAACAAATATCAAAGTATGGCAGATGAGTCTGAGTTCTTCCAAGCCATCTTGAAAGGGCAGTGAGCAGCCAACCCATTGTTGAGCTCACTAAGGGTTAGGTCATGTTGAAAGCTTGTTTTATGTCAAGCTTTGTGTTAGTTGGGTGGATAAAGGGATAAAAAATCCTGTTACTCAACATACATCTTTCCATCTGCCTGTCCATCCATACATCTGTTCAGCCATCCCTCTACTTTTATATACAGAGTCCAACACTTTTTAGTAGCCCCAGGGGACACGTGAAAGGACACTGAGACAACCGTAGCTTTTGGAGCATTTTTGCAGTATCTTCAAGGCATAAACATATCTTTGCCTCTTAGACACAATAACACTAATCCCTTAGAATAGCTGTAGAGCAGCTTACTGATGGCCAGAGGAGCCGATGTTAGCTGCTTTAGGTAAGAAGTGGACTTGAGAGTCTGAGCAGAAAAGCAAACTACTGTCGTGGATATACCCCAGCACTTAATGTATTTTATGGTTTTGTTTCTCAGAAATGAATAATCTCATGGACTATTATTTTTTTCCCTCGCTGGTATCTATTCAGAATTCTAGGGGAACCTACTGACATACGGGATGCGCTGTGATCATTCAGCATCACCTGAGAAGGCGTTTCTCCTAAACACTTCAGGGAGCTTTCACTTGGCTTCATCGTGGTGGAGCACCGCCCAGAGAAGTCCGCTTCGATAGGGCTCATTCTTCCTGGCCTCCCTGTTGCCCCATGAGAATGAACCTATATGGATGAAATGGAACAGTCTCTGGAGGGGTTAAAGGTGTGTCTCCGAGCCCAGTGTAGGGATGCACGCGCTCACCTGGCACAGGAGGGCCCCCCAGAGGAGGCACGCTCCTGTGAGTCTGCACCGTGCGGATTTCCTCCAGCTCTTAGAAATAAAAATCGAGTGGCTGACCACCTAATTCTTCAAATAGAGTGATATATCCTCATGGCAAGTATGCTTATTGTAAAACTCTGGTCCATACAGGTTTTTTTTTTTTTAACACAAATGCTTATGTCATGCGACCAGAAATCAGGAAGAGAAAAGGCATGTAAACCGATGACAGGGCAGGAGTAAAGAGCAGGGAAGCATGCAGCCAGGGCTCAGAGTGGCACTCATGGTGGTGTCATGCAGGAACAGACAGCAGAGACACTGCAATGGGAAAAAGAGTGACAGAGCTGGGTCAGGGCGCTCTTCCATGTTTTGCAGTTCCCTGCTATGAAGTTGTTACGGCCCAATACCCTTCTGTAACTTACAGGGTTAAGCAGTGGTTATTGATGACAGAGTCAGAGATGAGCCTTTCCTCATTGCTCTAGGGGAGCTGGCACGTAAGGGCTTAGCTGACCCTTGGGGACGAGATGTTCAGGGTAGCATGGGGGGTGCTCTGGCTTCCAAGGCTCCCGTTCCTCCTCTGTAAAACATCAGAACCATGTCAAAGGACCACCGAACTGTCACCCTGGACATCTACGATCCCATGTGAGTATATTTTTCAGAGCTATTTCCACTTCAAAGCATGTGGCAGTGGCCCACACAGTATCTGGTACATGGCAGCCATAAGTGACACTTTGTTTCCTTCTACATTCCATCTTGGGAGGCCCTGGGAGGTATTGATACACCTGCTGGGTTATCGATGGTTGTAGAAACAGCTAGATTCAATCAAATCATCCACCAGCATGTATATTATCACTGTAGCTAATAACTCTTTGTACAGTGCTTTGGATTTTCCTCTGAGAAGGGAAAAGTCTTGCATAAGCCATGGTGCAGTTGGCAGGGCTGGGACCAGATCATGATCCTCCTGACTTCCAGCCTTTCCTCTTTCCATGAGGCCCCACTTGCCTCTCTTCCTTACCATGGCTGAGATGATACGGGCTCCCCATGCCTCTGGAGTCTCCGCTACAGGCAAGATCTGTGAGGGGTCTGACACCTGCACTCAGCCAGTAGATACAGCTACTGCCATTATTACTAATCACCGGCTTACTGAGAGAATTCATAGAAATGTGTGACTTAGCTTGTTTTGCTTCTGAGAACCGGAGGTTAGTGCTTGTTCCTTGGAGGAAGTTCTGTGGCTTAGAAAGAGAAAGAAAATCATATACCAAAGTGAACTTTAACCCCAACTGTTGTGCACCCACAGAACTAATTAGCCAGGTTCTAATCAGGTTGAAGTGAAAAGTAGTGGGAAAAGTCGTTCTGGAAGGATGACAGTCTGCGGGGCTCTCTCTCTCTTCTCTCACGGTGACTCCTATATTAAATTTGTGCAGTTAGCAGGTCACAAGCTGGTTTTTCAGATGGGACGGCTTGGCAGCTCCTTCCGGCCTCTGAGCCAGCAAGCCCTGGGGCTGGCGAGGGAGACCACGGCTTGGCCTGCCTTTTGCCTGGAAGAAAAAAAAAATCACAGACCCACTGTTGGTCAACCATGATGGGCCACCTGCCAAGGAGGTGGCGGCAGCAGAGCCTGGGAAAGGAGGACATGGTGAGGTGGCAGCTTGGGCAGTGGAGCCTCGGGGGGGTGGGACTGTGAGGTGAGAGCCAGCGGGGGCCCAGCTGGCGGTGAACGTCCTCCCACGGGGAGCTGGGACCACCGTGCAAGGGTGTGGGAGGAGGGCCAGGCCTGGGAAACATCCCCGCCTCCTCGCCTCTCCCCTGATGGGAAGTCAGGGTCAGTGGAGGGGTCCCAGTGAGGGCACGGAGCCGCCAAAACCACTTGGCGATTGAATGATGGCACTTGAGGTCTGACCTAAGCCTTGAGCAAACCCAGTGCCCCCAGGTCCTTAAATTCCAGTGCAGGCTGTATGTGGTGTTTGCATGTAAGAAAAGGGAATCGTGTTCTAAGGCACTTGCTTCTCTTTCTCACTCTCTCAGCACGGTTTATGAGGCACCTACAAAAGCCCACTGGCCTCTTACTTGTGTGTCCACCTCCCGATGCTGTGCACACACCACCCTTTGGCTACTCTTTTGCTGCTTATCTCTATGCATTTGTCTTTTTCTCCCTATACCTGTGAGCTCTGTGAGGGCAGGAATGGGATCTGATCTTCCTACCTCCAAGTAAGTATAGTAGCAAATGGTTTACTACATGAACAAAGGGAAGGATGAATAAAAAGTCTGCAACTTTGGAAATTAGATCTCGCTGTGAACATAAGCAAGTGTGTTCCTCGGGTGGCCCCTCGGGCCAGAAGGAATTTCCTTGTCTCAGGATCCAGTGAGGAAGGTCAGCTTCTGCTCCAGCCTTGAACACTCCTTCGAGGACAGAAGCATGTTCATTATTTGTCAGCATAATTAAAGCCAGATTAAAATGCACCCTGCCCCCAAAATGACACAAGAATTTGGTATCGAATGTTAATGAATTATGTGTCCCTGGGTTTTTTTTTGTGTTTTGCTTTTTCCTACCGTTTCTCATCAGCACAAAAGAATGTTCTCTTTGTTTTGGGCTTTACCAGAAGTCACACTTATATGTGTACTAAAAGCTAAGTTTCTAAGTAAAAGAAGCACCATGACTCCCCCTCGGTCCATGGACTGCTACCCAGGGAAGCTGTCTGCATTAAGATGTGCCACATCATTTCTACTGAAAAACCTGCTGCACTGTCAATGTCTTGTTGACCCGAGCCTCCTTCCTCTGGCATCCAGGAGGTCAAAGGTCACATTCTTCTGACATTGAAGAGCGGTGAGGTGACCAGGAAGAAAGCTGTTTGGTTTCTCTACAGAAGGGAATCCCCTTGCCCAAAGCATCCCTCAGATACCATATAAATCAACCATCAAAAGGGTACAATTCAGTGTTTTTTAAAAACATATTCACCAGATTGTACAACCATCAACAACCACTGTCCAATTCCAGGGTATTTTCATCACCTCCCCTCAAAACCTGTGCCCATTAGAAGCCCCTCTCCACTTCCTCTTACCCCCAGCCCTCAGCAGCCCCCAACTCTGTCTCTATAGATTTGCCCATTTTGGACATTTCATATAAAATGAATCATATAAAATGTGGTCTTTTGTGGCTGGCTTCTTTCACTTAGCATAATGTTTTCAAAGTTCATCCACATTGTGGCATGTATCAGTGCTTCATTCCTTTTATGGCTGAGTAATATTCCATTGTATGGATATACCACATTCTGCTTATTCATTCAGGTGTGGAGGGACATCTGTGTGGCCTCCATTGATCATTATGAACAACACTGTTATGAACAGTTGCGTACCAGCTGTTGTGTAGATGTGTAGTTTCATTTCTCTTGGGTATCTACCTTGCAGCAGAATTTCTGGGTCATTAGACAGCACAACATTCAATTGAAGAATTGCCTGGCTATTTTCTCTCTCTTACATCTTCTTTTCCTGGGACCACACAATGGCCTCTTGCTCCCAGAGTTTCCCTTCCCTCTGATCAGGTCTCCTCACTACAGTAGCAAGGAGTAAACTTTGTCATCCAACAGATGCCTTTAAGGCCTGCATGGTGATCAAGGTAAGATAGTATCTAATAAGCTGGGATTAAAGCATAAACTGTATCATGTCACTCACTGCTTTAAATAGTTCATTATACCTCCTAGAATTAACGTACAGCTTACTAAGGTCTAGAATGCCCAGAAGGGTCTCCTCTGTTTTTTCCTCCCTTTTGTAGATTATTTCCTAGTTCCTCTGGCCTTCCTTGGACACTGGCTCTTTCCTGCATTAAGCCTTTGTACATATCACTTGTTTCCTCTGCCTAGATTAGAGCATGCCATTCTTCATGAAGCTGGCCAAATGAACGAGTAAATAAGTGAATTTAGTGTATTCAGTACATTAACTTGGTCAAAGCCACACAGCTGGTTGATGGCAGAGTCCCCATCAGATTCTTATATCAAAGACTTTTTTGTTTGTGTTTAATCTTTCCTTGTAGATGATCACCTAATGTACTAACCTGTATTGCTGACCCTCTTCCACTGCTTTATCAGGGTTTCTCAACCTCAGCACTACTGACATTTGGAGTCAGATAATTTAATTCTTTGTGGTGGAAGCTACCCTGTGAGTTGTAGACATATATTCAGGATGCCAGTAGCAACCCCCACCTCCTCAGTTGTGACACTTCATGTCTCCAGATAATGCCAAGGTCCCTTAGAATAGGCCAGCATAATCATCCCATTGAGAACCACCTCTCTATAACCATTGTCTTGCTCAATGAATATTGGTGCTAAGAAGAGCCAAGGGCATTTTCTAATCCCTACTCATCAGAGAAAGGGTTTTACGCAATTCCCCTTTAATAAGGTAGGAAACAATACCTATACGAAGTAAGAACACAGTTTGATGATAAAGTTAGGACCCAAAAGAGTTTGTGATGACAGATCTGCAGTTAATGAAAATATTTGAATTACCAGATTCCTTATTCTTCCAGAATTTTCAACAATGTCAATTTAATGGGATTCCCAACCATCCTGGGTCATCAGGCAGGTGGTATGATCTTGCCCCTTAAGGAGCTATTTCCTGAAAATACTTTTCTCTGTCATCCTTCTCAAAGATCAGAAATTCAGAGTAGTCATGCTAAAAGGAAGGGGGACAGATGATCAGAGAAATAGATCCTATGATAAACAGGGTCCATTTGTAAGTGCTTCGTATTCATTTCAACAGCTTTCGCTTCCTCCATACTCAGTCTAAGGACTGAGTCTGAGAGACAGAAATGAACACAGCTTCTCTGAGCCAGCGACTTTCCCAACCAGGAAGCTCCCCAGCTCCCACAGTGCTGTTGGAACTTGGCAGGGGACGACCCAAGGCCCCATTAGGAAACCCTGTGAAAAGATGAGTCCATCTTAGCTGGAGATGTCCAAATACAAGATTCATCTTTCTCCCCATGGCAGTATCAATACATTTGCATGATGCATATTAAGTGTTTCATTAAAACCCAATGCTAAAGCATTTTCAGGAAGTTATAAAATCCCTTTGGAGGAGACCCAGAAGTCAGAGGTCCTTGTAAGTGTACCAGGCACACCTCCATCTATCAGACACCAGGTTTCATCTTTGTTCTGTTTCTGTCTGGTACCTGGGTTGTTTTGAGATATTAGAGCTGTTAATAATGATTCGATGATGCTCAGATAACTACCAAGATAAAAACATCTGGGCCATGAGCACCAAATTCCCTCCAGCCGGAACCCGTGCCTCCTTGCACCTTCCTCTGGTGGGCAGGGATCTGGGTGCCCAACACAGAGCCTATGTTGGAGAAACATAAAGATCACAGGAACAATTTGAAGCTTAAGGGGGAAAACGCTTAGAGACAGAATTTTCCTCCCTTGGCTCCGATTGCCAGCCAGACTTCCTGGCTTACAGAGCGATGTTCACGCAGACTTCTGACTTACAGAGCGATGATGATAGGTGGGCATTCTTTGAAGCTGTGAGTTTGTGGTGTTTGTTACACAGCAATAGAAAACAATTACAGCCCTCATTATGGCTGCTGCTCATAGACTTATTTCCGAGCAGAGAAGCCAGACAACACATCCCAGGTGCTCTCACACAACAGGATGAAACCTTATTTAGTAGCTGTATTAATTGAATCCTTACTTCATGTGGATTGATGGAATTCATAGCAGAATGTCCCCTTGCTGCTGGAGAAGTCCCTCACTGATGGCCTCTGCCCTCCAAAATAGGAGCTCCTGATTTCATTGCTGTTTTTTCCCCCATTTGATCATTCACTCACGCATTCATTTACTCACTCATCTATTGCACACACGTCCCTTTAGAACCTTCTGTATATCATGTATATTGTATTTGTTCCAAAAGTTAAATTCGATCAATCATCTACAAAATACCAGTCCCCGTTCCAAGTGATGGACACCCACCATCTTCTCTAATCTCCATGAATCCTTTGAAAACAAAGGGTTTTCTTCAGCTGGAAGCCAAAGGGGTAAGTTAGAGCTACTCAACGCACAAGAAAGATGACCTGACATTATACGGAGGGGGGCATGGGACAAGGAATGTGGGTGTTTTCCAGAAGAACTGCAGGGAAATTAATTGTCAACAATTTAAATGAACTTGAAAACAGAGCACCCTGTTCGAGCTCGCTGACACCTTGATTTCAGCCTTTATAAGCCCCTCCACTTAGAACCCAACTAAGTTCACGCAGACTTCTGACTTACAGAGCGATGATGATAGGTGGGCATTCTTTGAAGCTGTGAGTTTGTGGTGTTTGTTACACAGCAATAGAAAACAATTACAGCCCTCATTAAGGCTGCTGCTCATAGACTTATTCCATTCTCACAATAAGCCATGAGGATGCATATTTTTCTCTTTCGGTTGTAAGTGAAGAAACTGAAATTCAGAAAAGGTAAAATACTACTCAAGTGCATGGAGTTTCTAAGGAGGTAGAAAGAGATTCAAACCATAGTCTTCTGACTACAGTTCTGATGTTTTTTGACCTGCCCACCTGGCCTCAGTCTCCTGGGCCTCAGAAATCTGCATGGTGGGTGTCATGGTGTTCTCTCTCTCTCTAACGCTCCGGCATTGTGAGCGAGGGACACAAGATGTTGGCATGAGCAGGGCTGTGGGTCCCTGTCCCGTAGAAAAGCAGCTCTGTGGGCCTGAGAGCAAGGTGAGCTAATGGTCAGCATAGACACATGAGGTGCACCGACGTGGGAGGGGCGCGGACATGGAGAGAAAAATAGAGAAGATATTAAGGTCAGGATGTTGGGTGCTTCTAGTTACCAATCACTTTTCATGTTCAAAGAAACACCCTCAAAAGTCCAAAGTGATATCAGATGCTGTAATGTGTCACGCCCGAGTCCCCAGGAGACTAACCCCCGCTCAGTGTTGTCCTCTGACAGCTGTCACTCAAGTGGTCACAGATCCCCACCTGCCACGTCCACCTGGCTGTCTCCTTCACTATTTTGTCCTTGGGGTCAGAGGCCACATATTCAAGCACTTTTTCCTGACCCTCATGTCTGCTCACCTGGCTCTCTGCTTTGGGACGCAGACCCAACAATACTTTGAAAAAAAAGATTATGCTAAAGAAAAATGAGCAGGATTCTAAAGTTTGGCTTCTTTAGCATATTTATAAATCCTATTTACTTTCTCTTTTTTTGATTATGACAGTATTTTTTGCTCACCACACAAATTTCAGAGAATACAAAAAAGGGGACAGATTAAAGGTAACTACTGAGAAATGGGTTAATAGATTTCCTCTAAGTTATTCTTTTGTAATAAATATACAAAGTATATACACAAAGATACAAAATGAATAACTAAAGGATGCTTTTAATGGAATCCGAATCAAATCGAATCTACATTTTATATTTAACTTTTCACTTGGTAATCTACCTTCGATGCTTCCCAAGTCACTGAACAGTCCTTGAAAGCATGTCTGCATTGGCCACATACAATTTAATCACATGAATATAAAATAATTTATTTGATTATTTTGCTTATTCGGGGGTTTTACAACCCTTCCCAATTTTTCAGGAATATACATGTTACTTTGATCTCTATCCTTGGACATATTTGCTGAAAATTTGGTAAAGATAAGTATAAAAACTTGAGGATACTAGGCATTGTGATGGTTAATTTTATCTGTCAACTTACTAGCCATGGGATGCCCAGATTAAACCTTTTTCTGGATGTCTGTGAGGATGTTTCCGGATGAGATTAGCATTCGAACCTGTGGGCTCAGTAAAGTAGATGTGTCTCCTCAGTGTGGGTAGTCATCTTCCAATCCATTAGAGCCCCAATGGAATGAAGGGCGAAGAAAAGGACCTCCCCCTTTATTCTCCTGTCTTACTGTTTGACCCGGGACATCTTACCTCCTCTGCCCTCAGAGTGGGGTTTACACAATCGGCTCCCCAGTTCTCAGGCCTTTAGACTTGGATTGAATTATGTCACCAGTTATTCTGCAGCTCCAGCTTGCAGATGTCAAAACCGAAGGGCTTCCTGGCCTCCATAAATGTATGAGCCCATTCCCTGTATGTACACATATATGCACACACACACAATATTATCCAATGGAGTGTGTTTATATACATATATATATATATATATAATTGGTTCTATTTCTCTGGAGAACCCTGACTCATACACAGGCTAAAAGGCATAAATATTTTAGGGCTTTGACATGGTATTTTTTAGAAAAGTTGTATCTATCCGCATGCTTGCTAATGTAACGTATTATTATAGTTTTTATATATCTGCTCAGTTTGACCTACAATATCTCTCCTTTAACAGCACTCTGACAGCCTGCCCTAGATTTTTCTCTTTGACAACTCTTCCCTATTCTTTTTCCAAACAACCCCCTACCTCCCACCCAGTGGCATCCTTCAAATGTCTCCAAGTAGAAAAAAAAAACTAATTAATTAGACCACTCTTTCTCTGTCTACATTTGTTTATCACTGAAGATAACCACATGCATGTTCATCTAGTTACATAGTACATATATTGAATGAAGACCAAATGCCAAATAATGTTTACTTCAAAAGGAAAAATAAAGGGCATTTTTTGGAGCCCTCTGTTTAAATCTTTATCTATCAAATCTTTTAAACTCTTTGTCCACAAACTCCTATGCCTGGTTCACAGCCAAGAAGAGCAGTAGCATTCAGCTGAATCTCTTTGGTGCTGAGAGCAAAGGATGAACACAGAACTGACTGAAGATACGCCATAAGCTAAACTCTGTAGGCTCCACTGAGTATATTCGTTCTTTTAGGTACACGAGTGAGGTATTCTTTTCTACATTTCTAGGCATTAGAGAAATCAGTGTCAATGTTCAGAAATTTGCCAAGGCCCGCAGCCAGTGCTGCAGGGGGCAGAGAAACATTTGGGTCTGCTCCAAGCCTCATTATCCTCTGTCCCCATGTCCTGACACCAGTTGCTCCAGAGCAGGTCCTAAAGCAGATCCCTGCCCGCAGCAGGTTCCCCCCTGGCTCCCTCAGAATCCCTCTCCCTCCCTTCTGCTCCTTTGGTTCAGAAACAAGCGTTTATTGCAGCCTCTGCTTTTAGGGGTCTCCAAACTGAGCCATTTCCTGCCAAGACCGGCAGCCCCAGAACCACCGGGGAGAGCAGGGCTGCATCCAGGTGTGGGCTTCCCCATGTCCTCCCTCCATCTTCAGGTTCCCTGGGGCAATGTCAGTGGGTTTGAGGGGAGTGACACCTGCCTGCAGAGTTTTCGCTCTCCTCACAGCTGGGCCCACGCATAACCACGAGTGAGTCACAGTGAGGAATGGAGACATCTTCTCCGGCGGCTGGGCTCTGGGTCCCCAAACCGCATTTATGTTTTTGTATATGTGTTGGGATGATTCAGCGGAAAATTCTGGTCAAACGGATCACCATAGCAACTTTCAATAGACATCCAGCATGCAAATTAGACGGTGGTGAGAGCAACTTTCTCAATGGCCCCAAACCATCATCCTCTGAACCCTTCGCGGATTCGACACTAAACGCTTGGAAGGTTTCGTGCAGAATCTGTTTAAATGCAGGTTGGCACCTGTCTGGGTTGGCGGGTTATCTTCAGAGGCTAAAACGAGAAAAACAAAGTCCTGTGTGTGGTTTCTACACTCTGAATTCTTCATCTCCCAGGGAAGACATCTATAGTGGAGCTGGGAGACCAGGGGGCACATTTTCTTTCTGTCATTCATGAACCTCAGGATCCTGGCCAAAAACACTCTCTGAGCTTCAGGGTTTTCATCTGTGAAATGGAGGTAAAAAGGCTTGCTTAATCAAGATGTGGTGTGTCTGACACAGTGGTCAGGAAGTGCTTTGCATATGTTAGTCTCTCAGTAAATGGCATCAACGTCTAATGTCCTCTTTGGACCCCCTGAAGCCTTCTTTCATTCTTCAGGTCTCAGTCTTTAATCGAATATCGGTTATATGGAAAACGGGGTGTGGGATGGAGGGACATACATGCCAACATGGCATCTGCCTCAAAAAGCTCTGGGAATTGCTGGGAAGAGGGTAAAAAGGGGTTATGGGCAGGGCTGGGGTGAATCAGGTTCAGATTAATCCCCTTACTTAAAAAAAATGTCTAATGATACACTGATTCAACTTACAAAGTCAATGGGGTTTGGGAGAAGAGGAAGTTAGTTTATTGACTATTCATTGTGTTAGGAACCATCTTTGGCTACAAACAACAGACTAACCAATTAACAGTGGCTTAAATAAAGAAGGTTTAATGTTTTCTCTCACAAACACACACACACACACACATAAACACAAATACACAATTCTGAGGTTGTTGGTTGCCCACATTAGTTCAGTGGCTTAATAATATCAAGGTCACCATCTCTGCAATTCTCATGTCTTTTCCTTGTTGCTGTTACCTCATATTCCCAAGGTAGCTGCTGACGTTCCAGCCATTATGTCTGCATTCCATGATGGGAATATAAAAAGGAAGTTGGTGGTACTATTGGAATTCTTAAATCTTATTAGTGAGAACTGAGTCACATGGCCATTCCTAGCTGCAAGAGGGTGTAGGAACATGATTCTCTTTTTTAAACTTTGTTAGCTTCTAGAGTAGATGCAGATAAGAGCAAAGGAGTTAAGGCAGTGAGCTTATAGTACCTGACACATTCTCTCAGATTCATTTATTTTAGGACTATTCACTTAAATATGATTTGACTTGGTGTGATTGTGATATACTTCTAGATTTTAGCAAAGTAACTCTGCCTCTGTGTTTGAGTTTAAATGTGAGTGGATGCCCTTTGCCTGCCTCTTTGAAGTCCCAGAAGACTATCTTTTGCCCTCCTTCAAAAATCACAAGGCAAAGAGTAGTAGCTAATCAGCCATTGTTTGGTAAGCTCTCAGGGGTATGGCACTGGGGTAGACCCTGCAGAGAAAACTATACACAAGCCATAATTCCCAGCCCAGAAAGCTCCTAGTCTAGCTGGGGAGGCTACATTTGCATGAACCAAACACAAGCACATGCATTGGTTTATTGCATGACCAGTTTTAAACTGTCTTCATATTCCTTCCTACCCTTTGAGAGCCTAATGAGAAATTAGATGCAGGCTGTCACCTTGACTCGACTGATGACCTCAAGGAGGAAACATGTATATGACCCAAAGTCACAGGGTAGGACAAGAGCAGAGCCAGGTGGGGACCCCAGGCCTCGTCCTGACTACTGGTCCAGGACTCTGCCTTTTTTGCACACCTCAACTATAATTCAGGGTTTCAGAGGGGGTTCAGTGGGCTGAGGGAGGGGAGCAAGGCCCTTTTGAGGTGCTTATGATCCCAGCGTCGGCTCTCCCATGAAGGGTGTGAAGGTCATCCATGTACTTCTGTCCTGGGCCCTGACTGGGTCCAGGGGCAGATGTGCACATTGACCAAGGAGCCTCTACTCCATGTAGCCCTCTGGGGCACCCCAGGAAAAGCACATCCATTGCGATTTTATTTGGTCCACAACCTTGTATTACTTGGGTCCTAGAAGGAAAGAGTTGACCTGGGTAACACAAGGGGGGAGTTTTAATGAAGGGAATGGTTACAAAGAACAGCACAGCATATAGGGCATCCTTAAGGAAAAATCTGGTTTCCTGGGGCTACCAGCTTGAGAGAGGCAGTACCACCTCCTGCTAAGAGAAGAGAGAGAGGGAAAGTGAGCTGGAGGGATGGGTGGTGTGGCCTGGCTCGAGCTGTAACCCTCCACAAACAGGAACGGCTGGTGCCCAGGGATCCCGGGGCAAGGGGGCAGGAGACAGTCCTCTCCCTTCTTCTGACCTTCCTCCAGCGCTGCTCATAGCCTGACCCAAATGGAAGCCAGAGGGCTTGGGGATCCATTCCTGCATCTGTGTAGATCTGCCTCCTGCACCACAGAGCTGAGTGGAGAAGGGTAGAGAGTGGAGCCGGGGTTGGGAGGGCACCAAAAAGACACCCAGCACATCATTGAACAAAGGAAAAGAGGCTGTTAAACACCCCCAGTCCTTATACTGTCACAAGTATCCCCACCAGCGAATGTTCCAAAAGTGCCTGTGGAGTGCTTGAAAGGCAGGGCTCACACCCAGGACAAAGTCCCTTGGCCATGAGCTCCGCCTTTAACCGCCGTGCCCACCTGTCTTCACGAGCCAGCCCGTGCTCTAAGTTAAGTGATCAGAGATCAGAAAGACCCTCAGTGTGTTGCCTCCTAAATATCCTCCAGGGAGTTACACTCTGGTGGCGGACACTCAGTGCCAATTTCATCACTGGGTCCTTTTCATCAATAAAGTATATGACCTAAATTGTAAGAACATGAATTTCCTCAAGGGACTTAGGTGCAATGAACGCCAGTGGTGGTGGTGAGGGGGATATTTATACACTTTCCTTTATATTATGCCAAATCTCCAATGGTCGTCCAGGAAGGAACCACCTGATGGGTAGGCAGTCAGTAGATACTTAAAACAACTGGCTGGGGAAAGTGTCTATGTATCTATAATTATAATGAATATATTATGTGTACATGTCTTTAATGATGTGTTTGTCCAGTTGGCCAATCAGCTCCTTCAAAATAGAGGCAGCAACAGTAGCCTCCTCGACAGGCTAACTTGTTTCTCTCAAGACGACCATGAAAAGGGCTGCCAGGGGACTGTGCCATTCTCCCAGGCCACTGCTACCCTGAGGACCAGGTAGAGATTTTTTTGCTGCTTGAGAAACGTGTTCTTGGGAGTGGTCAGGCATGCTCTGGTGCTGCTTGAACCAGTGATGCCAACACTGAGTTTCAGGTTTGGCAAGTGGCATATAAAAATGTTCTCCAAGGTATGTTACAAAAAAAAAAAAAAAAACACCGCCACCACCCAGGCTTTAAGGAAGATAAGCTTTGCCTCTCCCAGACCGACTTCACAGACATAAAAAGGGTGAGACATGGCCAGGAATTCTTGGGGAGCAGGCGTTGTCTCTGGCAGGAGATGTGGGCCACCAGATAGCACCATGCAAGAGATTAATATGGTGGCAGAGAGAGCTGCACGGCTGTTCACACGGGGCTCTAGAGAAAGATGAAAATGGGTCAGATCCTTTGGACAAATCAGATTTCTCTCTCTCCTTGTCAGCACCATCCTGAAAGAGAGAGAGAGAAAGAGACAGAGAGAGGATCCGGTTTACAAGAACAGGCACTCGCGGGTCAGGACACACCAGCAAACTAAGAAGACATTCAGCACAAACAAGTTCATTCATCCCGCAGACATTCATTGAGCGCTTATTTGCACTGGCCCTCTGCTCATCAACAGTCCCCACACCCCAGGAGGTTTCAAGGCAAGTGGATGAACTGAAAAGCCAACCTGAGATGATGACGAGGGATCTTTCGTGATGGAGGGAAGCACAGGACACCCCAGGACCTGGCCAAGTTGCCTCAGAGACAGGGTGTTCCCACCTCAAGATACCAGCACAGCAGCTGTTCCCTGAACCCCCGCCCCTCATGAATCTTTCTGTTGACCACCTTAAAAAAAAAATCAAAGCTATTCTCGTGGGACAAGCAATTTCTTAGAGTCTGATTATTGCCTTCCAGTCTAATGTGATTTTTCACTTTTAATTACATGTAAGGTCATCATCCGCTTTCATCTTCCAGTTCTTGGATGCTCTAAAAGGTTGAATCCAGCCATATCTGGGAACACAGACTCCCCCAAAGCTGGGGGGGCTTGGGAGATATTGCTAAGCAAGAATAATGCTTAGATTAGCTACTCATGCTTCAAAACAAAACAGAGAAGGGGAAATGCTGAGCCGAAGGAATAGCAAATGCTTGGAGGTGGGCATCCTTGATTAACAGTGCCAGGGATTCCAAGCCACCTCTCTCAGCTCCACATCCAGGCTCCTGCGGGGGTGGGAGGTGGCAGCTGATGGTGCCGTGCAGCATTCTGCACAAATCTGGCCCAGAGTGCCAGCTCCTGAAATGTTACTCTGGGCATCACACTGGGTCCCAGAGCAGAGCCACACCGTGAGCCCCACCTGAACTTGGGCTCTGCCTCAGAATAAGCCACTCGGGCAGGACAGTCTGGGATTACTTCTGACATGGGGTAAGACTCCAGAATAAGACATACAGGAGAATTTTACTGGACACCCAGAACACACAGTGAATGAATCCCATACCTGGACAGCTACCCCCAAATAAAAGTGCCATCCACAAAACTCTCCCCAATGAATCTCACCCTGAAGCTGGCACCTCTTTTTTGCTGTTTGCAAAAGTTACTAGGAGGAGGCTTCCTGCCGTTGCTGAATGTACCCTAAGAAATGCTGGGGACTCAGGACAGGAAAGCAATATTTATTGAGTGTCTACTATGTGCAAAGTCATGAGGTTTTACATGCATGATCAACTCTTGTTTTCTTAATTCTGGGTAATTGGTGGAGTTACTTCGAATTCTGGGTGAAAAACATGGATGTCTACACAGGTTAATTTTCTTTTTTTGACCTCACAGAACAGATAAGAGCCTTGTGAGAACTTCGCTCCACTTTTATCCAGACCTTTTCTTGTCCTTTACTTAATGCAAAATTGGAGCAGGAAAAACTACCCTGGACTTCAGCCAAAAGGCCTCTATGAAATGGCATAAAGGAATGAGACCCGTGCTGTCTGCATATACTAGCTGCTTTCCAGGGGTTTTCAATGGACTGTTCTTATGGGGAGAAGTCCAAGCTCATTTGTGACCAGTTAGGTCTCAGATGTCAACCTAATGGGCCTGGAGTTCATAGAAAGAGCTGAGAATTTTTGGGACAGAGGAGGAAGTTGCAACAGCTAGGTATGTCAGGCCAGAGCCGAGAGAAGCCAAGAAAATATTTGCAAGGGCAAATGGTATTCTGAGGACTACTTAGATGGTTCCAGTGGTACTGGAGCAGTGGGCTCTATGCCTAGAACATCATTACCTATTTCTGGACACCACACACCCAGCCAGATAACGTGAGAAGTAAACCAGCCTGGGTTCAGAGTAAATAGTTAACTCTTCTGGGATGGAAGAAATGATTATTCAAAAGTTGGTCCCCACATACAAATGCAAATGACATCCCCGAGACACATGAATGCTAATTTCTCCATCGAAGTCTGTAGACAAATGCTAGTCATTAGAAACATTTCCGTGCATTTATATTAGGCCGTCCTCTAAAAGACTTTTCAGACAAATATGTCATCAAGATATTCAAAACCATGTAATCTTATCCAAAGTTTCATCTATCAACAGCACAGTTTTCCTCTCTTGCAGCTGTGTGTCAAAATGCTCGGGGAGATTACTCAGCTGATATGGCAGAGCCAGGGAGGGGCCCAAGGCGTTTTGGGGGTCCATAGCGTACCCCAACAGGAGAGCCTGGGTTTTCAGGGTGGGCTAGGCTTTTTAGCAACAGGTGAGAGATCCAAGGCAGGGAGGTAGGTAAGGGGTGGGTGACCTCTAATAGGTGAGACAGGAAACATTCAGGGCTTCCGGAATGCCTCCTGAATCTTTCTGCATCTCTTCGCACACGTTTACTGAGATGACAGATTAAGTTTAAAAGCAGAGTGACTGGAAGCTCAAGATCTTGTCTTCCCCACCTTCTGCAAGGCAAACCTCAGATCTATAGACTGTTTTCAGAGAGGCTGGGGGTGAGGGGGAGGGCTTAGGTGAAGTGACAGCATTTTCAAAGGCCCTGCAGGAGGGCTTGGCTTTAAGTCAGTGCTATAAATGTGTGTGCATGCTCCTTTCTCCCCTCCATCCCTTTCCCTTCCATTTTTGGAAAGGGTATTTGGTGAAAACAGTACCCAGAGGGAGTCTTTCTGCCATCCTGGGGCTGCAAAATTTACTGTTGTTTTGATTGTTTCCTGAGGGACCAGTGGTGTTTGGGTCACTTTATTTAGTGTGTGAATGGATGGTGGCTTTGGCAGGGATGGAAAAATATTTCTCTTATTTAATTAATTACATAATAAAGTGAATCTATCAAATAACTTATTTATCTGTTAATCCACTCATTCATCAATAGGAATATTCACCCATGCATCCATCTATCCTCTATCCATTAATACTAAGGCCGCACCACCCAGCTTCCATGGGGACACTGTTTGAGGGAGACCTTTGTTTATGGACAAATAGGCTGTAGATCTCATCCTAACAGCTGCTGCTTTGACAGGGAATAGGAAAGGGCAGGCTGGGGTTAGACCCAGGCCCTCTGTGGATGGGCTTGTTAGAGCTACATGGGGTCCTTCAGAGTACTTTTTAGAGCTGAGGGTATAATCTGTGGCTGTCTGCTCATGCCAGCCAAAGGCATGGATGTCTCTATAAAGAGTTCCTAAATCGTGGACATTTCAGTGGAAGAAACATTTTGTGCAAAAGCACATGGATGTGAATGATGGTAGAATAATAGAGCAAGGTGTCCGCACTGTTAAGGCAGAGACATCATGTGATGGGGTACCTCATGGAGAGATAGCTGAACTGTTAGATGAGGTCTCACAGGGAAGGGTCTTCTCTGCCAGCTGACAGTTTTGGACTTTAGGGGAGCCACACAGGTATCTGAGCAAGGGAAAGGTATATATGCAGGTTCATGCTTCTGAAAGAACGCATGGCAGTACCTGGGCACATCTGGAGGCTGGAGCTCTAGTTCACTGATTATGGCAGCAGTTAAATGAAGGCCTATCTTAGGCTCAAGGAGTGGGAGCGTGATAGAGGCAGCAGATTCTCAGCATTTTTTAAAGTAGAATGGAAAAGATGTGTGATGAATTGGGAGTATTGAATGAAAGGCAGAGAAGAGCTCAGCTCAACCCTCAGGTTTTCAGCTTGACACCTGGGCAGATAGTCATTTTCTAAACCTGATTAGGGATGGTGAGAGGAGAGACCCGCTTTGAAGAGTCTGAGATGCCAGTGGAGATGCCTAGTAGGCTGTTGAAAATCTGCCTCTGGAGTTCAGAAGATGAACTACCGGTTAACAGTGAAATGGGACAGTCATCAGCATGTAGACAGAGGGTGGCAAATCGTAGTGTAGGTGCCACCAATCATCACTTCTGCACCCGGTGCAGGCATCACTAATCAATTGTGGAATTGTTTTCTTCTGAGCCTGGCTGCTTAAGCACCCTGGTTCAGGAAGCCACGGCCAACAGATTAGAGCTGGCATGGTAACTGAATCTTCTTGACAGTATCACAGAGAGGATGACTGAAGCCCTGGAGAGACTGGGAGTGCTCAGGGTGGACAGTGAGCAGTGAAACTCACTGAGGACCCACCACTAGTAAAACACACGGCTGTAGTTTAAAGACTATCAGCTTTAATGGAAGGATCATGGCCTGGATTCAAATCCCATTGCCGCCACTTACTGTCTGTGTTAACTTTGGAAACTGACCTAAACTCTGTAAGTCTTAATTATTTATTTGTAAACCATGGATAACAAGAGTACCTCATAGCATTTCGGATAGCATTACAATCACATAACGTATTTAGGACAATCTGACAGATACAAAACACTCAACAAATGTTATTTTGGGGGGCAGTGAAAAGTGCAAAGAAATTCTATGGAGTTTAAAAGGGGCTCCTTGAAGACTGCACCAGTGCCCAGGACATCTTCACACTCCTCATTGCAGATCAGCTGGCATTTGGGATGGATTCTAAACTTCACTTATCTCTCAGACTCAATTCTCTATGTAAGATGGCATGTGGTTTCCATCCTTCAACTCAAATATGGTGTAGGGGCTGAAACTAATCATTTATAAGACTGGCTGATTCCCTTCTCAGACTGCTAATCTGTAGCAGTTCTTCTGTGTGGAGTTTGGAAAAAGAGGTGTGTGTTTTGCGATAGCAAGCTCACAGCACTGGGTGTGAACTTCCTCTGCTTCACCAAGAATGACAGACAGACAGGGGTTCAGCTGCAGCCAAGGAGGAAAATGAATAGGAATTCAGTTCTTTCTGATCAAGAAGTCACTTTTTCTTGCCAAGTATGTGTTACCTGAGAGAGGCCTTGTGGCATGTCTAGAAAAGCATGTTAAAAATAAATACACATCATTTATTTATTTGCCTGGTTTGCTATTTCCCAATCATTGTCCTCAATCTTAAGGCAGTTACGGTCTTTTGGGTGTAGTACATCATATGAAGTGTTTAACAAAGTGCCCTCAAATTTATGCTGCAAGTATCGTATGTATCTGGGTAAATAAAAGATTATGTTTTCTGAACTGTGTCTCTGTCTGCTCTGCCAGCCTTTAATAATCTTTGCCAAGGGACTGGAACTCCTTTATATGGATTTCATAACCACAGAGTGTTTGTGTGTGTGTGTGTTGGTTTTGTTTCATTTGGGGGGAATGGAGATGGCCTTTTAATGTTATTTGTCACTACACATGGGACAGTAAAGGGTATGACTCTGAATGCAAAGGATCACATGGTTACTTGGTTTGAACACAGAACTTTGGGGTGATCTCTTGGTGAAGGCATCAAGCCCTCGCATTGTGTTAAGTCAACAAATACCAAGAGGCTCAAAGGCCTCTTAGCCTTTCCAGTACAGTCTACATCCCAGTAATCTGTTGTTGGGTTCGAGATGGTTCATTTTCTCAGGACACTGAGTCAAGGACATGGGTCTCTCCTTCTGATTTCCTGCCAGCATGTTGGGGAGCAAATGTGTCTGTTTGCAGGACATCAGTATACTTGCTTTTGTGCTTGTGAGTATGGGTGTGTGTGTGTGTGTGTTGGTACCTTTGGGAAGAGAGAAGAGGCCAGAAAGAGAAAGAGAAATAAGACAGGGTGAGAAAAAGAGGAGCAAAGGTCACAGTAGTCTCATAAGAAGGAGATATTGGGATTTATTCGTTCTTTTGTTTGCGGCCCAGGATTCTGTGTCTGGCACTGTTCTGCGTTCCGAGAATGTAACAGTCTCCTAGAGGGACAAAGCCCCTGATCTCATAGACTTTACCATCTGGTGGGGACTCTGCCAATAGGGGAGTGATTAAATAAGGTAGTTTCAGGTAAACTGGCTAGTCCACGTGGATTAAAATACTGCTTTCCTTCTCAGCAGGGTCATTACACAAGAGGGACAGCTCTCATCTCTGAATACCCCAAGACAGGTGATTTCTGGGGTACACTGGTTTCTGGACAGTCAGCTTCTACTTTTCCTAAGACCACACCATCCCCTTTTTAAGGTTGTTTTCTTAAATTCCCTCTCTGTCTGGTTCTCAACAGGGGATCACGTGGCGTTCCCTGAGGGGACATTTGGCAATGTTGGTGGCATTTTAGGTCGTCACAACCAGGGGAGATGCTACTAGAATCCGGCTGAGGCCTAGGAAGCTGCTGAACATTCCATGCTGCAGGGGATGGTCCCCACCACACAGCACGATTAAGTCCCAGTGTCAGTCGTGCTGGGGAACTCTGTTTCCCATGTTAACTTGCTGTCTCCTCCTCAGGGAGAAGGTATGCCTTATTCTCTCTTGTACCTGTAATGTTGAATCTTGTAGATGTCCAATAAATATTTACTGGCCACCAGTGCCTATAATAATGCTCAAGAAAGCAGGTGGGATAAAATGTTTGGTGAGGGAATATCAGATAAGCTCTGAGACTTAGTAGCATGTGACCCTGGCGGGCCACACAAACTTTCTGAGCTTCACCCACAACTCCATCAACAAAGAAAGACCCAAATGTCAACAGTGTTGAGGGTGAGAAACCCTGATTTAAGTAAAGTTGAAGGCTAAGCTGAGGCACGCATAGGACCAGGGCTTGGGAGTGTGGGCTTGTGTGTGCATGAGTGCAGGATCTGCCAGGAAACCGAGCACTGACTCCTGGGGCAAAGCCATCACCAAAGCCATTTGTCTTTTCCTAGGAAAATGGCCTCCCCAGATAGTGAGCTCCGAGCCCTCCAGCCTTTGCTGGGAGCTGCCGCAAAGGCTTTCTGTAGAATGGCTGGCAGAGCTGAGGGGCTGGAGAACCGTCATGATGCCAACATCCTTGGGAAACTGGGGTCCATCCTGGGGGTATGTGTCCCCAGAAAACCTTCGTCACCCAATCCCTTCCTGTTCAGGAGCATTTGTTAACGGCAGGTTTTCCTAACAACATACAGGAT
The DNA here is from genome assembly GCA_032199065.1 of Smutsia gigantea. NCBI lineage: Eukaryota > Metazoa > Chordata > Mammalia > Pholidota > Manidae > Smutsia > Smutsia gigantea. The sequence goes on from JAVSCE010009084.1 coordinate 63,298, forward strand.
CAGCCAGCAATTTCCTCCACTTGTAAATTCTGTTCCCCAAACCACTTCTCCATGGGAATTCACTCATGAATCCCCTGAGAACAGGATAGAGGATCCCTACCTGCATGAGTTTACTAGCACTGCTGTCTGAGGCAACAGTTTGGGGGAAGGAAAATAGAGACGAAATATATGGGAAATCTGAGACATTGTTTTAAAACAACGGTTTTTTAGGGTGTTTGATTTACTATTCAACTGTGCACAGCTGCTGTTGGGAAAATAGGATGCATGCCAAGCCGAGAGGACTGGTGGGGAGAGCGGGAACAAAAGAACCAACGGTGGTGTTTGCACACTTCACGTGTTAACTCGACTTTAAAAAAAATCCCAGCGGCTGACCCTCCCTGAACAGCCACTGGCTGGCATGTCTTTCAGTTGCTATTTATCTGCTGAACTGCTGTTTCCCCTGTAGCCCTTGTCTTCTTTGTCTTAATTAAAGAGATTTAGGACACGGCCCTGCCCTCAAAGTGCACATTTTAAATCAGTGCTTCAACAATCACTGCCTCCTTTTTCTTTTCTCCATTCCGGCATCGAAATACCCACCCATTGACCTGGGAGGGTTTTTTTTTTTAATTGAGGTAAAAGGGACAGAACCCCAAAGCAACCATTTTAAAGTGTATGATTCAGTGGTGTTCAACATTCACAACGTTTTGCAATCATCGCCTCTGTTTAGGTCCAAAACCTTTCCATCACCCCAAAGGAAACCCCATACCTACTAACACTCACTCCTCAATTCTGTTCCTTAGACCCTGGCAGTCGCCAGTCTGCTCTCTGACTTTATGGACTTACCCACTCTGGCTATTTCGCATCAATGGAATCACACGATGTGACAACACCTGTTGTGTGCAGCTCCGTTCACTTAGCATGATGTTTTGAGTGCATCCACGTGGTAGCACGCATCGGTACTCCACTCCTTTTCACGGTGGAATGATATTCCATTGTGTGGCTAGGCCACATTTACATTTTGTTTCTCTGGTCATCCCCTTACAGACATTAAGTTGTGCCATCCTTTTGACTATTGTAAATAATGCTCTATGAATGCCCATGTACAATTACTTATTTGAAGACCTGTTTTCAGTTCTTTGAGGAATACATCCAGAATGGAATTGCTAGGTAATTCAGTGTTCACTGTTTGAGGAATCAGGAATTCTTTGAAGGCCCCCACTTCACAACCATCCTTGGTGCCCGATCAGCTCATAGGTCCTCCACCCAAGATGATCCCAGAGTAAACTTGGGGTCACCTCTTGAGACAGTGCTAGCTCTCTGCCTAGGAATGAGAAGGCTAAAAAGTGGCAGAAACCCCCATGGATCCCCTCTTTTTCTCCATCACCAGAAGAGTTAACTATGCACTCAGTATGGTACTAGGTGCCCAATCCCATTAAAAACCCAGTAGAGTAGGCATTATTCTCCCAATTTAAAAAAATGAAGAAATAGGGATGCAGAGAGATGACTCTACCTGCCCAAGGATACACAGCTATGAAGTAAGGGGCTTTATTAGATCTAAAGGCCTATTGAACCATTTCATCAGATTCAAAAGGCTGTTGGTTTCCTGCCTAAGAAAGCAAAACCCTTCAGAAAGAACTGCCCCCAGCTCGAGTAGGAAAATCCCTTCCCTTTTGGGAGAGTTTGATGCAAAGACAGACCACAGGCAAGGGGACATTTCCTTCAGCTCAGGTGATGCAGGAAGCAGGGATTGGCTTTTTCTGAATGATCACTGGGTGACCTGTCTTACTGGGAAGGAGTCCTTCTGTAACAGGCCCCTGTCAAGAGTGTGTCCCTAAGGGGGACATAAATACCTTTACCTTCCTTCCCATGGGCTACTCTCATTTCCAGAGTACAAGAATAAGACAGCAGGAGGAACCAACCATCTCTTTCTAAGCAGCCCCCTCTCCTGGCACACGCCAAGGTCTTACGATACATGAACACGATTCTCCCAACAGCTCTGGGAGTTTGGTGAGGGTGCTATTGTTATTCTGATGAGGAACCTGGCAGTCAGAGAGGTTAAGGAACTTGCACACAATGTCCCAACCAATAGGCGGAGGAGCCGAGATTCAAGTAGGAGCTTTTGGAGTCTACACTCCATAGCTGCAGGCACTCTGCCAGACCGATCTCAGATCAACCACCTCCTGTCACAGGGTGTCCTAGCACCCTGGGCTAGGTGCTTTCACACATGGTCTCGTTTAATCTCAGTAAATTTCTAGATTATAGGAAAGGATCTCAAGGCTTAGGAATGTCAAATACCTTGCCCCAGCTTGCACAATGAATGCCAGCTGAAGACGCTTATTGTGGGGCCACCTGATCCCCAATTCCTATCGAGTCTACCATGCTGCTCTGTTTCTTTGTCCAGTAGGGTGCGGAGCTTCTCCCAGGATCAGGGGCAGGGAGGAATGGCTGCCAAGGAATCCTGCTTGGTTGCATGATAAATCTGACAGTCTCCTCCTACCTGTGACATAGGATGGAGGGGCATGGTCTGTGGAATTGCTTGCGGTTAGTGATTTTCCTGAGAGGAATTAGAAAGAAAAATATTGTGAAGGGAGTCTAGTTAGTCTCAGTAAGAGCTGAGGTAGAGCATCTCTGTATTAGGACATGCGGGCACACAGATATGGAGATGTATACGTGTGTATGGCACCCTCTCTATCTGTGGGGGGATATGTTCAAGTGGGTGCTTGAAACCGTGGATAGTACCGAACCCCATATATATGATGTTTTTTCTTATGCATATATACCAATGATAAAGCTTAATTTATAAATGAGGCACCATAAGAGATGAACAATAACTAGTAATAAAATAGAACTATGATAGCAATATACTGCAATAAAAGTGATGTGAATATGGTCTCTCTCTCAAAATATCTTATCTTTTACTCACCCTTCTTCTTGGGATGATGGGAGATGATAAAATGCCTCCGTGATGAGAAGTTAGGAGGAATGGCGTAGGCACCGTGATACAGTGTTAGGCTGTTAGTGACCTCCTGACTGCATGTCAGAAGGAGGACCATCTGCTTTTGGGAAGCAGTTGACTGTGGGTAACTGAAACCACAGATCAGAGTGGGCAGAGGGACTCAATATGGCACATGTACATGCTCAGGTAGGTGTGTGCACAAATCATATGCACACAAATGTTTATTTGCAAGAACAGCTCTGTATACATATGTCAAGGTGAGCTCATTTGAGTGTGCAAATGTGTTCTGAGTATGTGCACGGGGGTGGGCCGATTGGGGCAGGCCTCATGGAACACAGTGATGAAGAGTCCCCACTATGGCTGGTTCCTGAAGGCCACGGACTAGGATCGTCTTGGGGGCTGCTGGGAGTGAGGGGAGCCTCGGTGTGTCCAGAGGGATCTTCCAACTGGATAAAAATCCAACAGTTTCCTGGTGCAGGTGACCTGGTTCCCTGGGAAAGGGCTCCATCTGGCCTCAGTTACTCCACACCTTACTTGTCACTTGCAACCTCCAGCCCCAGCTTTGTGTGGAGTTGTGATCTTCCCAACAGCCCAGGAGCACAGATCTCTAAGTTCAGGCTGGTGAGACTTACCTGGGAGTTCCTTAGCAGGCAGAGTTCCTCTCTCCACCTCTGGGTTCTGACTCAGAAGATTTGGATTGGGGTCCAAGAACCTGCATTTGAACAAACTCCCCAGATGGTTCTGTTATGGATGACATGGGCCACACTTGGACACTCTCTGGCTCAGAGACCATGCAGAGACTGGGTGACATGGGTCCATCCTGAGCATCTATCTCTAAGAAGGGACCTCCAATATGCTTGTGATATTACTGGGGGAGCCCACTCCCTGGAACCTGCAGTGTCCTAGCTTGAGTCTGATATTCATTCAACACTAAAATCACATCCTATCTGCTGAGAATCTCCAGACACATTCTCAAATGATCCACCTGTTTTGTGAAGAGCCCTCACCTTCCAGGGACAAGGAGACAAGCTCGCAACAACTGTGTACCCCTTCTCTGAAACCAATGACACAACAAAGAACGAGGATACGTGCACTGCAGATTATACTCCGCAACCCCCTTTTCCCTGAAGCCCATAGAATCTCCTGAGTTTAAGCATGTTTTGAAAGTTAAAATTCCATCTTGTGAAATGTACACTCTGGTCTTTTGGTGTAAGGATTTATCAACAACAGGGATGGTCTCCCTATCCATTGGAAGTGACTTTTTCAATTTCCCATACAGATTCCTACCTTGGTTGGAAGAGATTTTTTTTGTTTTTTGTTTTTTGCTTTTTTTCCCCTTTTTAACCTCTCTAATTAGGTGAAGGTAGGCTGGCTTGCAAAAACTATTTGGCAATCCATTTCTTCATCCCCATCAACCAAATTCTGATTTTAGATGACACTGGAATGCAGCCTACAGCCCCTAAAAAGGTGTGTGTGGGAGGGGGATGGGATGGGAGACTTATTTGACAGTGTTACAAGGAGACAAGCTAGAAGCAAACATTTGACACTCCAGCCCTGGAATGCTGTAAAAATTTAATTAGGTGGATCCATTAGTCATGCCCACATGGAGGTTTCATACGGGACTTACAAAAATGCAGGCTACTGAAGGAAAGTTTCAGCCCTTCCTGTAAATGCCATTTCCCTCATTATTGGGAAATGTGGTCTCGGTGGGGCCATTGAACCAGGCTTTGTATTTACAAAATATGGTTAGGATGAGATTAACAGCAAGGACTGAGGGTTTTTTTTTAATCCAAATAAGAAACAACATTTTATAAAGGAGTTTGCCCAGCCCAACTACCTCTGAGTCAGTTAGTTGAGCTGAGAGACGCTTTTGATGCCCACTGCCTTTCATCACTTCCTGAGTTGAATTTTTAGATTTGAAGGTTCCAGAAATGTTACATGGTAGATGTTCATGGGATGAACGTGGTCTTTTTTCAAATTGAAAACACACAGGCAGAATAATATTCCAGTGTGCATATCAACTATACTTCAATTACAAAAAAAAGGGAGAGAAGAAAATACGTAGATTCCCTAGTTCCAAAACAGGGTATGGGGAGGTGACTGAATTCAGGATTCAAACTTCAAGGTTGTTCGGGGCCTAGGACACTTACAGCTTGACCTGCAAGCAGGCATTTTCAATTTACAAGCTCTGTGGATGTTATTTTGATTTGGAGTCCCTGGTTGGGCACTGCAGATGGAAGGAGGTAGATGAAGAAGATACTAAATACAACTAATCATTTGGTGGTATTTGAAAGACACTGAAAATTAACTCAAACTCTTAGCTCTTAATCACCTTGAGCCATCTGAGAGTACCCACGTTGAGCATGGGCATGGCTTCTTCAGAAACAGTTTATGTGATTCGGTCTAATGGGGTACTAAACATTCCACTGAAAGTGAAAGAGTTTGGTATGGTATGATACTATTCTAGGGCCACACTCTCCTAGAGATTGGCTGACTTCTCTGTCTTCATCTGTATGCATTCACTTATGTTATTATTTCGGCAAACATGTATGTCTCTATACTTTGAATTGAGACATAAGATTTACTAAGACACAGTTCCTGCCCTGGAGGAGGCCAGTGTCTAATGGGAAAGACTGACTTATAAACAGGCTACCACAGTAGAGTGGCATAATCATTATGTCACTATTTACTGAGAGCCTATGCACCAAGCACTTTACATACATTAGTTCACGTATTTTTAAAAGCAGCCTAGCAAGACAGGACTTTTTTTTTTTTTACAGATGACAGAAGAAACTGACACCCAGACATACTTAAGAACTTTGTAGATACACAGGTAAGAAATGACAGGGCTGAGATTTGAATGCAGGACAGCCTGACTCCCCGAAGCAGTATTGTCCCAGAGCTCAGGTCAGGGTGAGGATTGCAGCCAAGTACTAGCACAGTGCAGTGAATGGAGAACTCTCAGAGAAGAGTCAGCAAAGTCTTAGGGGCCCCTGATGGATGCATAGGTGCCCACAAATTAGGCAAGGGTTTGCTATCTTGCAAGGAAATCTTGCCACATGGGAACTAATATTTTCTGCTTATTGCTACTTACAAATAGGCCGCAGTTTGAGATACAGAATCATATTTTATATAACTAATGATACTACATCCCTAAAGTCCCTTGGCTTGGTAAGTTTTTGGAGCCCTCTGTTTTTTCCACTCATTGCACATGTGAAGATTTCAGTCTTCAGCCCATGGCACTATCTAAATTGCTGGCTGAATCGGGGAATCACTTAGGTATATGTGAGCAGAGAAAGTATGTGACTTTGGGGAAACCGAACTCCAGTTGGAGGAAATCTGTGGGTACAGTGGAATGCGTACTGGCACAAAGCATGCCCGTGAGGGAGGGCAGATGAAATGCAGGTTGTGGATGAAATGGATATGCTGTTTGTGTTCAGGATGTTTCGGGAGTTGAAGGAGCTAGACCTTGAGACTTGCAAGATTCACACCTTTGACCTCAGAGATCCTTGGTGTGAGCTCCGTCACCATTTGGGTTGAAAACTCACTGTTTGGGGAGGGAAGGAAAAGAAGAGAGGATTGCCTACTTTACCCATTTCCCTTTTTAAATTTCCTGGGAATATGTACATTTAGCTTCTTTTTCTTTAAACTCCCAGTGCCTCCTTCTGTTCTCAGCTGGTCACTTAAATACAGCTGCACGGGATGAGGCTTTTTCAGGTAGATGGGTCAGGAGCAAAGCAAGTCACACAGTGGTCCTAACCCTCAAGGTCAGTGTTTTAGGCTGAGCTTCTCGTCTGTGAAATTCCACAGTGCCTTCGTGATAAAGAGAAACCGGACTTGTTCCAGAGGCAGGCTTCATAATCCAGGACAAAATGACCCACTGGCCTCTATCATCAATGCCCATCTCTGCGGGATGCTATTTGCATCTGTCAAACCCTCTGCTTTCCTCTGTAGATCCCACCGCCCTCCCACCCCCGTTCTTGAAACCTGTGTGTGAGGCTGACCCTCTAGGGTCCTGGCTCCAGAGGTAACAGCTGGAACCAAATATATGTTCTGCAATGGTAGATTTGGGGTCAGGCAGTACAGCGCCAGACCAAGCCAAGAAGCCTCCTTTCTAGGACCTCATAGAACTCTTTGAAAAGAGGAACCCATTCTCCAGGGAATGCTCTCTGTAAAGGTGATTTAAGACTGGGGTTTCCAGGGACCGTTGCTCCCCTCAGGGGGTCCAGGCAAAGACCCAAGGCAACACAGGAGTAAGTGAATTGGGAGTTGTAAGAAAAAAGTCCTGCTGACACTACAGATATATCTGGCTCTAGCCATGCCAGAAGCCAGTGTCACCACCAGACTTTTCAAGAAATGACCAGTAAAGTATTTCCGTATGTTCTTAAACCAGGTTGAATGGAGTCTCCTGTCACTTACAAGCAAGAATCTTGATACCATCTCTATTTAGGGTTCCCCAGGCTGCCTCCAAATAACTGAAAGCACATTATGAAATTCTCAAAATACATATAAAAGCTTATAATGAGTTCATTTTAAAATTGGAATCTGTGAGTGGGATCTGAATATCACTAAATCCAAAACACAGTAACAGGGCAGAGAAGTTCATTCAAATTAGGAGTGATTCACCTCCCTGCGACCGATTCTTGATTCTCTGGAGCTTGGCTGTCTGGCAGGGGGAGTCACATGCTACATGGGGCAAAGGAGCCCCAGAGATCTGGCTGGTCCACATGGGGTGGAAACGTGCCATGAATGTGAAGCCCACCTCACGTTTAGAACATTTAATACAAACAAGAGGATGTAAGCTATCTCTTTAAAATGTTTACACTGATTACATGTCAAAGGGAAAATATTCTGGAAATTATTTTTAAATAAAAAGTACTATTAAAATTAATTTCATCTGTTTCTTTTTTACCGTTTGTCTTATGGTTGCTAGACAATTTCAAATTACGTACATGGCTCACATTATATCTCCACAAGACCGTGTTGCACGAGAGCTATAATTATTACGAGATTCCACTTTACGTTGAATCAAAACCTCCATCCCTGACACTCCCACCCTCGTTTTCCTTATCTTGAACAAATGTGGTTGACTGTGGGGAATAAAAAATGAATCAAATCTATTATTCACAGTACAGCCTCTCAGCTATTGGAAGCAGCTCCCGGATTCTTCCCATAACTTCTCTTTTCCAGGCCAAACATTCCATGTTCTGTCAACCACTTCTCACATAATCTAGTTTCCTCACTTTTCTTTGGATCCCCTTCAGTTTCCCAAGGATCCCCTTAAAATTTGTTGTTTAGCATTCTTCCTGGCATGCCAGCTGTAGACTGAGCCCTGAGGTTCTCACCTCCTCATACCAGACACCATGTTTCTATTAATTTGACCCCATTGCTATGAACATCTTTGGAAACTGAGGCTTCCACCAGTGGTTCTCAGAGGTTAATCCCCAGACCAGCAGCATCAACCTCATTGAGAACTAGTTTGGAAATGCAACTTCTCTGCTCCACTCAAGTCCTCCTGAATCACAAACTCTGGGGATGGGACCCAGCAATCAGTGCTTTAACAAGCTTCCCAGGGGATTCTCATGCACACATGAGTATGAAAAGCACTGGCTTATACACAAAGCCTTCTTAAATCTTCTGCCTTTCAGCCAAGCTTTCCCTGTTGTAATAGTTGGATTTTTTGAACCATGATGCAGGAGCTCACATTTGTTGCTATTTCTGTATCATAGTTTTGGCTTATGGTTCTAGCTTGTCTGAAGCTTCTGGATTACAGATTCTGCCATTTCTCCCTGTATTGTGTCAACTGCACATTGAAGAATGCTGCCTTTTGTCTTTATCCAGAGCTGTGATGTAAGGGTTGGACAACATGGGCCCTAAATCAGGATCACAGTTCCCCCCAAGCCTTGGGTGATGCTCTTCCCTTTGCCTCCCAAACGTGTTCCCAGAGCCCATTTTCCTCATCTTCTACCTGGCTTTTCCCGGTGAGCTCCACCAGGGCTTGCATTTCTACTTAGATGTTACCTCTACCAGGAAAAACAAGGTCAGGGCTGGCCACTGAGCCCTCTGTGCTGATGACTATCTGTATGTCAGTACTGGCTCTCTCCTCCTCCAGACCACTGGTTTTCGATCAGAACAATTCTGCTCCCATGGGACTTTTGGTACAATCTGGACACATGTTTGGTTGGCACAACTGGAGGGTGCTCCTGGCAGACAGTGGGTCAAAGCCAAGGATGCTGTTAAATGTGCCCAAGGCATGCCCCCCAACAAAGGAAGATGTGACCCCAAATCTCAACAGTGCTAATGTCGATAAACCTGCCCTAGATGGTAGGTCCTGTGTGCCTTTTGATAATTTTATTTCCAGCCCCAACAAATGCAGGGTCCAAAGGAGGTGTTGTGTAAATATTTGTTGAATGAATAAGAGACGTCTCTGTTATTGGGAGGAAACATGAGAAACACAAGAAACACCAGTCAAGATTACCTGTAGGTTTATAACTTTCTTTTTTAGGAAATAACTTGCCTGGGGGCTAATATGAAGCCCATACAGCAACTGTTTTTAATGACTAGAGAAACTAATTTTACAATTAACATACCCACTGATCATCAATACACGTGCCTCTAAAGTGCTTACAAACCGCTAAAACTTCTTTGGGCCTCTGAATTGGCTCAGCAATCTCCCTTTGCTATATGATTGCCTTACTAATTTGTTGCGTAATATGATATTTATTAGCTTTGTGAATTTGGACTACTTAATCTTGCCAGGCCTCAGTTTCCTCCAAACTGGAATAAGGCTCCTGGCACTTGTGGGGCCCTGTGATGGAGGTCACGGGGATGAAGTCAGGAGACGTTTGTGAGACACTGAGCATGCCACTGGGCTTGGAGTAACCATCCTGTCTTAGTAGCTACTGTTTCCTCATTTCATCCTCAGTGATCATGTAGGGCCAGAGGCAAGTATAGTCTTGATTTAATAGACGATGACTGGAAGCTCAGTCAGGACAAATGGTTGAATTTGTAACTAGCTTTTTCATCAACAAAGAGATGCTACTGGTGTCTACGATGGATCTTGACTGATCTGAAGAAAGAAATCTCTGTCATCAGCAAGGCTCTTCTGCGAGCTTCGAAAATGTTGAAAATGCTCTTTTTCAGATGATCCAGCATGAGGATCCATACTTATATTATGCCTTCACGGTTGCAGTGGGGTGAGCTCAGCAGGGAGATCAGACTCTTGTTTAAAGGGATGAGATTTGAACTCGTGAAGGAAGCCAGCAAGCACGGATGGGAAACGCACCCTAGGATGGAGGCCGCGAGGCTCCCGTGGGGAAGCTCTTCTGTGTTGCGTTCCCATCCGAGATCACTCTGCAGAGCCCACGTGGACCTGGAGCAGAGGGCAGCTGGGCTCTGCTCTGCGGGGAGAAGGGCCCTGGCAGAACAAACAGACTTTGTTGAAAGGAAGCACTCCTGTGTATGAATGGCCCCTAGTCAGCTCTTCAGAGGAGGCCCATAACCTGCCCCTGCCCCTGCCCTTCTTCCCCTTCTCGGCCTGGAGAAACCACCAGGACTGGGGCGCGGGGGTGGATGTTTGGACCTCAGGCCTTTGTTGTCCGCCTGGACAAAGACCCAGACCCTGGCTGGAGAGAGATTTCCTGGCGCCCTGTCAGGGGTGCCGGCCCCCTTTAGCTGCCTCGCCATTGCTTGGGCAAACCAGGGTGAGCCGGGACACCCCATTCCCGTCATCTCCTTTCCTTTAGCTGGCTCGCAGGCCGGCTGCTCCCTAGTCTGGCAAGTACTCTCCCTTCGGGAGCTTGCTTTTGTGACATTTCTTCACCTTTGTGGAGGAATTTCTCTGCTGAACACACAGCTTTATTATGTAAGGTTATGGGGAATATTTTATGTTCTTGGCAGCTGCCGTGAGAATTCCTATGGGCAGACACCCCCTGTTAGGGGAGAAGAATATCTGAGAAGGTCTCTTTGGGGATAGGTGATAGGAACTGATCTTCCTGGGCCTGAATGTGAGCTGGCCGGTGGAGCTGGGGATGAGGTTGTGTGTTACTCCAGAGAGGGAAGGAAGAGGAAGACGGAGAGGCAAGCACAGGGTGGAGAGGTGGGGTGGCTGAAGCCAGCCGTGGCTACCCCTTCCTGTGGCCACGAACCTTTCAGCAAAGCCACTGCACTCAAAATAAGTCCCTTTAACCCTGGACTTCTTGTTCAGCTTGATGAGGGGCGAATTTGAAGTCACGTGCAGGTGCTTGTGAGCTCAGAAGCCAGGAAAGACAAGAGCAAGTGACAGGGGAACTCATGGCGGTTCATGGGCACAACTCTGGATCCTAGCAAATCCGTGGGATCGGGCTGTGGACTAATTTTAACTAAGCCTCCTAGGAGAGGGGACCATGGGTGACACCTGAGTGCCACTATCAGCATCCCTCTGCTGGCCTGCCCCGACACCGCGGCTTCCCTCCCTGAGGAGAGGCAGGCTTGGGGTTCACCTGCGGAAGCTCACTGACTGAGGCCACACCCCCAGCACAAGGCGTGGCCTTCTCAGCTCTTGGAACAGGGCAAGTGGACCAGGCCAGGGTGGCAGGCGCGCGGTAGGTCTCATTCTACTCATTGACCCAGATGGAGGTCCGCAGCCCTGTTTCAGCTGCCGCCAGGGAACAACAACTCGTCACAACTTCAGGCGCAAGCACAAGGATGCGGCTCATTGGAAGCCGGTTCCTGGATGAAAGCAGGCAGAAGAGGAAGCCGTGCTTGACTAGCTCCAGATAAGCCAAGCAGATGGGGTGTGGGCCTCCTCTCTGCAAAGCACAAGAAGCACAAGCACTGACTGGGCTCATCACCCAAACGGGGCCCCAGGGAGAGCAGCTGACGAGGGCCCCGCCGCGCGGGGAGCCACCCAGCACTTGGCTCGGCACCCCCCAACCAGAGAGGCCTGGCCCCCTGCCAGCCCTGTTTGGAAGGGAGGCTAGGCAGCGAGTTGCACATAGGGAGCTCTTGCAAAAGACACAGCAATGCTTTTGGACAACATCCCTTTGTCACAAGTACTGGGGTTGGGTGGGTAAGGAGACAGAAGCTGGGGTGCTCAGGGTCTATTTCCTGCACGGACCTTACTCACAGGGAGAGAGGTGGATATAAAGTATGTAACGCAGAACAGGTCTCTGGCCTGCTTCGCCTGCTGTGGCTGGCAGAGTAATCAGTCTCCCTCAGGCCAAACACTTGCCTGTCTTGGAACTCAGACACATTCCAGGGAGAAACGAGGGGTATGGGCGTGCGTGGTCAAAGTGTGTATGTGTTTAAACAGTGTGAGTATATGTCCAATATGGGTGTGCATTTGCGTGCGGACCTGCTTAGTTAGTTGTGGGAAGCTGTGCTTGGTCAGTTCCCAGCATGTACATGTGGAGAGTGAGCATGGACTTTCTCCATATGCCTGTGTGTTTAGCACCCTGGGTATGTGTTGCCTGACTGCCTGGGCATGGCCAGTGTGTACATGGGTACAGTATACACATACATCCACGTGTACGCATGTTTGACCCCATGGTCAGGGATGTGTTCATTTTGGGTGTATGTCCTCCATGTGCGTGCGCACACTGTGAATGTATATGTTTACAGGGTGTAGGTCCAGAATGCATCTGTCATCCTAGCAGTGTATTGTACATGCATCCAAAGGGGGTCATGGCCCATGTGTATGTGTTTTTTTGCAAAACCACTGTATGTGTGTCTAATGTGTGTGTCAGTTTGTGTGCAAGAGTGTAAGAGAAAAAGCACAGAATAGGAAACAATGTGTCTATGCTAACCGTTTGTCATTTGCCACATCTCCCTAGCATAGTACCCAGGGCCTGCTCCCTCAGGGCCCTCCTAACCCTCCTCCACTCCAGCCCCACTGCCTGCCATGCCCCATGGCCCCACTGGTCCCTTTGCCCTAATCCTGTAAAACTACGTGCAGCTTTCTGAATGGACCAGGTTGCTGCATGCTCCAGGACCTTTCCTCATGCTGTTCCCTCTCCTGGAATGCCTCCCCCTTCTCCCACCTTTCTGACACTCATCATTTCAGATTCACTTCAAGTGTTACCCATCTAGGAAGCATCCTTGATGTTGGAACTAACCATTTCCTATTTTGTCTCCCAGCTAGGAATGCAAACACATTTCCCCCCAAAGAACCTCTAATGTTTGAGGCACTCATGTGCCTACATGTCTGTTTTCCTGTCCAAGATGGTACCTGCCTGTCAAGGAAACAACACTGACTTCTGCTCTGTGAGCATTAATATATCCCAGGCCTTCTACTAAGCATAGTCTCATTCCCACAGCAGCCCTGGTAGACAGGTGACCTTATTATCTGACTCCAGGGTCCAGAGATTATGTTGTTCTGCCATTCCTAGGTTGGAACCTATTCTTCTGATTGATACCAGTTGCTGTTCTAAGCTCTCAAAATACAGCTGGATATTGCCCTCATGGAGCTTGAATTCTAGTTCTGGTCGACTCCACGAGGCGGGGATGAATGGAGTGTGTGTACATATGTGTGTGAAAGTGGATTCTATTACGGACAGGAAAGCCCCAAGATCCAAGATTATCTCAGGAGAATGTTTCCTGAATAATTAGTTGTGAAACCGCCAAGTGGAGGGGATGGGATGCAGACCATCAGAAGAAGAACTGTGGTAGGCATATAAGGCCCCCAAAGATGTCCACTTGCTACTGCCCAGAACCTGTGATTATGTTTAATTACATGCAAAGAGGAGTTCAGGTTATAGATGGAATTAAGTTTGCTAATTAGCTGTTTTCAAGAGAGGGAGATTATTCTAATTTAAAAGGATGGGTCCCATGTCATTGCATGTGTTCTTAAAATTGCAAGGGAAGGCAAAAGAGGAAAGAGTCAGGGTGGTTGAGGGAGAAGGGCTCGACCACCACTGCTGGCTTTGAAGGCAGAGGAAGCAGCCAGGAGCTAAGGCATGTGGGTGGCATCTAGCAGCTGGAAAAGGCCAGGGGATGGATTCTCTCCCACAGCCTCCGGAATGAATGCAGCCCTGCCGACACCTTGATTTCATGCCCAGTTAGACCCATGTTAGAACTCTGACCTCCAGACTGGAGGAGGATGAATGTGTGTTTTAATCCACTAAATTGGAGGTGTATTGTTAAACAGCAGCCACAAGAAATGGATACAGGAGCCAGGGTTTCAGGTTCTTGCCTTAAAATAGGATCTGGATGTGCTAAAGGCATAATAAAGGGTTAAAGGTTGAATGACAAGTGCCAATGAGCAAGTTCCAACTGTATACCTTCAAGAGGTTGATGGCCGTTAGCCTGGACTTTGATGCAGTGACAGTCGCATTTCACCAAGCTATGGAGAGCTACTTAAGGGGAGGGTATGGGCCATTATTCCTGCTACTAATTTGAGAATAAAAGTGAGACCCTCCAGGGACTAACACAACAGTTCCTCATGACATGAACTTGACCCCAAACCAAAGGTCTCAGAAGCTCTACGAGCAAGGCTCTGGTGACAGTGAGCCTCAGGCCCTGTCCAGAAAGAAGGTCATTCTGACTCCAGACAGACCCACTCTACTTGGACGGCATCCCTGCTGTCCACAAGCCTGGGGTGGCAATGGCCACTCAGCGTCGGCTTCATCAATAGCCATAAAATGAATAATTACATATTTCCCACTTAGGCTCATTGTTGGGGCTGACAGAAAGCTCCACAAATAGGGCCACAACTAAGGAAGCTCATGAGGGAAAACTGGACCAAAGCTGAGCAATGAGTGGGGCGGGCGGGGGGGTTCCATTACTGCAATTAGCGTCCTGTATAAACAGCACTTAGGGCTCTATCGGGGAGTTTGTGGTAATCCATCTGAAATAGACAACTATTTTATGCAGGGAGGAATGAGGGGAACTATTTCCAATCCAATTTAATAGTCTAGTCTGCAAACGGTCCTCTTCCTCCCAGTTCAAGCTCTCCCCTGCCTCTCCCCTGCTGGGCCTGGAGCTGCAGCCCCTCCTCACAGCTGCGCTCACTTGAATGGTAAATCAAGCACCCTGAAAACCTGGGGTGGGGAAGTCTTTTCAGCACCGTCTGGGCTCCACTTACCCCATGCTGGGGTTCTGCTGGATTTCTTCTTTCTCCTTTACACACCATCCAAACGCTATGTGTCCTCCTACTTCTGAAGGAGCCGTGTCTGCTGTCCAGGGCGAGCATCTCTGAACACAGATATCTCCGCACAACTCGCTGATTTCTCCCGTCCTTCCCAGGGCCTGCAGGTTGTATGCTTCTGCTCCCTCTCTGTCTCTCTCTCTCGGGAAATCTGGTTGAAGTTGCTATTCTATCATCCGCCTGCACTCTGGGTAAAGCAATTCAGCTAAGAGCTGTGCAAATTCTGATCACTAGACTTCAGAAATGGAAATATTTTACAGCTTTTCTAGCGACCTGGACTTTCTTTTGTTCTATTTTGGCTCTTCGGAAGGAAATAACCAAAAATTATCACCAAGAGTGTTAACTAGGTTAAAAATATATCTAACATTGACAGTATGAAAAGAGCAGGGGCATATTTTGCCCTCTCTCGTCCCCCTGTCTCTCTGTGTAACTTAGGATTGTACACATTTTCCTTATAAAGATTTTGAAATACTGAAAAGGAATGCCTGAACTTTGACTGATTATTAGCAACTCAAAGGATTTTTCTGCAGCACCAAAAGCCAAATACAGGGTGGTAAATATGGCAATCACTGTGACAAACAGGTATGTCCCCAAACATTGCCTCTGGCGGGGGGCACAATGGCCCCTGGTTGAGAACCATTCTCTTCAACGAATTAATTGTAATAATTCTGCAAGTGGGAGTTCTCACCTCAGAGAGGGAAGTGTCTGGCCTGAGATGACCCAGGTCTTGCGACTCTCGGTTTAAACTCAGATCTCAGACCCTTCCATAGCTGTGCAGCTGTCCCCCAGATTGTTTCAGAAAATTCCATGCAGCCCGAAGCAGGGGCACCCATCTCGGGTTCTGGCTAAAGGATACAGCAAGGCAGTGCTTCCTTGCTCAGTGTGCAGAGGGCTTTGAGATCTGGCTGCAAAAAGAACAACACAGTCTCTGTTGGGAAGAAACCCACAGCCTGGAAAAAAAGGCAGGGACACGTCTGATTCATCGGGATGACTCATACCTGGGACCACTTCGCCGGCACTTGGCTTCCCATGGCCTGTCACGGCTTGCAAAGGGCCGTGGTGACTTGCAAAGAGAAACTCCCTCTTGAGTGCCGGGGATGGATCCACCCTTGGGGTGCAGAGAGAGCTCAGTGCAGCTATTAAGATAAGTTTATCGGTGACGGGGAATCAAATTGCAGGGCATCCAGCATGCAATGCTCGGACGGTCCTGGGAAATCTTCAGAGCATTCCTGGCCAGCTTAGGGCACCCCTTCATGAATAGCTGAGGAACCTGGGAGCAGGGGGCAGCTACCATGTACAGAGGAAGGTATTCAAAAATTGCTAGCAAGACCAGAGCTCGGGGGGCGGGCAGTGATCTTTAGGTGCAGGTATAGGTGGTAATTATCCTGGCAAACACAGAGTTCATCTCTTTACATATAAACCCATGTTGCTGCTGTGATTACATCAGGCATCTGGGAAGCCGAGTGCGCGGCCCTCTATTATCTGTTGATAGACTACTTTGTGATCTCATGTCATTTTCTTGACAAGAGGGTGTAATCTTCTTGCTTCGTGGGTCTCACATTTCTCCGTGCACAGTTAATCCGCCGTCCTGCTTGCTGAGTGACTGGGTTGACAGAGGAGCCCGTGAATTTCCACCATCCCCATTAGGGGTCTTTGTGCCCCTCTAGCAGACAGTTGCCCAAATTCCACCCATTAAAAAAAGAATGGGCTAATTAAGCCTGCCAGCCTAATTTTGTGCTTTCTAATTTTGCCCTTTAAATGCATCATAATTATCAGATGCAAAATACATTTTCAAATGCAGAGGCACTGACGGGTGTATTTTTAAATGTGCAGGGCTAAGACGGGAGCTAGCAAAGAAGCAGGCAATATTTTTAACTTGCATCGGGGCAGGAAAAGGCCATTGCTTCACTGATTCCTGCCAATGTATTTGGAATGAAAACAGCATTTACTGGATGTGTTACCAAAATGGATGTAATTGTGCTGCTGTCCCAAGCAATGTTTCTGGGTGCCATGTCCTTTGGGGTGCACTTGGACCTGTGGGCAATGTGGCCCTGAGACTCTTAGCTTCATATTGAAACATGAGAACACGCCTT
The DNA here is from genome assembly GCA_032199065.1 of Smutsia gigantea. Classification (NCBI taxonomy): domain Eukaryota; kingdom Metazoa; phylum Chordata; class Mammalia; order Pholidota; family Manidae; genus Smutsia; species Smutsia gigantea. The sequence goes on from JAVSCE010009084.1 coordinate 80,450, forward strand.
CTTGGAGGCTGCAACACGTCAGGGTTGGTACAGACATGAACTTGGAAGAGTTTTTGGTGAACCTGTGATGGAAGTCCTTCCTCATTATTATTATTTGTAAAGTTTTCAGTAGCTTTTCCTTGTTATGGACAAAAGCAGGTACCCAAAACCTTTGGTTCCTGGAGCTTATGGACAGAACTGTTCTATCCAACTTGCCCTCAAAGGCATTGCATGAGTCTATTCAAAGCAAATGTCAAAAGCAAAAAGGGTCATGAATGATTACATACCATATTCCACATAAAAGATATCAGTATTTTGCTCAGTGTTAGCAATCCATACAAATGGCATACTGTAAGTCAGTGGAACATGATGCAGTTCAGTGGGTCCAGCATAAATAATACCCATAAAGGCACATCAGCCTGGGACTTGGGACCATGAAGTTATTCCCTTTGTGAGTCTATGCATCCCCTCTCTTGAAGCCCTTCCTTTTAAAGATGGGGAAACTGAGGTCCGGAGAGGGGCCAGGCATGGTCAGGTTTGCATGGCGTGTGAGAAAGAGACAGAGTTGAGACAATGTGTCCCTGTACCTTGTCCTGTTCCCCCTTGGGACAGAGAATACCAACCCTTCCCCCCAGGTGGATCCACAACCCCAATGTTGATCAACTGACAAATGGACAAACACATTTGTGTTACACCCACACAATGGAATATTATACAGCCATAAAAAGGGACAGAATATTATACTCAGTGAAGGAAACCACACATAGAAAGTCACCATTTGTAGAATTCTATTTGTATAAAATTTACGGAATAAGCAAATTCATAGAGAGATGAAGTAGCCTTGTGGTTTCAGGGATTGGGGATAGAGAAATGGGAAAATGTTTGCAAGGATACAATTCCTTTTGGGGGATTATGAAAATGTTCTGAAATTGGTGGTGACAGTCACACCACCTTAAGAATATACTAAAAGCCAGTGATTTTAAAAGAGTGAATTTTATGATATGTGAAATATATCTCTATAAAAATATTGGGTTGCATGATGAAATTAAAACAAAAGATTGATTATCTCTTTACCTCTTTATTTCCCTCAGAAATGGAAACCAAATGTTAGTTTCCATATTGATTTAGTGGCTTCTGAGGTCTTTTCTGAGCACTGTTCATGGTCCACTGTACAGACCAAAAAGCAGACCGAAAGGACTGTCCAGGTTTGAAGAAGACAGGGATCTGGTTGAGGTCACAAAGGCCGATGTAAGAAATTCAGTCGGAGCAGAAATGCATTGGCCCTGGAGCCACAGGACCTGGACTGAAACCCTGCCACTTAGAGCTGTGCGACCCTGGACAGATTATTTAAGTGCCCTGTGCTTGAAAATTCTGTAAAATGAAAATACAAAGAGTACCTGCCTTGAGGAATTCTTACGGGGATTAAATGAAGAATTGTTATTTGTAAAAGGCTAGAACATTGTCCTGCACCATGTAAAACATACATATATGTTTTTCATTAAATAATGTAATTTCAGAATTGTGTTAATTTCCCTTTGCTGCTGTTAACTACTTACCACGAATTTAGTAGCTTACAACAATACAGATTTCATATCTTGTGGATCTGGAGATCAGAGGTCAGAAATGGGTCTGAGACTACAGCCACGGTGTTGCAGGACTGCTTTAATGCTGGAGGCTTGAGGGCGGAACCCATTCCTTCTCTTTTCCAGCTTCTGGAGGCATCTGCAGTCCTTGGCTTGTTGCCCAGTGTCACTCTGACCTCTGCCCCCTCTGTCGCCTCTCCTCTGACTCTGACCCTAGTGCCTTTCTCTTATGAGGACCTTGTGATTACATTGGACCCACATGGATAATCTGGGATGATTACATCTACAAAGTCCCTTTTGCCATGTAAGATAACATATTCACAGGTCATGGGTGTGGAAGGTCTTTTTGGGGGAGGCTCTATTCTATCACAAGATTATGTTAATTTATGGTGCAGGTGGTTCAGAACTACATGCAGTTGGGCAGGGGGTCAGGAAACATTGGAGACACTCTGACATTTCCATTTACTTCAAATGCATCAGTGGGTCAGGAGTTGAAGGGAAGCTGGACTGGCACACTTGGGGTCAGACCTCAATCATTCTAGCCCCCCACCCACATCAGTTCATTGGGGGGATGAACAACAGAGGCACTGCTCCTCATGCAGGCATCCTCCGACCAAGGATCTTGGCGCTCTCTGTTCCTTACGCTTGAACACAGTTCCTTACAGCCTTCCTCTGTCGGTGGGCTCAAATGTCCCCATCTCAGGCTGACTCTGATCATCCTATTGAAAGTTGCAGCCTACTTTCTGCCCTGCTGCTTCACCCTGGATGGACTGACCTCCATGTCCCCAGCTCATGCTCTGTCCAATGTATGTACTTCGTGAGTTCATGGTCTCTTCCCGTCCACTAGGATGTCCCCTACACTGGAAGCAGGGATTTTTGTTGGTCTCATTCACCAGCAACTAAAACAGTGCCTGGAGCATAGTTGGACCTTAATATCTAATTGACTGAATGAAGGAACCTTGATCAGACTCCTATTGCTCTCTCCAAAGCCCCCTAGAGGGTGTTTTTGAAAGTCCGTCCTAACCTAGGTTTCTATAGGACATGTGCTTCTCTCACGAGAGACCTCAAGAGCCCCTGGAAGCAAGCCAAGGAGGAAGAGAACCAAAGAGGTTCTTTTCTGTCTAAATCTATGCAAATTGGTGGTTTGCCCTCCAAACACGAGTGTTTATCTCCATTTCCTTTTGCAGCTGATTGTGCTACCGGAAGCACACCAAGAGTTGTGACCTCGCGTGGCCTCTCTCCTGAACACATCTGCTCCTCTAAAGCCTTGGTACCTTGGCCCCACCATCCCTTCCCAATGGAGGAGCCCACATCCCCAGTCTCGGTGGCTCCTTGCACAGTCCTGAGAATGCCCGCTGGCCCCCTTCCCAGGCTCCTGCTTGTTTGTGCACCAAAACTGATTTCTGCCCATGAACTGAGACATTCTTGGAGGCCAAGAGCAGAGGTCACCCTCCTCAGCCCTCTGTATAATAAAGCACAGAGCTAATTGTGTTGGTGGTCATCTGCATAGAGTCACAATGTTACCATTTGCAAGGTTAGGGTGAACACCAAGCCCAACTTTTTCATGTTACAGACAAGAAACTCAAGTGGGAAAAAGGAAAGGATTTACCTAAGATGACCTAGCTGGTCACTCAAAAGGCGTATCTTGAGGGCTGCAGACACATCAGCATTGGGACAGCCTGGGACACAGCTCAGAAGGCTCTCTCCACCCAGCCCGGGACTGTACAGCGCCACAATAGACTGTCATGTGCTCAAGCACTTTGCATATGTTATCTCCATCTTCATAAAAAGCTTAAGGCCCAAGTGGTTTATTACTTTTTTTTAAAAAGAAGTCACTGACCTACTTCAAGAATCTGATGAAATCAAAAATTCGTTCTTACATAAAAATGCATATGTACCAAAACTTATATTCAATTTTAAAGGCTCCTTAAGGATTCCTGGACTCCAGGCTAAAAGCACCTGCTTTAAGTTAAGTATTATTATTTTCCCATATAGAAAATGAGCAAAGCGGGGCTCAGAGAAGTCATGTGTTGTCCCCACACACAGCATGCCCTTAAATACAGGATGGCTGGGCTCCAAAGCTCAAGTTGCGTCCTTTCCCAGAGTACACTGAGTTGAAAGCTACAGATTCCAGAAAACAAATGGTCACTCATTCTTAACCCAGCCAATGTTTTTTAAAGCATCTACTAAGTGCCTGGCATTGAAATAAGAGATGCCCGTTGGAGCTTACAAAACCTTGCCATAGCTGTTAGCCCGCTTTCCTTTCTCCAAGAGAGAACTTTCAACTGGGAATTCATGGCTGGCCTTCCTATGTCTTCCCGTAGGAGTGGCCATATACAGGCCCCCAGGGAAGGAGAGCTGGTGATGTCCTACTGAGGGTTTTACTACTGAACAAAGGAGCAGCTGAGGCACAGAATCAGTCAGCAGCCAAATGCGTTCCATGTAAGTTGATATGCATTGTATCTAGCTCCTACCAGGAAGCATTCCCATCCTGGTATTTTTATGATTAAGAATTTAGGTTTCATTTCAGAGCAATAGGGCCTCTTTTCCTGCCTCTTTTAGAGGCAATGGGGCTGGAAAGCCCATACCACCTGAATGACCCTTTGCACCACTCTCAGGGGGGTCCAAGTGATGTCTGGCTCATATAAAGGGCAAAGAGCCAGCAGTGGGCATGGAGGTCACCAGGAAGAGCCTCAGTCTGGTAAGTGACAGAGACTGCTCAGAGCAGAGCAAGTAGGCCAGCCTGCTTGCACAGGTGATCTGAGGTGATGGGTGGATTCCCCTCCTCATTCAATTTTTTGTCTGCCTCAGTGGCCTCTCCCAGTCTCTGCAGCAGCTTTCTCCTGACAGAAGCAGGGTTTCTCCTGAATCTGGTCCCGGATACTTTTCCTGATTTCTGACTACTATCCAGGGATAATGCAATTCTAGCTCCTTCCAGCTGGCCTAGCCCTGCACTGGTCTTCAAGGAGATGATGCTTAGGAAATCACCTCCCCTGGGGAAGTACCCTCAGAAGGGGTCATAGAGGGCCATGGAGCAGGCCTGGGTGGGTAGAGGACCCACTAGGCAGTCTGAGGTCCAATTAATTGATCACAGCAAGCAAGGAAAAGTTCAGGGTTGAAGTAATTCACAGCATTCACACTGGAAGTGACCAATGAGGCTCCCAACTCTTCTGTGTATGAAGGGCCCTGGGTTTTAATCCTGCCTCAGCCACCAAGTCTGTGTGATTCTGAACATGTCACTTCTCCTCTTGGGGACTCAATCTCTCCATCTACATAATGGGTGGAACCATGTGATTTCCCAGGCCTCTTTCTTCCCCCCAAATCTTGCTTTTCTTTGAGATGAGAAACAAAAGCATCCCAAACGATTTTCTTAAATTGAGGTATAATTTACATATAGTGTAAAGCTCTTCAGTGTACTCTTGACTCAGTTTTGACAATTGCATGCACTTGTGTGACCTCACTGGCCCCAACCAGGACATAGAATGTTTCCATAACCACAAAAATGTTCCTCTCTTATGCCATTTCCCATTCAATTCTCCAACCCCAGAGGCAACCACTGATCTGATTTCTATCACTGTAGGTTAGTTTTGCATATTCTTGAATTTCACATACATGGTACTGTACAGTATGTACTTTTGAGTCTGAGTTCTTTCACTCACTCAGCACATTATTTCTGAGACTCATTCATGTTGTTGCATGTAGGTAGCTTATCCCACTTTTTTTTGGCTGAGTAATATTCCATTGTATGAATATATCACAATTTTCTTTATCCACTTTCCTAATGATGGACATTTGGTCTTTCTCCAATGTTTGGCTATTACGACTAAAGTTGCTATGAACGCCCTCATAAAAGGCTTTTTGTAGATTTATGTCTTCCTTTCTCTTGAATGAATATCTAGGAGTCAAATTGCTGTGTCATAAGGTATAACAAGAAACTATTAAATAGTTTTTCACAATGGTTTTTACCATTTTACTCCCACCAAAAACATATGAGAGTTCTGGTTGCTCCACACCCTCTCCATCATGTGATGTTGTCATTGTTTTTTCTCCTTAGCATTCTAGTAAGCATATCATTGCTCACAACGATTTTTATATCCATTTTCATTTCTTATGCTTCCCTCTACCTTTGAACTGAAGCAGATTGTTATCAAGACCATTTTAAAGAATCAAAGATACTTTAAAAGCTTATTAAATATCTCTACTCTCTGCAGATGGCTGCTATGCTAAATCATGCCTCATGTAATGATTGCATTCCAGATCACTTCATCCATTTCTTTTCATAAATATGTATCCATTGCAAATATATGTAAGCTTTGGTGCTAGAGTCTTATTAAGATGGTAAAGAAAAGTAAGCTTTGGTTTCAGCGCTCAAGGGCCTTACAGGAGAGGCAGAACCTAACACCAACAATGTCACATTGTTGCTGTAATGTGACCTGGGGGGGGGGGGCGTGCCCCAATAGAAGAGACAAGTGGGATATCCAGGGATAGGGAAAAATCATACCCACTATACCAATCAAGGAAGGAGATGGATGTGTTTTTTAAAAATCTGTATGTAAAGCAATATTAGAGGAACCAGGAAAGGAGTGGGCAGGGAAGTTAAACCTGATTGTGTCTCCCTCACTTCCCAACTTGGCATGTGGTGGGCATCCTTGAGACATGGGCACACCTGGAGTGATTGGTGGAGACTGGAGTGATTGCCCAGTGAGTGTAAGGCTTTGCCAACAAGCTCATGTCTGAGACGGGCTGGAGCTGCCCACACTGGGCAATGGTGTGTCCCAGCATGGCAGGCAGAGCAGTAAGAGGAGGTGGCAGCTGAGCTTTCTCTCCGAGATCTTGACCTGGAAGGCATGTTCAGTGCCTGAGGAAGGGAGGCCTGGGCCTTCTTTGAGGAATACCTGACCAACATGCGAATTCGGGCTCCACTGCCTCTGTGAGGTCAGTGTTTCCCTAGGAGGTCTTATTCTCCCACTGGTTTCATGCTGACTGAGAGCAGTGAGGCAGAGCCCACCTCCCATTCTTCCTCTACAATCTCCAACATTTGTTGAGTACTTACTCTATGTAGTATACTGTGTAAACTGCTAAAGTCTTGGCCCCTATGTATAAAGTTTAATCGTATGGAAAGGTAAAATCATTATTATAATACAGGGCAAAACATGAGTCACATATTGGGAACTCAGGCAGGGTCGTGTAATCCAATTTGGAGGGATCAAGGAATGCTGTTTGATGGATGGGAAGCAGATGGATGGAAACGTTAGCCAACAAAGGGGGCAGTGTATGCAGAGGTCTGGAGGAGAAACAGAGCCGGGCATTTTGAGGGAGTGAGCTAGAAGCCATTCAGTGGGACTGGACCACAGCCTGCTAGAGGTCTGCAGAAGTCTACAAACCCTCATACCTTTGGACCACTGAACTGGGCAGACACTCTATCAAATTTCCCTGAGTTCCTTTCTGAGCAATTGTGTGTGTGTGCTCTGAATATGTGTATGTGTGTGTGTGTGTGTTGATTCACTAGGTTCTATAGCTGCAGGCTCCAGCAGTTGGGGGTGAATACAGTCCCTCTGGTTTTGCTCCCCATAGCTCATGATAATGGTCTCTTTCTGCTGCTGGACACCACTCAGTGGCTCTTCCTTTGCAAAGTTTAGATTTGCCTCTGAGGATGAGGGGAGCAAAGAATGAGAGATCACACACAGAATCTAGCAAAATTATTTGAGCTGCTACGGGGTTAGGGGATGGGAGTCAGGTTGTTCTCATTAGAGTCAGGGCCACCTGTGCCGGAGATGCTCCCCAAGCCAGAGAGCATCTGGAAAGGACCCATGGGCTGGAAAGTTGAGGGTACTTGAAGCCTATGAAAAGCAGGGACTTGAACCATAAAATCTATGAGGTCCCAAGAAAATCCCATGCTAAGAAGGCTTTTCTCCAGGATAACGAGGAGTCAACTGTAGCAGCTAGTCTGTTAGGGGCAGAGAAGGGTAGGTAAGCAAGCTCAAAGCGAGACTTCTCTGAGTTGTTATGACTGACAAGGCAGAACATCAACACAGGCAGGTTAAAAGTCATTGATTGAGAAAGAGATGTTTGTTGCAAACTCCCATACTGGGAAGGTAAGACTCAACTATCCATAGATCATGGCACCTGGAAGCTGGAAAAAGCCAGGTGGCTCTGCAGGAGATGGATTCTATGGGTGTACACCTTGATTCCTCCGAGGGTGAAGGTTGTGGTTCCGCTCTAGGACTGGGCCATGAGCCAGACATTAAAGAGTCAGACCATCCCTTGTGGACCAGCCATGAGTGTTGAGAGGAAAGCCTCTACTTCAATCCATGAAGTTCTGGACCCGTACAGAGCTCATGAGGAGGTGGGACTTCAGGAGTGGTCAGAAGATCAAAATCCTTGCAGAGAAAATCTATTCTTTTTCAATGATGCTACTTCTCCACCCTCTAGACGCCGCTTCCCCACGGGCTAGCCTTAGGACTACCCCATGTCCCAAAAGCCCTGCAGCCAGGGTCACCGTGATCCCTGCTCTCCTCACTCCACACCTAACCAATGCCCAAGAAGTCCCCGAGTTCTGCTGACTGACCTCGTAGACACCTTATGAACTTACTCATTCTCAGTTACAATGGTCATACCTCAAGCTTTCATCCTCTCTTGCCCAGACTATTCCAGTACTTCCCTAAATAGATGTTCTGTCTCTAATCTTGGCCTATATTCCCCAGACTAACTTATGCTCTGGAGTCGGAGATGGTTTTAGAACCCAATCCTACTTGTAACATTACACAAACCTCCACCATGTGCAGAGGATACAGGCTAACTTCCTTAGCTGAGTCACTAGATGCTCCCTGATCTAATCTGGCCCACTTCTTCAGGTCTCCTCGCCCACCACACACCCCTTCCAGTCTTCACCACACCAGTCACTGCCTAATGCTCACTTACTCCTCTTTATCTCTGTGATTTTACTCAGCCAGTTCCTCTCCCTGGAACGCATGTCCATTCAAGCCATGGAAGAGCCCCCTCCCTGGGCTCCCAGGGCATTCTTGACCCACACACCTTTTGCTTCATGTACCGCATGGTCTCAAGTGATTGGCCTATGGATTGGACCTCCCTGTCTGACTACTTGAGGGAATACCACTGAGTTGAATTCATCTTTATATCCTCATCCTCTATCCCAATGCCAACCACACGGTCAACAGGCAGAAAATAACTCTTGAATGAGCAAATGGCCATGTGCTGAACTAGCTTACCCAGTTTATCCTTAACCTAAACCCATGACATAGGTAAAAGATCTTACAGACATGAGTTCAGATTCCTTCCCCATTACTTCCCAGTGATGAGCCAGGGGACAAGCTACTTGATCCTTCTCAGTTTTCATGTGTAAAATGATGAACACAATTGATTTATCATGAGAATTATGAAAAAGAGTTTATGCAAAGCTCTCCCCACCATGCTTCACATGCTCTGTAAATGGTCCAGCTGCTGCCATTCTTATTATCCTTATCATCAATAGTTGAGTAGGACTCCCTCTTCACTATTTACTATTGGGGGTTTTCACCCCTGCTTTTGGCCTTGATTTTCTTGATGACATTCCTTCATCTTGACATCATGGGTGGGAGCAGGCAGACCAATTCATATACAATATTTTCTTCCTTATTATCAAATAACAGAAATGCCAGTCTTCCTGAGATCCTATCTATGTCTGCACACTTAATGAATGTGGTTCATTGCAGGCATTCAATTGTGGGATTGCACTACTAGACTCTGGGTGTGCAGAGAGACCAGGGGAAGAGACTAAAAGCAAACGTTCACGGACTCTAATAAATACACAGTATATATTATGCACTACATGTTTTTTCTTCTGAACAAGTTAGGTCTAAGCTGAAAGTCTGGCCTTGGTCTCCAGCCCAAGCAGCTACTATAAAGGGGCTCTGACCCCATTATCTAGTCTTGTGGTCTTTGTAAGAAAACTCATCTCTCAATTCAAGAAGTGATTATGTGTAAGAATCTAGGGAAGGACTCATCTATCCACACTTATTACCGTACCCAAAACAAACACAATGATGCCTAGTAACATCCAAGGTGTCCCCTTGTGTAGGGCCCCTTGGAAATCCAGAAGGTACCATTGGCAATTTCTATCAAGGGTGACTACACTTCACTCGTCAGAGACTTTTGAAAGATTTACCCAACTGAAATCCCTTCCATGGCCTGCTGGCCACTGTTGTTCTCTGACCTCCCACAGACCAAAACAATCAGTCTGTCAAATTCATGTTTGGCCATTGTGCAAGAGCCCATTACTCAGGGAAGATCTTTAGAAATGATTATGGCAAATCCCTGTTATTGTTGGTTGTGTCTGGTCTTTGTTGAGAACCTTCCTCAACCTTCTGTCCTATCTGCCTTCCCTTTAAAGTTTTTGCAGTGTCTTATTGAAATAAGGTGAGCTGTTCTGGATTGATAAAATGTTATACAAGCTTGGTATTAGATTTTTTTTTAAAGAAAATAATTGTGGGATTCAGCTTGTTTCCAGGGACTATGCAAAATACTTAGGATATTATAGGCATATCATGATGACCTGAAAAACGTTACATCCATGAGGCTTGTAGAAGCTATCTAAGTTTTCTAATGTCACACAAATAATAAACAGGGCGGATGGAATTAAAACCTTTAGAGCTTAATCCAAATTCCCTACATTGCATTACCCTGCCTTTTTTTTTTTTAATACTTCTAGGAGTTTTGTTTCCTAGCCGTGACTCTGAGCAGGTTTTTCGATCGTGGAGAAAATAGTCAGAGAACATAGTCAGAATATAACCCAGCAGGAAGAACAGCCTCCTGCCTCTTCAGAGGTTGAGAAGAACATACATACTGTTAGGCCAGCAATTCAATAATATCTACTCCTCATCAAAGAGGAGAGGTTTATGACAGAGATGTAGGAAAAGCAGCCTGGAGAGATTTCCTCATGAGTTATAAAAGCTAATGTTCTTTATCTCAAAAATATGCAATCAATTCAATTACAGTATTGAAGGTAAAATTCCTTTCCAGGTGTACCCCTAGACTATTGATTGCATCTCTGAGAGCTAAGAATTCTGCTTAAATAATCATGTGTTGGCATTCGGATAGAACGTGAGCTTCCACGATACCACTGTTCAGCATTAGAAAGATGAAGAGATGCCCTTGAGTTTTAAAGTTTGCTGCTGTCAGATCTGGGTCCCTCCCTCCCGAAGATACCATTCCTGGTTGGGATTGTGGTGGGTGCTTCTCTGCCAACAAGAATGGCTAAGGGATGTGTTAGTTCCAGAGTCTGCAACAGCTATATATTAATTGCATTTAATTACGCAAAACTAGATCAATCACATATCTTCTAGGTATTTTGTGCTCTGTTTTAGGTAGCGATATATAATTTGAAGTATAAATAATGCAAATTTTCCTTTTGGAAATCTCAACTAGTCCACTGTTCTAGTTATTGGGGGCTATTCCTTTGCCGTGAAATTCAGTTTTCCTATCTGCACTGGAGTTGTGGGTAGCCAAAGAATCATTCTTGCCCCAGCAGACAGCATTTGGCCCTCAGCCATCTGTGAATAATTAAACAATGATTACAGCTGCAAGTTCTAAAATGTTCAACATTTAATACATGTTAAGTAACATTTCTTCCTCCCACTGGAGAAGGAGGACTGGATAAAATACTTGTCTAGATTTAGCCCCTCATTCTCCAAACTCATTTTGATGATGACTGTGTCCACAGACCAATGTCTAAGAACTGCCCCCTCTGCCAACCCAGGCCCAGGCTCGGTAAAACTTTACCACTGAAAAATTCCCAAACTAACAAGAAGTGTCATTTGCTGAAACACTGTGTTCTGTACCTCACTTGCCCACATTTGCTGGGGGACCTTGAATGGACCCCAGCATATATCTAAGTCTCATGTTATTTTCCTGTATAATTAGAAAATTGACCTATCTGATTTCTAAGACCCCTTTGGAGCTTATATTATATGTATTTATGTCAAAGTAGAGAAGAACCAAATTGTTCTCAAATATAACAGGAACAGAGCAAACGAGAACTAGGAGGAGAGAAGAAAGAGGGTGTGAAGAGCCAGTATTTGCCACTGGAAGGAACTGGGTTCAAGTTCTGCCTCTTACAGATTGTGTAACCTCAAGGAAGTTTCTTTGTCTAAGCTTCCAGGTCTTTCTTTGTAAAAAATATTGAATGATATCGCATGCCCTGTAGATGCGAGAATTAACTGTGATGTATATGAAGAACTTGGTGCAGTTCTGACACAATACAAACTCTCAATTGCTGGCTCCAAATAAAAATTAAAAACAAAAAAAAGAACAAATGGTACATACCTTCCTCTCAAGTGTTTGCCTTCTGAGACTCTTTGGTCTGTCCATCCTCGTCTTCTCTTCTTGGCTGGCTCTTGAACTCCTTCTGCTAAACCTCTTAGCTCTCTGTCTTAGGTCTGAAAAACAGTGCCAATATATAGTTAATTGCTCAAGGTAAGTCTATCGACACTATCTCTAGCATCCACAGAACTCAGAGCAGGTCTTCGGAAATAAACGGGGACATTTGTTTATTATGCATCTGTGCTGCCTCCCCCCCAGCTTGCACCACTCCCCCACCACGTCTACCTTACACACTGTAGCCGGATGATCACATCTGTCCAAATGCAAATCTCTTTCATAGCTTCCCACTGGTTTTATTTATCGATAAAGCAAATCTTCTTAACAGAGCCCTGCTTTTTTCAGGCCTTGACAATTTCATCAGACTCGTTCTGTATCTCTACTTTCTTCAAGGATAAGCTTTCTCTCACTCCCTTAAAAACAACATACTCCTTTGTGCATGAGCACCATTGACACACTCTGCTTCTGCCACTGAAATAGCAGCCCCGCCAACTATATTCTTGCTCTCTATTCAAAGCCCAGCTCAAAATTTTCTTCCTCCAGGAAGTGTTCCTTGATATTTTCCCTTATTCCATCCATCCAAGACAAGATTAGGGCCTCTGGGTAAATGTGTTCCTAAGAAGCCTACGCGGTACAACTCCTTTTTTTAAAAAAAAAAATCATTATGCTTGAAATTTAACAGCTTTTGGTGCAGCCCATTATTTGATATCTATTCCCTCCTCCCCATGTAAATTCCAGGTTCAGGCTGTGACTGTCCTTTCCACTACGACATCCCCACTGCACAACACAAGGCCTGGTACCCAGTAGGTATTCAAATGAAGACACAGACACAATGAAGAAGGTTCATCCTGTACTGCAGGATGCAAAGTTGGATACTCATCAATTATTCAAAAAAGTTAGACATTCGACAGGAACAAAATGAGCCTGAGATCCTGAAAGGCTCCAGGATGTACAGTTGTTGAAATGTCACCTTTAAGACGTGGGTATTGATTTACAGTTTGCATTCTTGAGTACATAGGATTCTGGGCTAGGAGAGGAAAAAAAAATCCAATTTCTGCATCTCAGTGAAGGAGAAAGCTAAGTCAGGTGTGGTATCATTTGTCGGAAGGTTGTGCGCACGCGCGTGTGTGCATGTACGTGTGTGTACATGCGAGTGTGCACACACATGCTCATTTAAGGTTTTACATTGACTGGCACACTTGGTGGTAAGAAGAAAAACGTTTTAAGACTTTTTTTTCATCAGAGGTTAGTCTTGTCTGTTTCAATACCTCAAGTGAAAGGAATCACACAGTAGTACTCTTGTATCTGGCTTCAGCGTGAGGTTTTTGCTGGGTGGTTTTTCATTGTATGGATATATCACAAATTGTTTATTTCATTTTGACGGACATCTGAGCTCCCTGTGTAGTGACTTATGCTGTTAATGAAGTTTCCATAAATATTCTCGTACAAGTCTTGTATATATATGCTTTCATTTCTTTTGGGTAAACATCTAAGTGTGATATGGCTGGGCATGGGGTAGGTGTATGTTTACTTTTATGATTTTATGGACTGATTTTCAAAGTGAATCTACCGTTTTCACTCCCGTAGGTTCACATCGACATGTGGTGGTGTCCACTTTTTTTTATTTTAGCCATTCTAGTGAGCAGATATTATTTCATGGTTTTAATTTGTATTTTCCTGATGATTAATATTGAAGATTTTTTTCATGTGCTTATTGGCCATTTGATATTTTTAAGTTTTGTTTGAGTGTTCTGTCCATTTTATTTTAAACTTTATTGTTCCTTTTTGAACATTGAGTTTTAGAGGTTCTTTACATTTCGTATATTTTTAGTATAAGACCTAAGTCATATATATATGTTACAACTATTTTCTCCAAGTCTGTGACTTGCATATTCACCTTCTAAGGTGTCTTTGGAAGAACAGACATGCTTAACTTTGATGAAGCCCATTTTTATCAAAGTTTTTCCTTCATAGCTAGTTCTTTTTGTGTCCTAAGAAACCTTTGCTCACTTAAATGTGATGATATTTTCCTAGTTTCCTTATAGAAGCTTTATAGTTTTAGCTTTTATGTGTAGGCCTCTGAACCATCCCAAATTGATTTTTTTATATGGTGTAAGGCATGAGTCCAAGTTCATTTCTGTTCCATATAGACATATTCTTCTCCCCACTAAATTTCTTTGGTCCCTGTGTTGAAAATTAATTGAACATTCCTAATTAGTTTATATTTAACTATGTTCTTTAATTTATTTGCACCTCTTGTATCTATATGGCAGAAATATTTTGATTTATATCTCTTCCCAACTCATTGTTCAGTGATGTCAGGTTGTAGCTTGAAGTCAGCCCTGATGGGAATGTTTGTACCATGGAAATAGGGAAACTTTACAAATCAGGGCTTCCTTTATTGTTATCTTGATTCTCCGGACTTCAGAATGCATTGCTAACAATGTTCATAATGAGTAACCTTAAAACGGTGCCATGCCTCTGCAGTTATAACATTGTGAATAGCACAAACATTTGAGGAAAAACTCTTTCAGTATTTGAAAGCTATTATCTGAGTCAGCAAGGAAGTCACACACATCATTAACAAATAAGTAAAGTTCTAACCTATTCCACTTTCATCTTCCTCACTAATATAAACAAAAGTATAAACAAGAGTTCATGTGGGGGCTCTCTTCATTTGTCTATTGCAGCCACAGGTAGGCTACAGGTACAGGTGTTTGACAAAAAGTCAAAAGTATGTTGTGAGAATCAATGGACTACCTGGAAATTATAGAAAAAAAAAGAGTATTGAATATGTCATCATTATTTGTAAATGGGCATTTTCTTTTGACCAACATTGGTACCACATGCACTCATAGGTAGGTATGCACAGACAGTGCATCCCTCCACCCTGACAGCCATTATTAAACGTGTACCGCCAGCCCCCCACTGCCTGCCTCATAGTGCTGTGCCCGTCCTCACAGACCAGACATAACAGTGCCGACAGCCCTGTGACAGGGAGGATTACTATTCAATAATGTGTGAGCTCTCAGCCAATTTGGAGAAAGTTAAGGGAAATCTTGATGCGGGAGGGGCTCTGATGGCTTTGAAGAAGGATGTGAGTGGCCATTTGCCCCTTGCGGACAGCCCAGGCTGAAGGCACAGCCTGAGGACAAGCTCACAGGTGGGAAGGCCTTCTTGCAAATGGTCCTCCCTCCAGGTTGGACAGAGGGATGGTGGGTCAAGGCTAATGGTGAGAAAAAGGCAGGGAAAGTTGGATTGGCAGGACTTTGTGGGTATCCTTGAAGTCCAAATCATGGAGTTTGTACTTGCATCAGCAGGTGGTGGGGAGCCTTTGAGGGTTTTTGAGCAAGGGATTCACACGGCCAGAGCTTTGCTACAGTTAATCTGGCTGCATGGGAGGACGGATGGAGAAATAGACTGGACTCAGAAGAGGTCAGAAGACGGTTACAAAAATACAGATGAACACAGGTGACATGAGCCCAAGCTAAGCCAGCACCATCGAACAGAAAGGATATGAGTAATGGAAGAAATATACCCAGGGTCGGTCGATACAACAGCACTTGAAAAAATAATTATACCTTAAGAAATTTTTATTTTTAAATTTTCTTGTAACTTAACATTTTTACTGTTTGTGGAGGTTTGAGGATGTGGGGAAGTATCTGAATCAGGAAAGTATAAAATAAGGAGGGGGAGGGAAAGTACTCTGGAATTTTTACATCAATCTACCGTTTTTCTTCATTTGCAGGATTTGGGTTATTTTGGTTTTGGTTTTTGCAGGACTAAGAGTGTTTTTACTCTGGTGAATGCTTACATATTTTAATTAATGCACATTTTAACACTTATTTACTACTTCCTTTCTAGGGACTTGCTACTTAATAAAATGAGGAAAATAAAGGCTTGCTATTTATTTTTACCAGAAATATGTAAAGAATGCTCTGTGTTTGCCTTTGAGTGCATTTTGGTGAGGTGACTTTAGGCCATAAAGGCTTGAGTGTTTGGGTCACGTCCTGCCACAGACCTTTCTGACTTTGTCTTGTTTATTTAGAATATAGAGAAGACATTGTAGGGACCACTTAATTCTCAGGAGCTCTGTGAAACCGACCAAACATAATTCTTAAGAAAGGAATACATTCTTTCAAAAATGATTTACTTCTAGAAACTATAGTGTGTTAGAATATTCTAGAATTTTTAAAGTTTGCAAGTAAAAACACCCTAAAGAGAATTTTTTTTATAGACTATACATAGACCATAGACTCAGACAACTGGCAAATTGATTATTGCAGCTAATCAAAACAAAGTATGTTTGTTCTTTTGCAAATAAGATTACTTTAAACAATCTTTTTTCCTTCTGTAATTACAAAAAATTGGACTTTATGTTGTCAATTCAGAAAACAAACAGGTAGGCAGTGCAATGGGGGTTTTTCGAGGGCTGTTGAGTCAGGACACCCAAATTCACTTCTATTAGACTTTCTTGTTCTGTGGCCTTGGGCACGCTGCATCTTTAATCCTCTGTTGCCTTACCGTAACACTGGAATCAGAACAGAAATGAACTCACGGGGTCATTGTGATAATTAAGTAAGAGGATGTATGTAAAGCTCTAAGCACAGTACCTGGCTATATGAGAGTTAGTTATAACTTAGTCATCAAGTCATTGCCATAGTCATTACTTCATTACAATACCACCTTGATTATACAGTGCTGGCAGCACCTGTCACATAATAAGTGCTCAACAAACTAGCTATTATCTTTAAGTATATTAGGCGAAAATCCTCCTGCCTCAACCTCCAGAGATGGTCACTATGAAAACCATGTGAATGTGTATATATGTACATGTGGAAATACATGTTTATATTTTAAATAAAAATAGGATAATACCATATTGTTCTGTGGCTTGCTATTTCACTTAAACCTTGAAAGCTGTTCACCCACACAAACAGACCCGATTGAGTTTCAACAGTGATGCAAAAGGCACCCTAGGAAGTTGAGACAGGCTTTTCAACAAATGATGCTGGAGCAATTGGACGTCCATGGGCAAAAGAATGGCTCTCAATCTAAGCTTTACGTATTACACAAAAATGAACTTAAATGGATCATGGTTTTAAATGGAAAACATAAACCTATAAAGCTTCTAGAAAACTAATATGAGAAAAATCTCTGAGGATCTAGGTCTAATCAAAGAGATCTTAGACTTGATATCAAACATATGATCCACAAAAGGAAAAATGGATAAATTTACATCTGTGATATTATCCTGTATGACTCCATTTAGTCGCATAATTAAAAATCTTTTGCTCTCTTGAAGATCTCGTTAAGAGGTTAAAAAGAAGCTGCAGACTGGGAAAAAAATATTTTTGCCACTATCTGACAAAGGATTAGTATCTAGAATACAGAGAGAACTCAAAACTCAATAGTGAAAAAAAACAAAACACAGGCAATCCACTTCATGTCTTTTGTCTAGAAAACAGACAAAAGAAATGAATAGACATATCACTCACCGATGAGGACCTACAGATGGCAAATATACATATGAAAAGACACACAACATCATTAGCCATAGGTAAATGCAATTTAAAACCACAATGAGATATTACCACATACCTATGAGAATGGCTAAATAAAAAATAGTGATACCACCAAATGCTAAGTGAGGAGGCAAAGAAATGGATTGCTCATACATTGCTGATGGGAATATAAAATGCTGCAGACACTCTGAAAAACAGTTTGGCAACTTACATAACGAAATAGGCGATTGTTATATGACCTGCCTGTTCTACTCATTCTTAGACATTTACCCCAGAAAAGTGAAATATATGTTCATACAAAAACCTGTACATGAAGATTTAGAGTAGCCTCCAAATGGGAGCAACACTGATGCCCTTCAACAGGTAAATGGGTTAAACACATTCCATACCATGGAATACTGCTCAGGGGGGAAAAAGGATCAACTGTGGATTGATGCAACCAACAACTTGGATGAATCCCAATAATTTGCTGAGTGAAAAATCTCACTGCAAAGGTCACATACCATATGATTCCATTTATGTAGCACTCTTGGAGTGAGAAGACTAGAGAAATGGACCTCCGGGGGCTAGGGACAAGGCAGGGAGGAGAGATTATAAAAGGGAAGCGCCAGGGATCCTGGTGGTGAAGGAACTGTTCTGAATCTTGAGCTTGATGCTGGATTCAGAAACCTACCCATGTGATAAAACGCCTAGAACTAATGAGTAAAACTGGGGATTTCTAAGTGTAATTGGATGGCATCAATATCAATAGCCCGGCTGTGATATTATCCTACAATTTTGCAAGATTTTACCACTGGAGAAAACAGGGTAAAATCCACACAGGATCTCTCTGCGTTATTTCTTGCAACTGTTGGTGAACCGACAGGTTTCTCAGAAGAAAAAGTTTAATCTTACAAAAGTAATAGTGTAAGCTATAAGCAAAACAAAACAGAACTGACCTGCCTAACTAAGGGTTTGACTCATTTCCCCTGTCTGCACTTTTTGTTTTCTTTGAGGCACTCACTAGCCAGTCACTGACTGGCCAAGTTCAACCTCTTTTATCATAAATGATTCCAACAAGTTGTTGAGGGGTGATGCAGCCTAAATGCAGTACATGGAAATGGTACATGAGGAAACCGGCACGTAAGGAGTTCATTTATTAGGGACGTCATTGCACACCCATTGGGAAGGGTACTTGATCACGAAGAGGAGGTTGGAGAATCTTCCTCGGGAAGGCCGCTCTGGGTTACAGATGGCCTTTACCAGGACAGCCAAGACAAGCGCAACTTCCATCTACTTGGGAAATTCAAGCCTGCTGTCGTTTGCTAGGGATGCGCTAGTGACCGTCATGGAAGAGGGAGACCTCAATTTAAGCAAACAGCTGTTTTTCCTTGACAACAGAAGGGTAAACAGGGCTCACGTTGGCCCTCAGCGAGCTGATCCATGGAAAGACTTTAAACAGATTCTCTCAGTGAGCACAGTGAGGAAAACACTCAGCCTCACTCCCCAACCCTGCACAGGTGATGCACAGAGTCCAAAAAAAAAACCCTTTCTCTGGGGGCCAGGCACCATAAAGTCACCCCATCCTTTGTTGGCCTGGTTTCCTGTCCTCTCGCTGGCTGCGTGCCTGGGACCTGCACGTTCCTTTTAGGAAGGCTCTTTGGAGCCTCAGGCTGGGAAGGCTTATGGTTGGTCCATAGGGAGTCCTTGTGTCCTCTTCTTAAACAATTATTTAATACATAACTGGCGGCCCCTCCAGTCGGTTTCCCTCAGCTCTGTGAGGTAGGTTAGCATTGCAGTTCTTCAGATTTGCTCGTGGCCTTGCAGTGGGGGGTGGGGGGACTCGGCTGTAGCACTGGAGGGCTGGGCCGACTCTACTTGCTATAGACAAGTCAGCTGTGATTTTCCATCAGCTGCATCTCATTATCCTGTCAGGGCACCCTCGTGCCTATCGATGAGAAACAATGTGTAATCACTTGCAACTGATTGCAAATCACTCTGCCAGTTCTGTGGAGCCCTGGCCCATGACCACGGGGCCCAGACTGCCATTGTCCCTGGGCTCTGTGGCTCCACGCTGAGCCACTCGTTGAGCACGGAGCACAATGGCCACCCTATCTATCTTCTTGGGGCGGATTGGGAGAGAGGCAGCCAACTCAAAGAGAAACGTTGGCTAATCACAAACCCCCCAGAACCACAGAGTCAGGTTCAGAACAGCTCTTTCAGGAAAACATTTCAAAAAGTAAAATAGCCAACCTCTTCCCTTCATGAAGAACTAGATGAGTTCCAGGATCCCCAAACCAACAATATCGGGGGGAGTATGGAGCACATTTTTTCTGAGACAGTGGAGTATGCTGGTTGGAGAACTCAGACACTGAAAGTGCTCAGATCCAATGAAGGCCCTGGAAAAATTGACTTAAGCTATTAGAGTCTCAGTTTTCTCATCTGCAAAATGGGAATAATGGCAGTATCCAGTGTCTGGGGATGCTTTAATGATTAGACACGATAATAAATGCAAAATCTTTGTTATTCACTCAATGCTAATTGTTGGTATAAATATAATGTCGTGGAAGACTCTCATTTTTCTAGTATTGCATGTCAGCACCCATACTATGTTCTCTTTCACTAGCTAAAAAGAAAGACTCCGGCCCAAGAGCGAGTCATTGGCGCTGAGCCAGGTCACCAAACCTGGGCTTAATGCCTGGCCTAACTGCAGTTTCACCTCCCCAGAAATGTAGTCTCAGTCAATCAGGAATTTTCTGGCCAGCACCAATGAGGTAATCGGTCACAGGGGCCCTCTCTATCCCCCCAGCAGAAGATGAGGTAATTGGCATGATAAGACCCTCCCCAAGGGAGGGTGACCTTGCCTGAAACAATCCTTTCTTATCTTTTGCTAATAACCTCTTGCCCCACCCTCCTTCCCACAAGCCTTCCATTTCCTACAACTCTTAGGAGCATCTCTCTACTTGCTAGAAGGGATGCCTCCCGATTCATGAGTTGCTTCATAAAGCCAATTAGATCTTCAGATTTACTTGGTTGAATTTTGTCTTTTTAACGCATCTACAGGAGAAAATATCTGTGACAGAAAAATCCCAAATTCCAAATGGGTCTTCTACTGAAAGCTACCCTTGCCCTACCAGGATACTATAGGAGTGGATAAAAGTGGTTGAACATATGTGGAAAAGGAGTTCACAGATCTCAAACAGCATTAGCATAAAAAAGGAATGAGGTTCATTATACCTGCACATTAGAATCACCTGGGAAACTTTAAAAAAATTATAACACCCGCCTCTTAGACCCATTAAATCAGAATCTCTTGGGGTGAGGCTTTCACACCTTTATTTTAATGGCCTCCTTCCCCCTTCTCCCTGACCCCATTCCTGCCAGGTGACCCTAGTGGATGGTCAGGGGCAGAACCACAGCATCGAAGCTCTGAGAGAGAGCACAGCCACCAAAGTGCACCCAGCTTTGTTCCAAAGGGGCACTTCCTACACTTCTTTGACAGAGCAATGAATCTCCTCCTTTTCCTCTTCGTCCTCTCCTCCACCTTTGAGACACATGTTGAGAAGTCCCTTGAGAAGCCTTCTCCAGCCCTTCCCCAGCCCATGGGAAGCTGAGCTGGGGAGGAATGCTTCTTGACTCTACTTTCTCTGGTGCGAGAGAGCAGCCAAGAGTAAGTAAGGACAATGAGGAACCGTCTACAATCGCTCTGATTCTTCTCAGCAAGAATACCCACAAAAGGCAGGGTCAGAGGCATGCCCAGATCTCTCTGCAGGCATCCAGAAAGCTTGTAGGAACCCAGCTGGGCAAGAGCTGGAAACTGGGGAGCTATAGGGTGGGAATAGGACCTGAATTTGGGGTTTGCAAGCCAAGACGATGGGCTTCTTGGCGTTAGGAAGTGACCAAGCTCCTTGGTCCTGAGAGCCAATGGCAAGGCTGTTTTCTCCTGTCACTGGGAAGTCTTCCCAGCCACCTCAGAAAAGGAAGGAGGGAGGGTATTCACTCTCTTGCAGAGTTGTTAAAAACTTTTTAAAAAATTAAATAATTGTCTATTGTTAGCTCCCCCGAATGCCACCACATAACTTGTTGATACGGCAAAGCTGAGTTTCTTGCTTACCACGGTGAGGGAGAGCGCCTTGACAGAGCCGTGCAGCACCTAGGAGAAAGGAGGCAAGATCAGGATTTACTGGAATTAGAAGTTTGGCTTAAGGTAGTTGCTTTAATGTGAGGACTTGATGAGAGCTGGGTAAGGGTCACCTGGTCTGGGACTGGGGGGAAGCTGTGAGGATGCAGACTCTTAGGGCACCAGCTGCCTGTTGATGCTTTCAGGGAAGGGTCGGCTGCATCTTTGGTGAAGCACCGTAGGGAACCATCACTGTGGGCAAGAGTCTACTTGAACTGTGAAGCACTGATGGAGACAGTGGAATAGTACCGTCATGATAATACAACACAGACAATACAGTGTGTGTGTGTGTGTGTGTGTGTGTGTGTGTGTGTGTGAGGGGTGGTTTCATCTCTCAGCGTCAAGCTGGGTGTGAGTGTTTGGCCAAGCCCTGGGCAATTTCACTATGGATTGAGGAGACCAAGGTATGACAATGGAACGTTCTTGGGGTGAAAGGGTTTATTCCCAACTTCATTCCCACAGTGGCAGGTCAATCACTAGAATGCTGTCCACGCAGAGCGAGTTTGCATGCAGCAAGCCAGTCTCTGCCTCTGGGCCAGCCCTGCAGCAGTCCCAGTCTCTGTCCTCGGCGCTGCCACTACTCCAGCCTCTGCTCTCCTGCAGCCGTGCCGCAGTGCCACCATGCTGCCCAGAGCACTGGGCAGAACTCTTTATATAGACTCAACAGTACTGCATTGCCCACACGTGTGCAGTGAGCTAGCCAACCAGGGCCAGGTGAAAATCCTGGCCACAGGAACCTTCACTTTATCCACACTCCACCCCCTCCAGGATTCCTGCCTCTCAATCAATGTGCCCCCAATCCTCTGCAATGGTTCCTGTGCAAGGAAGCCGGAACATTGTAACCAAATTCCATAAGAACATAATATACAAATAACAAATGACAAACTATAATAACCCTCAAGCCTGAGGAGATCCATTTTCACCAAGTGGTCATCCTGGCTGTATTCAAACCAGTTCTACTTAAATGAGTTAACCAAAAGCACCCTGGGTGGGCCTTCCAATACCCACCTTCTCCAGCCTCTCCAGCAGAAAGTCTTGCAGGGACACAGGGCTCATCTGGTTGCTTTGCCTCCGGTTTCTGCTTCGTCCTCAGTGGCCAGAACTGCCGTTCCGTTCTCAGCTGTTGCCACAGCGCCAGGAAGAGTCTATTTGACTTTCCATCCAATACCTTTCTGTCTGCCCCTGCCTTTATCAAATCAACCCACATCTGGATCCTCGTGACCTTCCTGGGGCCCTTTAAATTCTTCTTTTGAGTAGCAGACTATATTTTCTTTTGTGCTCTCATGGCTTGAGCCTGAGGATAGGAGCAGAGCAGGGAATGCTCCCCGACCTGGGGAGGGGGCTGCGCCTCTCCTGGAGGAACCCGCAGCTGCCGATTCTTTATTTTCTTTCAGGCTTTCCACCGACTTTCAACCGGGTGGGGTTTCAACCGAGGAGGGGCTGATGCCTCCACCCCCACCTGTTCGTCAAACCTCAGCTGCTCCATTTCTGGGGCGGAGGGCTCTGCTGCAGCCTTCACCTGCCCCCCCTCCCCCCGGCGCCTGGCAGCCTGCGCTCTCGGGCCACTGCTTCTTCTGGTGCTGCTTCTCCAGCTACCACGGCATCCTTTACCATTTGCACAGCACCTCGTATGACACCATTTCAGTCACCAACAAATGTTTGACCTCCTCAATGGCCCCTCACAGCTCACGTTCTCGTGCTGCCTCTTCTTGTACATAGGAGGGCGTCTTTCTCCCTTACGGTCTTTCTCAATATTGTGAGAAGCAAACTCTCCACTGTTCCAGTGGCTTCACAGGCACTCTGTGTCTCTAAGGAATTCTCTTTTGCTGAGGGCCAACTTTACTGCCTCAGGTGTGGCTTCCACCCCTTCCCAGTCTTGGGGTGGGTCTCAGTCCTCTAGGAGTCAAGCCATGTCGGACCACATGTCCACTGGGGGACACTCGAGGGTCTCCCCATCCGTAGCGGCAGCCCACGGAAACACTCCTCCCATGAGGGCAGCCTGTTCTTTTCCTTGGTCAATAATGAATCCTGCCAGTTGTTGCCAATTGCTTGACAATGGGTTTCAGGGTGTGGCAAGCTCACTATAGATTCAGTGAGGCTGAGGAATGACAATGGAACGTCCTTGGGGTGAAAGGGGTTTATTCCCACCTTTATTCCCACAGGGTAGGTCAATCACTAGAATCCCGTCCACTCAGAGCGAGTCTGCACGCAGCAAGCCGGTCTCTGCCTCTGGGCCTCTCTGCCCCCGCAGCCGTCCCAGACTCTGTCCTTGGCGCTGCCATCACTCCAGCCTCTGCTCTGCTCTCCTGCAGCTGTGCCACCATGTCACCCAGGTCACTGGGCGGGGCTCTTTATATAGAGTCAATAGCAATATATTGCCCATATGTGTGTAGTGAGCTAGCTGACCAGGGCCAAATGAGAATCCTGGCCATAGGAACCTTCACTTTATCTGCAGGGTAAGAGGCTGCATTTCTCATTATTTGTTTATTTTCATTATCATAAGGGAGAATGGTCTTTTAGACCCCTAGCTCCTGAAACTATTATAGTTTCCCCTCTGTCTTGCCAATGGGTTTCGGCCCCGGGCAAGTTCACTAAGGAGTCAATGTGACCAAAGAAATTGACAGCAAAACGTTCTTTGGGGTGAAAGGGTTTATTCTCCCTTGTTATCCCTGCAGTAGGTCGAGCACTAACGTCTCTACCTCGGCCCAGAGCACTGGGCCAGCTGTCTATATAGCACAATAATAGCTTATTGCTTAAAGGTGCCTAGCAACAGGCCAGTGACATCATCAGGTGCTTTAAGTTCAGTGAGGATCCTGGCCATAGGGACCCCAACTTCCCCACACCCTCACAAGCCCCTCTGGAATCCTGCAAAGCTTGGAATTGTTTCCCTCCTTGCTTTGGCTTTAATGAAATTCAGAGCCACATCACCTTGAGCAAATGTAAATCACACCACTTTCCTGCACACCCAGGGCCATCTTGTTTGTGCTGATCTTGGTACAAATGTTTTTGTTTCGTGCTGATTGGAAGTCGTGGTGGGTGAAATGCAGCATGAGATTCTGGGATGACTCTTCACAGGCACCACTGACTGGGAAGAAGGCAATAAATGCTTGAGCGAGGGGGCCATATTTGTGACTCTGGGTTCCCACAGGCCATGATACTTGGTACAAATAGCCTGAAATGTAATAGGGGAAAATTCCAGATGGTACCAGGAAATCAACAATAAAAATTCTAACTTTTCATTTAGTAGTTCCATCCTTGGGAAGTTCTTTTTCTTAGACCTTTATTTCTCTACCAATATGCCTTTCAGATGGCATATGTGTGAACAACTGGGGCTTATTCTTTTAATTACAATTGTAATAAACATTTCTCATATGCCTGAAAGTACACATATTTGCCATATCATGAAATAGTCCAAGTACATAAAAAAATAGAGATTAGCCAGTACAGTTGTCACTCAATTTTGTTAAATCTACATTTTTCCCCTAAACAATGCATCATTACAAAAACAGCTAAAATCTACTGTATCTCCCCCATTTCATGCCTCTTCCTCTTTTACCAGAAGTGACAATTATCCTAAATTAGATGACTATCATTCTGCCTCATGTTTTATACTTTTACTGAATATATAAATGCCCATAAACAACATACTAGTATCACACTTACATTTCTTACATTTTGTTTTACATAACCAATAATCTTCTGCAACTTTCTTTTTTCACTTAATATTCCTTGGGGTATCAATTCATTGTAATGCATGTATTTCTAGTTGATCTATTTTATCTGCTGAATAGCATTTCACCATGTGAATACATTACCACTAATTTATCCATTCTTCTGTTGATGGGCATCTGCGTGGCTTCTCACTCTTGGCTATTATAAACATTCTATATTTATAGCAGTAAATATTCTATTACCTGTGCATCATGTATACACATGCAAAAGTTTCTCCAGGGCATATTCCTAGAAGTGGAGTTGCTGGGTATCAGTTATCTTCATCCTCAGTTTTACTAGATTTTGCAGAACTGCTCTTCAAAATGATTGTAAAAATGTATACATCCATCAGGAGAGTATGAAAATCTACTTAGCCCTGCATTCTTGCCAGCACTTGGTACAATTCTACTTTTCAATTCTAGAGTCTCTAATGGGCATGCAGTGGTATCTTATTATTCATTTTGTTTGAATTTACTTTATTACTAGTGAGATTAGCCATCTTTTTATGGATTTATTGGCCTTTTGGGTTTTCATTTCTATGGCTTACCTACCCATGTATTCGGCTCATTTTATTCCTGGCTTCTTTGCTTTATTCTTACTGATTGTAGGGTATTCTGGGTATTAACCCTTTGGTGGTTATTACTGTGTTGCTAAGAGGTTTTCTGAGGCCTTTTAGCTTTGTGTAGCCTGTCTTTGTTGTATATAATGTTCAAAGTCTAACGAAGCCCAACTTATCAGAATTACACTTTTATGAGTCACAGTTAAGAAATCTTTTGCAATCACAAGGCATAAAGATACTCTCCAATACATTCTGCTAAGTTTTTTTGCTTTTCATATTCAGGTCTTAATCCATCTGGATGGATTGAGGAAGGGATCTAATTTGTTTATCTTTTAGAAAACCAGTTGTACCAAGACTATTGATTATGTAATCCTCTGTCCCCACCCACATCCCCACTGATTTCTGTGCCCCTTATATTCTATGTCAAGTTTCCATAAGTGGAAATAGAATTTGGCTCTGTTCAATTCCAAAGGTCTATTTTCCCTCCTATAATACTGCTGCTAGGGCTTTAGATTTATAATAAACCTTTATACATGGTAAGTCTCTTACATTTTTATTTACTCAAAATCGTCTTGACCCTTCTTCCTTCATCTGCCATAAGAAATGATGGTGTCATCACCTTATGTTCCTTGTTACAGTTTTGACAGGAATTACTTTGAATTTAAATATAAATTAATTAATTACTAAACTAATTATCTAAATTTAATTTAAATTAATTATTATATATTTATATAAAACTAATCTAAATATTAATTAATTAATTGCTAACTTAATACATAAATTAAAATATAAATTGATTACTTGCTAGCTGTGTGATCTGCTCACCATGACTATGATCTGTTTCTTCACACACTTCATATTCTGGATCTTCATAACATTCTTTTATGACAATTTTTTATTTCTTATCATAGAATTATGTACATTTTTGTTAGATTGTTTTCTTAGGTATTTATTATCTAGTTGCCATTGTAAG
This sequence comes from Smutsia gigantea, assembly GCA_032199065.1. Classification (NCBI taxonomy): domain Eukaryota; kingdom Metazoa; phylum Chordata; class Mammalia; order Pholidota; family Manidae; genus Smutsia; species Smutsia gigantea. The sequence continues at coordinate 107,313 of JAVSCE010009084.1, forward strand.
TCACGCTAATTTGATAATATATTTTGTAATTGCATGGTATTGGTGAACAAGAACATAATTGATTTGCACACATTGGGCTTGAATCTAGGAACTTTGGAGAACTCTCCCAGTAGTTTCAATATTTTGCAGCTGAAATGCCTTTAAAGATGAGAGTGGGGTAGGTATGCCAAACATCAAAGTAGTTGCTTCTAGGTGACTTCTTGTTTGCTTCTTTATACTTCTCAATACTTTACATTTTCGTGCAATAGGTTCAACTCCTTAATAGTTGGGGGAAGAATTGGAAATTAAATAACAATGTTGCCGATAATAGCTGTCTTCTGATTAACACCTACACTGGTCGAGCATGTGTTAAGCGCCTTATATATATAATTTAATTTTAATCTGGACAACCATCTTGCACAGAAGTATTGCTCGGCACATTTTTTTTTTTTTTTTTTTTTTTTTTTTAATATAATTTATTTTATCATTAATTTACAATTACATGTGCAATATTACGATTATTAAACTACCCCTTCATCAGGTCCCCCCACCAACCCATTACAGTCACTGTCCATCAGCGTAGTGAGATGCTATAGAATCACTACTTGTCTTCTCTGAGTTGTACTGCCCTCCCCGTGCCCCCCCAACATTACATCTGCTAATCGTAATGCCCCTTTTTCCCCCTTGTCCCTCCCTTCCCACCCATCTTCCCCAGTCCTTTTCCCTTTGGTAACTATTAGTCCGTTCTTTGGTTCTGTGAGTCTGTTGCTGTATTGTTCCTTCAGTTTTTCCTTTGATCATATACTCCACATATGAGTGAAATCATTTGATACTTGTCTTTCTCTGTCTGGCTTATTTCACTGAGCATAATACCCTCTAGCTCCATCCATGTTGTTGCAAATGGTAGGATTTGTTTTCTTCTTATGGCTGAATAATATTCCATTGTGTATATGTACCACCTCTTCTTTATCCATTCATCTACTGATGGACACTTAGGTTGCTTCCATTTCTTGGCTATTGTAAATAGTGCTGCCATAAACATAGGGGTGCATCTGTCCTTTTCAAATTGGGCTGCTGCATTCTTAGGGTAAATTCCTAGGAGTGGAATTCCTGGGTCAAATGGTATTTCTATTTTGAGTTTTTTGAGGAACCTCCATACTGCTTTCACAATGGTTGAACTAATTTGCAGTCCCACCAGCAGTGTAGGAGGGTTCCCTTTTCTCCACATCCTCGCCAACATTTGTTGTTGTTTGTGTTTTGGATGTTTGGCCATCCTCACTGGTGTGAGGTGATATCTCATTGTGGTTTTAATCTGCATTTCTCTGATGATTAGCGATGTGGAGCATCTTTTCATGTGCCTGTTGGCCATCTGAATTTCTTCTTTTGGAGAAGTGTCTATTCATGTCCTCTGCCCATTTCTTAATTGGATTATTTGCTTTCTGTTTGTTAAGGTGCATGAGTTCTTTATATATTTTGGATGTCAACCCTTTATCAGATACGTTTTTTATGAATATATTCTCCCATACTGTAGGATGTCTTTTGTTCTACTGATGGTGTCCTTTGCTGTACAGAAGCTTTTCAGCTTGATATAGTCCCACTTGTTCATTTTTGCTTTTGTTTCCCTTGCCCGGGGGAGATATGTTCATGAAGAAGTTGCTCATGTTTATGTCCAGGAGATTTTTGCCTATGTTTTTTTCTAAGAGTTTTATGGTTTCATATCTTACATTCAAGTCTTTGATCCACCTTGAGTTTACCTTTGTGTATGGGGCTAGACAGTAGTCCAGTTTCATTCGTACATGTAGCTGTCCAGTTTTTTTTTCCAGCACCAGCTGCTGGACAGGCAGTCATCTCCCATTGTATATCCAAGGCACTTTTATCAAATATTAATTGACTGTATATGTTTGGGTTAATGTTTTGGATTTTTCTATTCTGTTCCACTTTGGTCTGTGGGTCTGTTTTTGTGCCAATACCAAATTGTCTTGATTACTGTGGCTTTGTAGTAGAGCTTGAAGTCAGGTGTAATTCCCCTGTTTGATTCCTCCTTCTCAGGATTGCGTTGGCTATTCAGGGTCTTTTGTGGTTCCATATGAATTTTAGAATTATTTGTTCCAGTTCATTGAAGCTGTTGGTAGTTTGATAGGGATTGCATTGAATCTGTAGATTGCTTTAGGTAGTATAGCCATTTTGACAATATTGATTCTTCCTAGCCAAGAGCATATGATGCATTTCCATTTGTTAGTGTCCTCTTTAATTTCTCTTAGGAGTGTCTTGTAGTTTTCAGAGTACAGGTCTTTCACTTCCTTCGTTAGGTTTATTCCTAGGTATTTTATTCTTTTTGATGCAATTGTGAATGGAATTGTTTTTCTGATTTCTCTTTCTGTTAGTTCATCATTAGTGTATAGGAAAGCAACAGATTTCTGTGTGTTAATTTTGTATCCTGCAACTTTGCTGAATTCAGATATTAGTTCTAGTAGTTTTGGAATGGAATCTTTAGGGTTTTTATGTACAGTATCATGTCATCTGCAAATAGTGACAATTTGACTTCTTCTTTACCAATCTGGATGCCTTGTATGTCTTTGTTTTGTCTGATTGCTGTGGCTAGGACCTCCAGTACTATGTTGAATAACAGTGGAGAGAGTGGGCATCCCTGTCTTGTTCCCGATCTTAGATGAAAAGCTTTCAGCTCTCGCCGTTAAGTATGATGTTAGCTGTGGGTTTGTCATATATAGCCTTTATGATGTTGAGGTACTTGCTGTCTATACCCATTTTGTTGAGAGTTTTAATCATGAATGGATGCTGAATTTTGTCAAATGCTTTTTCAGCATCTATGGAGATGATCATGTGGTTTTTGTTCTTCTTTTTGTTGATGTGGTGGTTGATGTTGATGGATTTTCGAATGTTGTACCATCCTTGCATCCCTGGGATGAATCCCACTTGATCATGGTGTATGATCCTCTTGACGTATTTTTGAATTCGATTTGCTAATATTTTGTTGAGTATTTTTGCATCTACGTTCATCAGGGATATTGGTCTGTAATTTTCTTTTTTGGTGAGTCTTTGCCCGGTTTTGGTATTAGAGTGATGCTGGCTTCATAGAATGAGTTTGGAAGTATTCCCTCCTCTTCTATTTTTGGAAAACTTTAAGGAGAATCGGTGTTATTTCTTCTCTATATGTCTGGTAGAATTCAGAGGTGAATCCATCAGGCCCAGGGGTTTTGTTCTTGGGTAGTTTTTTTGATTACCAATTCGATTTCGTCACTGGTGATTGGTCTGTTTAGTTTTTCTGTTTCTTGCTTGGTCAGTCTTGGAAGGTTGTATTTTTCTAAGAAGTTGTCCATTTCTTCTATGTTTTCCAGCTTGTTAGCATATAGATTCTCATAATATTCTCTTGTAATTCTTTGTATTTCTCTGGGGTCTGTCGTGATTTTTCCTTTCTCATTTCTGATTGTGTTTATGTGTGTAGATTCTCTTTCTCTTAATGAGTCTGGCTAGGGGTTTATCTATTTTGTTTATTTTTTCAAAGAACCAGCTCTTGGTTTTATTGATTTTTTCTATTGTTTTATTCTTCTCAATTTTATTTATTTCTTCTCTAATCTTTATTATGTCCCTCCTTCTGGTGACTTTGGGCCTCATTTGTTCTTCTTTTTCCAATTTCAGTAATTGTGTCTTTAGACTATTCATTTGGGAATGTTCTTCCTTCTTTAAATAGGCCTGGATTGCAATATACTTTCCTCTTAGAACTGCCTTTGCTGCGTCCCACAGAAGTTGTGGCTTTGTGTTGTTGTTGTCATTAGTCTCCATATATTCTTTGATTTCTGTTTTGATTTGGTCGTTAACCCATTGATTAATTAGGAGAGTGTTGTTAAGTCTCCATGTATTTGTGAGCCTTTTTGATTTCTTTCTAAAATTTATTTCTAGTTTTATACCTTGGTGATCTGAGAAGTTGGTTGGTAGGATTTCAATATTTTTGAAATTACTGAGGTTCTTTTTGTGGCCTAGTATGTGGTCTATTCTGGAAAATGTTCCATGTGCACTTGAGAAGAATGTGTATCCTGTTGCTTTTGGGTGTAGAGTTCTGTAGATGTCTGTTAGGTCCATCTGTTCTAGTGTGTTGTTCAGTGCCTCTGTGTCTTTACTTATTTTCTGTCTGGTTGATCTGTCCTCTGGAGTGAGTGGTGTGTTGAAGTCTCCTAAGATGAATGCATTGCTGTCTATTTCCTCCTTTAATTCTGTTAGTATTTGTCTCACATATGCTGGCGCTCCTGTGTTGGGTGCATATATATTTATAATGGTTATATCTTCTTGTTGGACTGACCCCTTTATCATTATGTAATGTCCTTCTTTATCTTTTGCTACTTTCTTCATTTTGAAGTCTATTTTGTCTGATACAAGTACTGCAACACCTGCTTTTTTCTCTTTGTTGTTTGCATGAAATATCTTTTTCCATCCCTTCACTTTTAGTCTGTGTATATCTTTGGATTTGAGGTGAGTTTCTTGTAGGCAGCATATAGATGGGTCTTGCTTTTTTATCCATTCTGTTACTCTGTGTCTTTTGATTGGTGCATTCAGTCCATTTACATTTAGGGTGATTATTGATAGGTATGTACTTATTGCCATTGCTGGCTTTAGATTCGTGGTTACCAAGGGTTCAAGGGTTGCTTCTTTACTATCTAACAATCTAACTTAACTTTCTTGTTAAGTTATTGTAAACACAGTCTGATGTTTCTTTATTTCTCTCCCTTCTTATTCCTCCTCCTCCATTCTTTCTATACTAGGTGTTTTATTCTTTGCCTTTAGTTAGTATTTGGATGGTCTGCTTTCTTTGCTATGATTTTATTTTCTCTGGTGACATCTTTTTAGCCTTAGGTGTGCTTCCATCTAGGGCAGTCCATTTAAGATATCCTGTAGTGGTGGTTTATGAGAGGCAAACTCTCTCAACTTTCGTTTGTCTGGAAATTGTTTAATCCCTCCATCATATTTAAATGATAATCATGCTGGATACAATATTCTTGGTTCGAGGCCCTTCTGTTTCATAACGTTAAATATATCATGCCATTCTCTTCTGGCCTGTAAGGTTTCTGTTGAGAAGTCTGATGATAGTCTGATGGGTCTTCCTTTGTAGGTGATCTTTTTTCTCTCTCTAGCTGCCTTTAATACCCTGTCTTTATCTTTGATCTTTGCCATCTTAATTATTATGTGTCTTGGTGTTGTCTTCCTTGGGTCCCTTGTGTTGGGAGATCTATGAGCTTCGGTGGACTGAGAGACTACTTCCTTCCCCAGCGAGGGAACGTTTTCAGCAATTATTTCTTCAAAGACACTTTCTATCTCTTTTTCTCTCTCTTCTTCCTCTGGTACTCCTATAATGCGAATATTCTTCCGTTTGGATTGGTCACACAGTTCTCTTAATATTCCTTCATTCCTAGAAATCCTTTTATCTCTCTCTGCCTCAGCTGCTCTCTACTCCTGTTCTCTGTTTTCTATTCCATTAACAGTCTCTTGCATCTCATCCATTCTGCTGTTAAGCCCGTCGATCGCTTGTCTGATTTCCGCATTGTCTTTCCTCAGTTCCCTCACTTCCTCCGTCAACTCTTGCACATTTCTCTGTAGGTCCATCAGCATGGTTATGACTTTTATTCTGAATTCTTTTTCAGGAAGACTGTGCATTTCCATCCCTTCAGATTCCCTCTCTGGGGTTGTCTGGTTGATTTTGGTCTGAACCATATTCCTCTGTCTTTTCATGGCTATAGAATTGGTCACTGATAGTTGCTACGTATGTCAGCTGGGCTCTTTAAGACTTTAAAAAGAGAAGGATAAAAAAGAGAAAAAAAAGAAAAAAAGAAGAAAGAAAGAAAAAAAAAGAAAGAAAAGAAAAAACAAAAAGAAAACAAAACAAAAAAACAACAGAAAAAGCCGAATGGACGTAGATTCTGTGGGAATGCTGTAGGTGGCGCTATTGCCCCACTATTCCACAGCTGTGGCTGTGCCACTCCGCAGGGCCCTTTATCGCTCTGGAAGGGGTGGGAACGACTAGGAGGCTTTTGATGTCAGTGAGAAGTGTAAATATGGCTACCCTTCCTCAGTCGTCAGCTAAGGTGTCTGAAACTCCCCAGAACTCTCAGCCTGTTGGGCTGAGTGTGCTGGGGCGATCCGGCTCCTCTGCTGGGCTCCTGTCTCTTTAAAACCGCTGAAGAAAGCTTGCGCTTTTTTTTTTTCCTTCCCGGGAGCCAGCTGCAAGCACCCTGGCGCGTTCCCTGCTCAGATCCTGCCCCTCTGTATCTCCAATCTCTGCTGCACTGTGCAATGTGGGTCAGCGCTCCCCGCGCAGATCACCAGGGCTGGCTACTTCGCGGGGTGTACTTCCACTCCCTCCCGCTCTGAATCCTCTCCTCCCGCCAGTGCGATGGGCTGGGGGAGTGCTCAGGTCTCACTGGGTCGCGGCTCCGTACCTTACCCGCCTCTTGGGGTGCCGAGTCCTCTTGGGTGTAGCTGCACGCTGTGCGCTTTCCTGTGTATTCTCGTCTCTCTTTTAGGAATAGATGTATTTTCTGTGTTTTCGTAGATAAATATAGTGTTGGGAGGAGATTTCTACCGCCCTGCTCACACTGCCATCTTCCCAGAAGTCTTTCCCTAAAAGCTTCTTAATAAGTATAAAACTAAAAGTCAACAAATATCTTGATCTCAAATATTCAATAAAAATTTTTAATGATTCTTTCTTTAAGGAGAACATATTTAATGTTAACAATATCAGCGACAGATTTCATGATATAAGGTTAGAGGAATAATAGTTAAATTAAGGAAAATAGGGAGACAGATTAAATATGGCAGTGTGAGAGGTGAGACAGAGGCTTCCTCCTCAAACCACATATAATACGAAAATATAACTGATACAACTACTCGTGAAAGAGCAACAGCAAAGAGGACTATGCCAAACTACATACACCTGAAGACAAGAGCAGACCTCACAGAACAGGGTAACCTACTAAAGCTGTGGCCTGGCGGGACCCAAATCCTTCCCCACCGCAGCTCACCAGTGGGAGGAAGAGAAACTGAGCAGGGAGGGAGTGGAGACCTGAGACTGCTGAATACCTAACTCTGGAGATCTGCTCTGGGAGCACAAACCTACATTCCATGGTGCTTGCATGATACTCTTGTAATTGGGTTGGAAGGCTAAGAAAGGCAGAATTCCTGGAGAGACTGAGATTCCAGCTGCTTGTGGAAAGCAGGGATCCATATCCAGCTGCTCTGGGACAAAAGAAAGGCAGGCAGTCTGAGAGACTTCCTAACAAGGAAGCCCTTAGCAAGAGGGCTGCTAAAGGGGCAAGGATTGCACAGAGATTATTGCTCAGGAGAAAGGACAGGTAGACAAAATTGTCTGGGTGCACTCTGCCCAGCAGGTTGGGAGCTTTCACAATCTTCAGGTGCTCCAGCTCCCTGGCTGCCTACACAGCTCCAAGAACCCCTCCGTTATAGGCAGCCTACTGCGCCTTTCTCCTGGTTAGTCCCACCTGGCTCGCAAGCTGGCAAACCCTACCCTGGCGTTAGGCCAGCCAGAGGGAAGATCTGTTTACAGCAACTACAAATGCACAGCATAGAGGCTTATACCTGTGTGCTCAGCACACTGGTTCAGGCAGTGGAGACAGACATAGCAGCCTGGAAGCAGGAAAGAGCTCTTTCCCCCCTTAAGCACCAATACTACTACCCTGCGACCCCCAACATTGCTTCAGGGGCTGAGAAGCTCCAGAGAGTAGAGCTTTTGGGCACTAGAGGGTGCCATATGCAAATATGAAATGCCAAAGGCACCTGAATCAGAGTAAAATTATTAATACCACTCCTGAGAAAGATTTAAATGATATCGACCTCATGACTCTCCCTGAAAGGGAGTTCAAAATAAAAATCATTAACATGCTCATGGAGGTACGGAAAGATATTCAAGAACTCAGGAATGAATTCCGGTCAGAGATCCAATCACTGAAGAGCACAATGGAGGGTATTAAAAGCAGATTGGATACAGTGGAGGAGAGGATAAATGAAATAGAAACGAGAGATGAGGAATACAAAGAAGCTGAGGCACAGAGAGAGAAAAGGATCTCTAAGAATGAAAGAATATTGAGAGAACTGTGTGATGAATCCAAACAGACCAATATTCGCATTATAGGGGTACAAGAAGAAGAGAGAGAAAAAGGGATAGAAAGTGTTTTTGAGGAGATGATTGCTGAAAACTTCCCCAATCTGGGGAAAGAGATAGTCTCTCAGGCCATGGAAGTGCACAGATCTCCCAACACAAGGGACCCAAGGGAGACAACACCAAGACATATAATAATTAAAATGGCAAAGATCAAGGATAAAGACAGACTTTTAAAAGCAGCTAGAGAGAGAAAAAACATCACATACAAAGGATAGCCCATCAGGCTATCATCAGACTTCTCAACAGAAACCTTACAGGCCAGAAGGGAGTGGCATGATGTATTTAATTCAATGAAGCAGAAGGGCCTTGAACCAAGATTACTTTATCCGGCAAGATTATCATTTAAATTTGAAGGAGAGATTAAACAATTTCCAGAGAAGCAAAAGCTGAGAGAATTTACCTCCCATAAACCATCTCTACAGTGTATTTTAGAGGGACTGCAAGTGTTCATAAGGTTTAATAGCTGTCACCAGAGGTAATAAAACCACAGTAAAGAAATCAGAACAGCTAATTACTAAGCAAATGTAAAATTAAAATAACTATCCCCACAGTCAATCAAGGGATAGACAAGAGTACAGAATATGATACCTAATATATAAAGAATGGAAGAGGAAGAAAAGGAGGAGAAAAAAAGGAACCTTTAGATTGTGTTTGTAATAGCATATTAAGTGAGTTAAGTTAGACTCTTAGGTAGTAAGGAAGTTAACCTTGAACCTTTGGTAACCACGAAACTAAACCCTGCAATGGCAATAAGTACATACCCATCCATAATCACCCTAAATGTAAATGGACTGAATGCACCAATCAAAAGACATAGAGTCACTGAATGGATAAAAAAACAAGACCCATCTATATGCTGCCTACAAGACACTCACTTTAAACCCAAAGACACACACAGACTAAAAGTGAAAGGATGGAAAAAGACATTTCATGCAACTAATGGGGAGAAAAAAATCAGGAGTTGCAGTACTTGTATCAGACAAAATACACCTCAAAACAAAGAAAGTCACAAGAGACAAAGAAGGACATTACATAATGATAAAAGAATCAATCCAACAAGAAGATATAACCCTTATAAATATCTATGCACCCAACACAGGAGCACCTACATATATGAAACAAATCCTAACAGAATTAAAAGGGGAAATAGAATGCAATGCATTAATTCTAGGAGACTTCAACATACCACTCACTCTGAAGGACAGATCAACCAGACAGAAAATAAGTAAGGAGACAGAGGAACTGAACAACCCAATAGAACAGATGGAACTAACAGACATCTACAGAACTCTACACCTAAAAGCAGCAGAATACACATTCTTCTCAAGTGCACATGGAACATTTTCAAGAATAGATCATATACTAGGCCACAAAAAGAGCCTCGGTAAATTCAAAAGATTGAGATCGTACCAACCCATTTCTCAGACCACAAAGGTATGAAACTAGAAATAAACTATGCAAAGAAAATTAAAAATCCCACAAACACATGGAGGCTTCACAACATGCTCCTAAATAACCAATGGATCAATGACCAAATAAAAACAGAGATCAAGCAATATATGGAGATAAATGCCAACAATAATTCAACACTGCAAAGTCTGTGCCACATAGTGAAGCTGGACTACGAGGAAAGTATATTGCAATACAGGCATACCTCAAGAAAGAACAACAATCCCATATGAGCAGTCTAAATTCACAATTAGTGAAACTGGAAAAAGAAGAACAAATGAGGCCCAAAGTCAGTCGAAGGAGAGACATAATAAAGATTAGAGTAGAAATAAATAAAATCGAGAAGAATAAAACAATAGAAAGGATCAATGAAAGCGAGAGCTGGTTCTTTGAGATAATAAACAAAACAGATAAACCTCTAGCCAGACTTATCAAGAAAAGAAGAGAGTCTACTCACATAAACAGAATCAGAAATGAGAAAGGAAAAATCACTACGGACACCACAGAAATACAAAGAACTACTAGAGAATACTATGAAACATTACATGGTAACAAACGGGATAACCTCGAAGAAATGGACTACTTTCTAGAAAAATACAACCTTCCAAGGCTGACCCAGAAAGAAACAGAAAATCTGAACAGACCAGTTACCAGCAACAAAATTGAACTGATGATAAAAAACCTACATAAGAACAAAATACCTGGGTCTAATGGCTTCACTGCTGAATTTGATCGAACATTTAGTGAAGACCTAATACCCAACCTCCTTAAAGTTTTCCAAGGAGTAGAAGAAGAGGGAATACTTCCATGAGGCCAGCATCACTCTAATACCAAAACCAGGCAAAGACACCACAAAAAAGAAAATTACAGACTAATATCCCTAATGAACATAGATGCAAAAATACTCAACAAAATATTAGCAAACCAAATTCAAAAATACATCAAAAGTTTCATCCATCATGATCAAGTGGGATTTATTCCAGGGATGCAAGGATGGTACAACATTTGAAAATCCATCAACACCATCCACCACATCAACAAACAGAAGGACAAAAACAACATCTTCATCTCCATCGATGCTAAAAAAGCATTTGACAAAATTCAACATCCATTCATGATAAAAACTCTCAACAAAATAGGTATAGAGGGCAAGTACCTCAACATAATAAAGGTCATATATGACAAACCCACAGCCAACATTATACTTAACAGCGAGAAGCTGAAAGCTTTTCCTTTAAGATCAGGAACAAGACAAGAATGCCCACTCTCCTCACTCCTATTCAACATAGTACTGGAGGTCCTAGCCATGGCAATGAGACAACACAAAGAAATAAAAGGCATCCAGATTGGCAAGGAAGAAGTTAAACTGTCCCTGTTTGCAGATGACATGATATTGTACATAAAAATTCTAAAGAATCCACTCCAAAACTACTAGATCTAATATCAGAATTCAGTAAAGTTGCAGGATACAAAATTGACAGGCAGAAACCTGTGGCATTCTTATACACTAAGGATGAACTAGCAGAGGGAGAAATTAGGAAAACAATTCCATTCACAGTTGCATCAAAAAGAAGAAAATACCTAGGAATAAACCTAACCAAGGAAGTGAAAGACCCGTACTCTGAAAACTACAAGACACTTATGAGAGAAATTAAAGAGGATACCAATAAATGGTAACACATCCCATGCTCATGGATATGAAGAATTTATTTTGTCAAAATGGCCATCCTGCCTAAAGCATTCTACAGATTCAATGCAATTCCTATCAAAATACCAACATCATTCTTCAACGAACTAGAGAAAATTGTTCTAAAATTCATATGGAACCACAAAAGACCCCGAACAGCCAAAGCAATCCTGAGAAGGAAGAATAAAGCTGGGGAGATTATGCACCCTAAGTTCAAGCTCTACTACAAAGCCACCGTAATCAAGACAATTTGGTACTGGCACAAGAACAGACCTGTAGATCAATGGAACAGATTAGAGAGCTCTGATATAAACCCAACCATATATGGTCAATTAATATATGATAAAGGAGCCACAGACATACAATGTGGAAATAGCCTCTTCAACAGCTGGTGTTGGCAAAATTGGACAGCTACATGCAAGAGAATGAAACTGGATTATTATTTAACCCCATATACAAAAGTAAACTTGAAATGGATCAAAGACCTGAATGTAAGTCATGAAACCATAAAAGTCTTAGAAGACAACAAAGGCAAAAATCTCCTGCGTATAAGCATGAGCAACTTCTTCCTGAACACATCTCCTCAAGCAAGGGAAACAAAGGCATAAATGAACTCATTGGACTATATCAAACTAAAAAGTTTCTGTACGGCAAAGGACACCATCAACAGGACAAAAAGGTATCCTACAGTATGGGAGAATATATTTGTAAATGACATATCTGACACGGGGTTGACACCCAAAATATATAAAGAACTTATACGCCTCTACACTCAAAAAGCAAATAACCTGATTAAAAAATGTGCAGAGGATATGAATAGACAGTTCTCCAAAGAAGAAATTCACATGGCCAACAGACACATGAAAAGATGCTCCACATCACTAATCATCAGGGATATGCAAATTAAAACCACGATGAGATCACCTCACACCAGTAAGGATGGCCAGCATTCAAGAGACTAAGAACAACAATTCTGGCGAGGATGCAGAGAAAGGGGAACCCTCCTACACTGCTGGTGGGATTGCAAGCTAGTTCAACCATGTGGAAAGCAATTTGGAGGTTCCTCAAAAAACTCAAAATAGAAATACCATTTGTCCCAGGAATCCCACTCCTTGGAATTTACCCAAAGAATACAACTTCTCAGTTTCAAAAAGACATATGTACCCCTATGTTTATTGTAGCACTTTTTACAATAGCCAAGATATGGAAGCAACCTAAGTGTCCATCAGTAGCTGAATGGATAAAGAAGAAGTGGTACATATACACAATGGAATACTATTCAGCCATAAGAAAGAAACAAATCCTACCATTTAGTACAACATGGATGGAGCTGAAGGATATTATGCTCAGTGAAGTAAGCCAGGTGGAGAAAGACAAGTGCAAATGATTTCCCTCGTTTGTGGAGTGTAACAATGAAGCAAAACTGAAGGAACAAAATAGCAGCAGACTGAGGAGACTCCAAAGAGGAACTAGTGGTTACCAAGGGGAGAGGTGGAAGAAGGGGATTGAGGGGTATTATGTTTAGTACACATGGTGTGGAGGATCAAGGGGAAAACAGTGTAGCACAGAGAAGGCAAATAGTGAATCTGTGGCATCTTACTACACTGATGGACAGTGACTGCATTGGGGTATGGGTGGGGACTTGTCAGTATAGGTAAATGTTGTAACCACATTGTTTTTTTATATGAAACCTTCATAAGAGTGTATATCAATAATACCTTAATAAAAAACTTAAAAAACATTAAGGAAAATAACACTATCACTCATATTACTTAAAAAGATGATGTAATTTCCCCCCAGTGCAGTGAGGTGAGATTAAAATATGATATTTTAATTTGGAAGGGAAGGATCCACAAATATTTGGAGGTTATAATGATTACCTACCCAAAAACCTAAGCAGTCCCTGCTTGAAATGAGAAGTTATATGTCTTCCAAGAGAGTTTAGTAAGGAAAAAGTTTTTAAATATTCCTACAATCAGTAGTTTTCTATATACCAACAACAATAGTTCAAGAAAAATATGTATCTTGTAGGAAAACATCCATTTGCTATGGCAAACCAATATAAAAACCTCAGGATGAAACTTAAAAAGCACTCACCACCCATAGGAACAAAGCAACAAAACTGAACTAAGTGACATTAAAGATGCAGGATTCAGTGGGGAATGTATTCAGCAGGCATGCTTTCATCTTCAAGCAACCAAAATGTGATTGACAGTAACATAAACCGTAAACATACTTATCATTGATTTAATAAGAGGTCTGGAGATTGAGCATCTCAGAGTTGGTTCAGCAGCTCAACAGAATCATCGAGCACTCAGGCTCCTTCCCCCCTGTTGCTGTGCCATCTCTATTGATTTTCACATCCCTGCTGCTGCTACTCTGGACACGACGGTCTTCAGCAACTAAACAAGCTAAGGAACAGAGACATAATAGTTTAGTCTGCTGCTGAACTTTATAAAAATGGAATCACTCTAAATGCTAAAATGGAAAATAGTGAAGGTATTAAATCTTGACGAGGAGAAGGAACATTGGACTCAGTGTACTCTTGTTCAGACACTTCAGAAAACTGCCTGGCAGTACCTGTTAAATCAAGACCATACGCTCAACTCCTCTAAGGCCCAAGAGTTACATTCCTAGGTGTAGACCCAAGAGCAGTCATGCGTATATCCAGCAAAGACATTCCCAGATTGCTCATGAGTACGGCCCCCAAACTGCAAATGACCTAAATGTCCATCAACTGGAGGATGGATAATAAATTGTAGTTCATTCATACAACATCATATTGTAGAGCAATAAAAGCAAGATACAGATAACAGAAGCCAGACACGTTTAATATGATTTCATTTATATAAAGTTCAAGACAAAAAAAAAATAATGAGTGATGTGAGGATAGTGGCTGCTGACGGGAAATGGATTTACAAGAAAGAAGCATGAGGAGATGTTCTAAGCTGATGAAAGTTTCTGCATCCTGATCTGTGTGGTGGGTACACATGTGTATATATTGGAAAAAATCCATTGAGCACTATTTTTAAGATGAAGGCACCTTACACACTTGATTTGCATATTTTACGTTTCAATAAATAGGAAAACTTAACTGAAAGATCCATTCCCAGGCACGTTTTCCAAGTTCCCATGGGTACATATTATCCATGTGGTACAGCTGGCATGGTAGATAATCCCCATTCTCCCAGAGCAGGCAGCACTTCCCCCGACCAACCATGCTGAGACTGACCCAGGCTACTGGTCTAGACACCACTGGGGCAGGTAAGAGAGGGTGAGGGACACTTCACAAGACAGCTGCCTCAGGTGAGACTTCTGCATGGTATCGAAAGAGGGAAAAACTGCTATAATCTCACCAGGGTTGGTGGGCCAATTCTGTAGGCCCCGATGATCCAAGGATTTGGGAACTGAAGCATATCCACCCAGGTGTCCAAATCCCAAGTTGCATGGTCTCAGTCCTTTCCTATTAAGACCCTAAATATGGTATATTTGCTGAACTGTGAATTAAGCCTCCTTTTGAATTCAACTGCTCTAATAATCAGGTCCCGAGCCCTATTTTAAGCCCAGTCTACCCTTTGGTTACAGGAGACAGTGTTTCTTTTAAAATTCTCATAAAGGCCTTCTGGCTCTCACACCACACAATAGGCTGGTGATTGGCTGATCCAAGCCTGTCATTTTTGACCTTTAGCACACCAACTACATTTCACAATGGCAAACCAGGGGCACACTTCTTTTCATTGTCTTTGTGCCCACACCTCTCAATTGCTAAAGATACTGCATATGCCAGTGGACCCCTCTACCCGAATCTCACCCCAGTCTACCGCGGGTAAGAGTTGTGCAGCTGTGATGTGGGCACAAGGTGGGCAACAGTCACAGAGAGGCCTCGGGAAAGCAGTCCAGAGACTGACGTTTTGAAGTTGGGCCCGTGAACATTTGTTGGATAGGTTCCATAAACAGCTGCTCCACTATGAAATGAAGTGTGAGAATGATAAAGGTATAAAAATCCCAGGGAGCATTCAGTCCAATATTGAGTACTAAACAAATAATGTAATTAAGAAAGTGAATACGCATAGTAAAATGGTAAAGGTTTCCTCCATCAGCAAGGAAAATAAGACCACTGGAATGTACACCAAGGAACATAAAGCACAGGAGGAGACCTGGTGGGCTTTCCCACTACTGAAAGAGGGGATGGAGGGCTAAGGTCCAAGTCTGGCCTGGCAGACGACGTGCACATCCCTTCACCCACCACACTCTTTGGAGACGGGCACTGGCCAGTGACTCCTGCGTTCCCTGCTCCCTGCCTCTGGTCGCCTGCCTGTGAGGCCTGTGCATTTTGCGCAGCCTGAGGTGAGTCTGTGCTGCCTCCTTAGGGAATGCCTCACCCCGTGCACTCGGGGGAGGGGCCAGCGTGAAGCACGTTAATAGAGGTATTTTTCAGGGTCCTAACACTTAACCCCTTTCTCCCCTGTGACCTGAAGAAAGCCTGAAATTATACCTAAATGACATAAACAGCCATTCTAGGAGTCAACAAGAAAGTAGACCTTTTTTACAGCCCAGTGCAATGAATTAACCAAGTGAATAGTGTTGGCACTTCTTCCAATAACACTTGGGGACAAACTCTTAAATTCTGGCCATAAAATACAGAATAATACTTTCTAACTCAACAACCATCTTCGGTCACCCTTTAACATATACTGCAAGACCTTTAAAACAAGTTAAAACACTGGTCACTGGTCCTCCTTTGCAAAAATAAAAGCCCAAGTCCAGCCCTCAGGCCACAATGTCATGGGATCTGATTACCTTATAAGTGTTTCCCTTCCTGGCCTCCCCAAAATCTTATCTGATGGTGGAGAATGTGAAATTTCCATAAGGAAGGTATTTTGGGGTGACAAACTTGTTGCTAAGTGGTGAGTTTATGCAGTATTTCATGAAAGATTGAGAAAACAACAAATTTCCCATTAAAGAATGAAGTTAATGAGATGGGCAGGCTACAGCCTTCAAGCCACCCACTGGCTCCCTCAGGAGCAGCCTGACAGGAAATGCAGTGCGCTTGGAGAAAGGT
Organism: Smutsia gigantea; assembly: GCA_032199065.1. Lineage (NCBI taxonomy): Eukaryota > Metazoa > Chordata > Mammalia > Pholidota > Manidae > Smutsia > Smutsia gigantea. Next base: position 123,675 of record JAVSCE010009084.1, read on the forward strand.
TCCAAGTTTTGTGGAGATGATGAGTGTGGGAAGGGAGGGAAATGGAGCAGGATCACGGTCCCCCTCTGATCCGTGTCATCCTATGTATGATACCAGTGATTGTGGGCACAGAATTCAGTGGCTTTTACAAAGCATCAGGCTTTTCCACTGTAACTCTGATGTATTGGATTAGATCCAGACCTCAAGTGGTTGGAATATTTACTATTTCAGATTTACTAACATTGGCAACTTTTTGCTATACCCAGAAAGCATCAATCAAACCCCCAGAGTGAAGGTGAACAGTGGAAAGGCTGAGATAACCTGACTAGCAATGGTGAGCTTTCTCTTGCCCCAACCATTTGTGAGCCTATCCCCACTGAATCTATACTGCCAACATCCCCTGTGAGTCCTGGCGTTTTGTCAGCTTGTTCAGAGCTAGGCATAAATCTTCTCACCCATTTGCCCGTTTGTGTGTGTGTGTATTAGTGTGTGTTATGTGAATCTTTATCACCTTTCCTGGACCCTACTTCATGAATATTTCCAATTTTGTCCATGTTTTTAACCTCCCCTGTTCTGCTGATTCCATTTTATAGGTAAAAATGTGCTCCTCTTACTCATACCTTAAAATAAAATAAATAATAATCCCCCTTTGGCTCTGCTGCCCTCAGACTTATCTCTCTCCTTTCTTTAAAGTGATCCTCTCTATTCATAAATTATTGATTCACCACCCAGGTATGGTCAAGATAGAAAAATGGATAAAAACACAGCTCTTCTTAAGGGATGATCTCTAACTGGTGCCTCTGATTTCTCAGTCTTAATCTTCTGCATTGATACAGTCAGGCACTGTTTATGGTGGCTTTCTTTTGACACTTTGCTTGTTGGACCTCCTGGCTGGCTTTCCTGGATCTAAAGACAAATCCACTTCTGTCTTTTTGCAGTTTCCTCTTCCTCAGCTACCTCTTTAAATGATGCTATCCTCCTCAATTCTGTCCTTTGGAATCTTCTCTATCTAGCCTACATTTTTTTCCTGGCATTGTATTATTCGCCACCATGGTTTCAACAACCCCATGTATGGTTATGACTCCTTAATCTTTTCTTTAGTCAAATGAACCTCTGACTATAGACTCACAGGTCCTATGGGGCGTACTAAGTGAATCTCACATGCAACATGCGCAAAACAGAATACATTTATTCAAACCTACAAGCAACAAGTATTAAAATACCTATTATGAACCAAGTATTCTGTAAAACCTACCCCCAATTATGTCATCCCCATATACTTCTCACATTAATACTGCAAAACTCTCATGGTCCTGTTTGTTTATACTGGATTGGCAGCATAAATTAAATTGCGAGTAGTGGAAAATTTATTACATGAATATCATGTTCTGCAACCATCTCATCATCTGTAAGTCATTTTCATTTCCTGATTTAATAAAAAGAGGTTAAATCAGACTGTATGTTTACAAACATATTTTAGCCTTGAATACATTAAAAAAATTTTCTGTGGGTATGACTGAGAAGAGGGTTAGCACTTCTCTTGATGAGAATCAAAGAGGCCCTGGGCCCTGTTCAACACACATATACTTAAAGGATTGCCACCTACTTCATGGCATCATCCACGACATTATTAATGTTTTACATTATTTCTTCTAATGGCCAGTTAGCCATATCTCTTTTTATTATCATTTCAGTTGTTTCTCTAGGGAGAGCATATGCATTCTTTACTTATCAATTTATTTAGCATTAAAATCTTATGACTTCATTGTTTACACCTGATCACATATATATCCTTCTTCCTGTTTCACTTCACACCATACAATGTACTTCTCCTATCGGCATAGATAATAAACCTACAACATTATATTTTCAAAACTTACAAAAAACATGAAGAAATGGAAGTGATTAAAATAGAACTGCTCTGGACTAAGTGGAAGGTTGAGAAGAAGTACCTTCACTCACCTAAGTCTCCCTTCCTCCTCTTCCCAATAAGGCTACATAAGACAGCTACTGCTCAGCCATCTGTTTCCATAGCAACTACAGAAAGAGCTCTCCCATCTCTCACCAGCTAGTATCAAGTCCAAAAAGGCCGAAATTCTAAAGCCTTTTACCTTATTTACACCTCATGTTTTAGAGATGCAATGATGTCAATGAGCAACTTTTCCCAAACAACTAAAAAATCAGGATAAATTGGTCTTAACTACAAGTAGAATTGTTTGTTTCCCATACTGAGACATCAGTTGGTTAACATGCAATGAAATATTAAGAAATCATTTAAGATTGCTTCTCTCTAAGATTTAACTTCTCTTGAAGGATGAAATTTCAAAAACAATGCCTATTTTCACTTAGGAGGGGTTACATGTGTGAGGACTAACATTTATTATTTATCTTCAAGCCCATCCTCTCTCAGACCTAGTGCACACATCATAAAGCTGAAATTTTATGTGGCTTTCGTTAAATTAATACAGGCTTTGATTAAATTAAATTGGGCAATCCTCTGTGCCTTTAAGTTATAAGTAAATTCCATTTAAATGTTGATGACACTGTATCTGACTTATGTCAGATATATATATTAACTTTAGATATTTGAATAACACATAGCATGAATTATTAATAACAACTCATCATATTCTCAAATTATTAATTCTTTGACAAATTATTTACATTTTCATCATATTCTTAGAATATAGAAGGTCTACAAATTAAAGGCCCCAAAATTTTCCCATGGTGATGATATGTCCTCTAATTTAATCAATATAAGGGACAATTTCATTGTATAAGAAAATCTTTTATCTAGGTAGAAAATGCTCTGGAGCTCAGTAATGTGTCACAGCTCAGAGCCCCTGAAAATTTGTACAGGGTGTTCTCAGACCCATGTGGCCATGAGGAAATTGTCCATCAGTAGTTATGGTTTTTAATTCCCTTTCTTATTCTCCCCTTTTAAGTCCCAACTAACCTAATAATGGTTTCTTCCAGGCTTTAAATAATTGCCATAAATGAGACCTTTCAAATGCTGCCCTGGAGAAAATCCCATGCACCTCCTACTAAGTTTACCTTCTAGTTAACTGGAAACTGTGAGTTTAGTGAGACCTGAGCTCAGCCTCAGGGAGGGACTTCAGGGAATACAGGGCAGTGGCCCAGCTTCCCCTGGGTGCCTGACCCAGCCCATGGCTGCCCCAGCACAGACGGCCTTCTGATTGGTTCTGCTAGATTGTTCTTTCTTGAAATGAAGCTCTCAGAATCACAGATAAATAAATGAAGAGAAGGCATGTTACTGCACCTGATGTCATGTGAGACGATTTTAAAGAAATAATATGGCAGTTGTGCAGAATATGAGCTTCTGCTTCTTTAGTGAGACTGTCTTTGTGGTTCTGGGTAGTGGCCTGCATTACAGAATGACACCACTCTAAGTTAAGATATTCTAAGGCATTTATTCAGGAGACTAATCCTGAATCTGTGACATTTCCAGTGCTTCTAGACCTTGGACTACTCTAATTCCCAGCACTCACTGGCAGCAAAGAGAAAACTCTGCCTGGCATGTGGATGCCAAGCTCTGGGGACAGGGGTTCTCTTATGTGGAGACTTTACCAGTGATGTGTCATCCATGACAAGGCACCTAGAAAACTCTCGATCTGTACCCTCCAGAAAAAACAAAAACATGGTAATGTCTTCCTTGATTTCCTCATGTTCCCCCTCTTCTTCTTCCTGGAAAGTTCTGTGTCTTCACCTGCTGACTCCCCTCTCCTCCACCCCCACCCACTGCCACTGAATGATGCCTTCCATTCATTCCCTCTTCCCTGCTGAGCTGGAGATGGAAACTTCCCACTCCTTGCCATGCTGGTTCCTCTCCTGGATGGGGCCCTGATGTCTCTGCTCTCCCAAACATGTGTTTGCTCCAGCTGCCTTGCACAGCCTATCAGAAAGGTCTGCTTTCCCTCCCTGCACAACACTGGGGACAGGCACCTCTTACAGCCTGGGCAAAACCCAAAACATTGCCGAAAACTGACACCTGGAATGAAATACGGTTATCAGAGATAGAGAGGATTTTTGTAACTACTTATTTCCTGCTTGGCCGGAATTCCATGGACTTAATGGAAATAAACACTTTCTGTTATTAATACTGCATTCACATCCGCAGACCCAGCCCCGCTGAGACAGTGCAAGGAGCACAGAGAGGACGGCTCTGAGAAGGATTCCAGGGGCTGAAGTCCGTCCTGGGGCCGCCTGCTTCCCGCGCTGACAGCCTTCTCGACTGAACAACGTCCCCCGGAGAAGGTCTGAATGTCGCCCTCGGCCTCTGGGTTCGCTCAGCCAACCTGTCCAGCCTGACTTTCCAACCCCCCATGAGCCCGTTTATTCATTCGCAAAACAACTTCAAACAACCACTGTGGGCCAGGCTTGTTTAGAAAACTTCTAAAATCTTCCCTTCAGATCGCTTCCCCTTCACCATGGTTACCATCCCACCATTCGCTGCCGTGTTCCCCTGCTCTCACTGTGGGTGAAGCGGACAGCCATTTGCCACGTGTCAACATGTAGTGAAGCCAACGTTCCCCTTTCCATATGGCAAATGAAAGTTCAGATTTATTTCCCGCAGAACGCTGTCTCATCTGTGTAAGGTGTTTAGGGCAGGAAGGGTGGTAGGCTCCTTTCTCTGTGATCCTCCGAAACACAGGACACAGTTGCTGCCAGGATGCATACAGGTTAAGTAAAAAAAGGATTATCAGGAATAGAAGATATTCCAGAAATACTCTTTTAATGTGAGACCTGAGCCCTTCAGGAAAACTGTGGTCAAGTCCCCTTGTGAGTGAAGGTGGAAGAAGGGAAGCAATATTCAGAATACCTTGATAATACCGAATTCTTTCAAATATGTTAAACTGAATAAATCTTAATGAGAATGGAATAAATTTATCATTTTACTTTGCCTCTAAAGATTCCCTGTAAAATGTTTGCTTTCCTTAGCATCTACAAATTTACCCATGCAGGACCCTCAAAAGGAAATTCCCCACTGCTCTTGCTTCTCCCTCACTGGATCCAAGTCCTTCAGGCATGCAAGAGTGAACAGTGCCCTGTCTGTCCAGGCTCACGGGTCACCTGGAGTTGGGTAAGATGAGCTGAAGCTTGGACTCATGGGTTTGGTGCTGTGAGCAGAATCAAGCGCCTCTTATGGGTTAGTATGGGGTCATAGATTGCTGGCAAGAGTAGAAGGGCCAGAAACAGGTACTCTGTGAAAAGCAGTATTAAACTTTTTTCAACAGTCTACCTGGGACCAGGTAGTTGAGTGCAAACAAAGTCCCAAGACTGGTATCTTGGCCTAACTGCCTAGTCATGCAGGAGTCTTCACAGAGCACATGACCTACCATACAGCCCCATAATTTAGGCTTCAAAATGATTCTAAGTCCAGCACCTCCACTCACTTGTGCTGCCCACCACCCTGGTCCCTTGGACACAACTGAGACCGAGGGCAAGATTTTGAAAGATACAGTAAGAGAAAATATATGAAATTTTCACTCTGACCCTTTAAGACAACAAACCATTAATAGACTCACACCAAAACTGTAAGGTCCTCCAGATGATGGTAGCAAAATGCCTGTGGCCTCTACAGAAATGAGATATCACCAGAGATATTGCAGACATGAAGTGACACAGTCCATGTAGATAATAGCATCTTTAAAATTCATCAGGGCCAGCCCAGTGCATCCTGGGTAGGCAGCATGGGAACCCTCAGGGGAACAGTTCAGCAGCACTTTTGCTGGGTGTTTGTGCTGTTGGGAGCATCAGCATAACAGGAGATGGTGCTTGGAGTGGTCAGGAGGTCTTGTGGGAAGCACATGTGAGATGCCATCTGGAAACTTCCAGAATCATTTGAGAAGTATCAGCCATGAAGCTAACACAATTCTTTTGATGAAGTCAAAGAATTGGTGACTTATGATGGTTGTCATTGAGATGTGGTCCACGTTCTCAAGGAGCTCACAGCCTGGAGGGGAAAACTCAATATATGTCTAACATTAAATGAGAAAAGAAGCAGATTTCAGACTATGACATAAGACAAGGGACCCAGAAAGCTGTGTGTTTGGGTGGAAGCAGTTGACACAGGCACAATGGGAAAGTGAGACTGGAAGGCCCCTGAGAATTTGGATCGATGCAATTAAGGAGGAGGACATTGAGGTGGAGAACAATGTGAACACAGACAGAACATACAGGCCCATTTGGCTTCCAAAACAGGCAAAATAGCTGAAAGATAAGGAAAGATGAGGAACTTCAACTGTAAGAGTAGAAAACTAGTCTGTAGTCTTGTGGACCAACCTAGAACTGATTTTTAAAACATCTGAATTTATTTCCTCATTCTTATAAATTTTGGCAAAATGGGATCATTAAATCTCCCCAAATACCAGTTTTTTTGTAAGGAAAATGGATATAAGAGTGCCTGCCATAAAGAATCACAAAATTGCAGTCAGGACAAACTGAAAGAGTGATTGAGAAATGGCCCTATCTACAAAACTTATTAAAATAGAATATGCAGTTAGGATGTTAAAAGCTATTGGATGACTATGAACAAACAAACAATGACTGGGAATCAAAGGAGAGAAGGTTTAGAACAACTGCTGCAGATACATGCTGTAATGTTTTTTAAAACTAAATGTTTATAAGGATTTTTAAAATATAAGAAGAATGCAGTAGACTCTAAATACTATCAATGCGTAATGGAGGCAGACATATTCATTTTTCCAGTTAAATCCCTGTGGAAGAAGCGTAAGAGTCTCTGAAGTATGTGAATTGTGACCCAAGGTCAGTAACAATAAAAGAATAAAAATTCTTACTGACATATAGTGAGGACAGCTTAGAGATGCTCCAACACAGAGGGTAGACTGAGCAGGGAGGATGATAAGAAGTGGTAATAAGCTGCAGGAGTTAAGAGAATTATAGAACTTCTCATCATCTTTCTATTTTATTCAAGAAGTTATCCTCACAAATGGCCTTGAGGAACCACAGCACCACCACCGAGTTTGCTCTCACGGGGCTGTCTGACGACCCCCACATCCAGGCCCTGCTCTTTGTGCTCTTCCTGGGGATTTACCTCCTGACCCTGACGGGGAACCTGATGCTGCTGCTGCTGATCGGGGCCGATTCCCGCCTCCACACACCCATGTACTTCTTCCTGAGCAATCTGTCATTCCTGGACCTCTGCTTCTCCTCCATCACTGTGCCCAAGCTGCTGAAGGACCTGCTGTCGGAGAGGAAAACCATCTCAGTGGAGGGCTGCCTGGCCCAGGTCTTCTTTGTGTTTCTCACTGCAGGGACTGAAGCCTGTCTGCTCTCAGTGATGGCCTATGACCGCTATGCCGCCATCTGCCACCCACTGCTCTATGGCCAGGTGATGAGCAACCAGCTCTGTGTGAGACTTGTGCTTGCATCATGGGGTCTGGCCTCTCGCAATGTACTTGTCATTGTGCTCTTGGCTGTTAGCCTGGACTTCTGTGATGCCCAAACCATCCACCACTATGCTTGTGAGCTGCCTTCCCTCTTCCCTCTGTCTTGCTCTGATATCTCCATCAATGTCAGTATCTCAGTGTGCTCCAGTTTGTTTCATGGGCTTGGAGCCTTCCTCCCAATCTTCTTTTCCTATGCCCGTATAATATGCATCATCCTGAGCATGAGCTCCGCCACGGGCAGGGTCAAGGCCTTCTCCACCTGCTCCTCCCACCTCATTGCTGTGATCCTGTTCTTTGGCTCGGGTTTGATTCGCTACCTCATGCCCCCCTCTGGTTCCGCCCTGGATTTGCTCTCTTCTCTGCAGTACAGTGTGGTCACACCCATGTTGAATCCCCTCATATACAGCCTAAAGAACCAGGAGGTAAAGACAGCTGTGAAAAGAACATTGGAGAAATATTTGCAATACCTTAGGTGGTGAACTAAGATGCCTTTACTCAATAAAATTGCAAGATTAAATTTCCTCTTATGTTCCCTCTTGGCTCTGGCTTCACAGGTAATTTGGGTGCCTTCAAGATCCAAGAGCGTTCTTGAACATCCCAGTGTAATGATTGAAAAGTAGGGGGTCTTGATTTCAGACCCCCATTTGAGAATACTAAACTCCATTGATTGGAAAACCGTGAACACATTTTTACACAAAGTACATCAGTAAGACAACTAAATAATCAGGATGAAAAGATTACATGCAGAGATGATTTGATTTCTCAAAAGGCACAAAAGCACTCATGTGATTTCTACCTGAATTGTTTCACAATAAAAGATTTAAATGATTCTTTTTGTATTTGGTAAGTGCATCATGATAAATTGTCAGACTGGAAGATTTACAGTTGAAATAAATAACCAGAAAAGAACAGTTACTAATGCTTATATTACTTAGCACAATTATGTACTTTCTCCTCAGTGCAGTTGGTGAAGATACGATTTGAGATTTAAATTTTGGTAGGAAGGAGAAGAGTCTGTATTTGGAAATGACAGGATTACCCAGAAAGCCTAAGAAAATTCTACTAGAAATGAAAAGGAATTGACACTCCAAGATGCAATCTTTGGAATTCCTTTCTCTTTGGGAGACTACAGTCTTTGCTCTTACAAACCAACTGATCGGATGAGACCTGCCACACGGTGGAGAGTAATCTGCTTTACGCGAAGTCAACCAGTTTAAATTTTATTCACATTTAAAAAATGCCTTCACAGCAACATTTAGCCTGGTGTTTGATCTAATAACTGAGTGCACCATAGCCTAGCCATGTTGATACATAAGATTAAGCATCACAGTCTCTGAGCAAAAAGAAACTGATATTATCTAGCAGGGATTAGACCCGTTCTGTAGCCCTGATGGCTCAGCGATGCAGGGTCTCAAGCACATCTGTCTGTTTCAGGGTCCCCATTCCAAGTCTAGTAATTGTAGTCCTTTCCTGTTAGAACCAAGAATTTAGCATAGGAGATTACTGAGTGTGAATACATCCTTCTTGGTAATTCAGCTGCTTTCACACTCAGACCTTGTGCCTGATTTTCAGCGCAGTCTACATATTGGCTGAAGAAGACAAGAGTGTGTTGCTTAATAACACCATAAAGGTCTTCTGGCTCTGATATATCACTCTAGGTTGGTAACTGGCTAACCCAAGACTGTCATTTTATTTCTTTAGCACATCAGCTACATTTCACAATGACAAATCAACCCACACACTTATATTGTGCCATTAGTTTCCATTGCTAACAATACTGCATATGCCAACACATTTCCTTCCACCTATTTCTCTTCCTGGCTCACTACAGGGAAGACTTTTTGACAGCAAGGACACATTCAATAGGAACAGGAAGGCCTCAGAAAAAGATGTTCAAGACTAACATTTAGAAGAGGAGTGAGTGTTCACTGAAGTAGTAATGGTGAGAGCATGGGGATAGATATCATCAGTATCTGCTACACTATGTAAAGAAAAGTGAATATAATAAGGATATGAGAATTCCAGAGAGGATTAGGTCCATTAGTAATATTCAACAAATAATAGGATTAAGAAAGTGGGTAAATGTATGGCTATGTTAAAGAAGGCATGGGTTTCTTCTATCAACCTTAAAAATTAAGTCAATTAAAATACATAGGAAAAATAACTAAATCTATGCCAGAAAGTGATGGCCAACCAGGAAGATGTTCAATGTAGCATGATTTTGAGAAACTGGTGGAATGGAAAGAAAATGTTAATTTAAACTTGATGCTTTTCATACTGCCCCATAAACAGCACAAATCCAGTGTCACTAATAGATGAAATCCCACTACTGTTCTTCAGGGAATAATGTATCTGCTATTCCATTGCTTTTGGTTTTCAATTTTCCAAATCAATCCATAAACACACATAAGCATAGTTACAGTTACAAAATCCAGGGTAAATATGAAAGTTCCAAACAATGTAAAATATTGAGAAAGAAGAAAAGTGTTGAGAAAAGAAACAAATAAAAGAAGAGAACAAAGAATAGAAGAACTAATGCAATCATACTTCATTGCACAAAGTAAAGATATTCTGTCTCAAATGGACACAACTAGAAATACAGTTGTGCTAGATATTGTCTGTTGATTTTTAGCATCATCTCAGCTCTCCTGAGACCTCCCTCCAGTTACAAGAGCTGGAAGCCTGGACACTGCATTTCCTGTATTTCTTTGCCAACTGCATTTCAGTTTAGATCCTGCCAAGATGATCTGCCTGTTTCTGACTGCCTGGTATTAGCAGGACCTAAATTGAGATGTATGGACGTAGAAGGTATTATGTTAAGTGAAATAAGCCAGGCAGAGAAAGACAAATACTATCCGATTTCACTTTTATGGGGAATTGAAAAGCAAAACAAAACAAAATGAACAAAACAGCAGTAGATTCGTAGACACTGAGAAGTGACTGGTGGTTACCATAGGGAAGGGGTTGGGGTGTGTAGGCCAAATAGGCGAAAAGGGTCAAGAAGGATACAGATTATAAATTAGTCATGGGATGAAAGTGCAGCATAGAGAACATAGTCAATAGTTCTGAGACATCTTTCTATGTTGACAGATAATAAGGATAACTAGTTGGGATGAGCATTTAATAATGTAGTTAAATGTCGAAACACTATGTTGTATACCTGAAGTAAATATAATATTGTATATCAACTATACTTCAATAAAAAAAAGGATAGAATTCATCACCACCACCAACAGAAAAAGAGGTAGTTGGTCATACAAGGTCAAGTAAAACGTGATGTCATCACTGTCTTTTGGACATTGTTGAACAGATATGTGTGTTTTCAAATATATAGATTAGATTTTACAGCCTCTGACAAAAATGAATGGAGCACGACAAAGCTAATTTTGACAGCAGATCACAACTAAATTTCTATATGCACCACAGTGTTTGGGGACATCCCTATCTGTGGAACTCTTTGTTCCTTCTTTCCTGATGGCTGCCTGCTTGTGATGGCTTGCCTCTGCATTTTGCAGAGCTTAACCTCAGCCTGCACTGCTTTCTCAATGGATACCTTGCCCAAATGAGCTTGTCTAAGAGACCCAGAGGAAGCTTCTTAGAAGAGATATTTTACAGGAACTGAACCCTAAGCCCTTTCTTCTTTGAAATCTGAGGGGAGGCAAGAACTGAATATGTAAATGACCAGCCAACCACTCCTGGGTCAACAAGGGAGTAGTCCTTTCTTATAGCTTAGCGCAGGTGCTGCCAAATTATCAGGCTCAGAATAATGATGGTACCTCTTCTGATAACACTTTGAAATTCTTAACCTTCACTCACAGAATAGATAAAAAATGCCTCCAAAATCAACAATCATCTTCAGTTACCCTTTTGTGTATACTGAAAGACCTTTAAAACAAGTTAATACTGTATTCCCTCGTCTGCCAATGCAAAAAGGCCAAGTCCGGTCCCCAGCCAGCATGGTCAATGGGCCTCAAGGTGTTAGAAATCTTCTCACGGGCCTCTCAACATCTTGGTTCACAGTGGAGAGTCCAAAAATTCCATGTAAAGAGGATTTGGGGCAGACAGACTAGCTGGGAGGTGTGAGATTGTGCAGTATCTCATGAAATATTGGGAAAAAAAAATTCTATCAAAGAATGAAGGTGCTGAAAGGAGAACTCTAAAGGATTTCAGGCCACTCTTGAGCACCCTCCTTTATTTGGGACCTTGCTCTATGTCTCTCTTCATCTGGCTTTGTTAACTTGTATGCTTTACGGAATCCTTTATTAAACTACGTGTTTTCCTGAGTCCTGTGAGCCACTCTAGCATATTAATCAAACCTCAGGAGGAGATCATTGAAACCTCTAATCTGTAGCCGTTAGGTCAGAAGCACAGGTAACTTCCTGGAGTTTGGGACTGGCACCTGGAGTTGGGGGTGGGAAGGCAGTCTTATAGTACAGAGCCCTTAACCTGAGGAATCTGGTGCTATCTCTGGGCAGATAGCATCAAAACTGAGTTGAGTTCTTGGGCACTCTGCTGGTGTTTGAGAATTGCTTGGTGTTGTGTGTGTGGGAAGACCTGCCTTCCCCCACAGCCCCCACGCACTGGAATCATGTCCCAGAACCTGAGAGGAGTTGTACTGTTATACTGTTAACTGTGGAATAATATACTAATACTATTGTTGTAATAGAAGAAAACAACAACAACATCTAATTCTCAAAACCACAAAAGGGACCAAACAAAATATTGAATTCCCTTTTGGGAAAGATTCAAGTGTTCAGAGTGGGGTTAAGCATGAAAAGGAAGAGAGAATGGGCCAGAGATTCACTATTTCATCCCTGCCCCATTGATATTATTCGATATGTAATGCATGTGGTTTGAGGTCAGAATTCAGTGGACCTTTCAAGAAGGGTCAGATTTCCTATGTTAACTATGATTTACTGTATAAAATCCAAAGCCCAAGCAGTTGGATAATCAGTCATTCGAATTAATGACTGAGATATGTTTTCCCTCTACTAGAAAGTATCCAACAGATGCTGGGGGCGGGGGAGGGGGGGAACGCAGAAAGCTGAGATAACAAGACCAGCAGTGGTGAGATTCTCTTCCCCAACCCTCCCCAGTCCTTGGCCTGGCCACTGTTCTCACTCAGCTTGGTCCTACCAAAGGGTAGGAATAGAAAAAGAGAGGAAAATACGCATAAATGAGCTGGTGTGTGCCAGTCCTGCCATCCTCTTGACATCCTAAGATTAGCTACTATTTCATTTTGGTTTGGTTTGCCTGGCAGTACGAAACTAGCAGCCACAGTGATTGCAGTTTTCAGCCTTCCTAGCACAAGTCAATCCATTTGGTTCATTTCCATTTTGGAAAATGACAACCACTCTTAAGAGATAACGATCACCCAAAACTATTTTAGAATTTTTATCTATTGGAAAGGGCAAGGTCGTGGAGAACAGAAAGTGTAACATAAAGAACAAAAGAGGGAGAGTGCCTCAACAAGCTTTGTAAATGGATTAGGAAAAGCAAATGATATTATATCAGTTTTAAACATGAGGAAGAAAGGAATGTCACAGCCAGGATGCTTAATCGGGAAGATGAGCTTCTGTGTAATAAGTTAGAATCCCAGTGTGACATGATGATGTCTGACGTGTCACCATCATGGAGATGGTGAGAGGGTCCGGTGACAAAGGACGTCAGGGAAGCATCTGTGACAGGATGTATGGAAGGTGATATGGAGCTGTGATGTTTCCTCCCATCTTGTGCTTTACTCTCTTGCTCATTCCCACCTGGCTGGGCTTAGAGGAACCAGAGAACAAAGACACCAAAATCCTTAGATTCAAAGTTGAAAATGCAAGAAAATACTGTTTAAAAATTCAACCAGACTGACCCTCACTAAGCTGGGGAGAAGGATTAGAAGGAACTTCAGGAGAGTTAGTTGTGAGCAAGTGGGACTCTGCCATCCTGCCATCCAATCTCTGCTCCATGTTTGCTGTGTGCTTATGGGTACTCAAAATTGACTCTCTCCTTAAGTTTGAAGTTGTGAAAACAAGGGAGAATTGAGTCTTGTTTCTATGTGTGGCTGAGGAAGATGGTAAGCCTTCTGAAATTCCCCCACAGACAATGATGCAGCCACCATGGGCCTGAGAAAGTGTATGAATTATGTAGCTGTAAGTAGGTCAGACACATCTCTGAGTTTCTTTTGGACTTAGAATGGCCTGGGAGATGAAGATTTCAGTGTCTTTACTAGAGGCGGGAGGATATTATTTTACAGGGAGAGAGCTCGTGCTGCAGAGTGTCACATGCGAGGAATAAGATGTCGTTGAATTAGAGGATTCAGTGTGGGCAGGACTGCTAGCAACGGGATGAGGCTGCTTCATGTCACATCGAGTGCCAAGAGGCATCCCTGAGGACGGGAAGAGGGAGTTACCCCTGTCACTTAGCTAAGGTCACACAATCAGTCTCCACAGCCATGTCTTAACCCAATGTGCCTCTGTGGTTGGGCTGGAGAGGAGATTATTTTGCCCCAACCCCCACTGCACGTATGTCACTTGACAGCCTGGGTCTGAGAGCAGAGGACTCAGGGCCATACAGACGCCTCCATCCTCCCGACCCCCAGCCTAGCCGCTCACACAAGGGACACACACCCAGGGGCTCAGGGCGCCCTCCTCCCAGCTCCTGGGCCTCCTCCTGAAGGCTAGGCGGGGTTGCTGGTCGCAGGCCCCATTTCTGGTGGGACTGTGGTTGTCACCCTGGGGGGCGTTTGCTGCCCTGGTGCAGGCGATGCAGTTGCCTGGACTGGGAGATGCGTGTATCCGTCGGTGAGTCCTGGCTCTCCTTCCCCGAACACCAGCCCTCCCTGGTCCCTGGGGAGCACTCATCGCCTTGTGAGGTGTCAGGGAGCCATATCTGGGCATCTGGGAGACTGACAGAGGCCCGTAGGTTGAGGTCATGGGACCTGGGAGCACTTGTAGACACAAAAAACAAGTGGATGAGCCGGGGCCCTCTCACCACCTTCCCCACCCACCCCAACCAGCCCCTCGCCATACACGATGCTGAGCTTCTCAGGCCCACGGAGATGGGCTGGCTGGTGGCGTGTAGCCCCACATGGGGGGGACCCTGTGGCCTTCTACACCACACCAATGAGGCCTGGTGGGAACATGAAGGTCAGGGAGCCACGGTCTCCTTCTTCAGCTCCTCCCCAGGCCTTTCCATGGCCTCAGAGGTCACCTCCACAGGGCCTCTGGGAGACGTGCAGGGTCTGGCGGAAGAGCTTGGTGTCTCTCCACCCCGTCCCCCTCATGGGCTCTGACACATGTAGAGACACTGAAATCTTCATCTCCCAGGCCATTCTAAGTCCAAAAGAAACTCAGAGATGTGTCTGACCTACTTACAGCTACATAATTCATACACTTTCTCAGGCCCATGGTGGCTGCATCATTGTTTGTGGGGGAATTTCAGAAGGCTTACCATCTTCCTGAGCCACACATAGAAAGAAGACTCAATTCTCCCTTGTTTTCACAACTTCATACTTAAGGAGAGGGTCAATTCTGAGTACCCATAAACACAGTAAACGTGCAGCAGAGATTGGGTGGCAGGACGGCAGAGTCCCACTTGCTCACAACCAACTCTCCCCACTGAGGAGGGAGGAGAAGTTCCCCAGTCCCCAGGCCATGCCAGCTGCTCTCATGCCTGTGCCTTCAGCTAGGCCACCCAACCCCCTCTTCTCCTCACTGACTCCCCACCAGACCCCTGGGCTTTCCCATCAAAGCTCTGACCACTCCTGGCTGGCACTGTGGGGTGGGGTCTGGTTTCTCTTGGGCTGTGAGCCCTCAAATGGCCGTGCCAGCCCAGAGCCGGAGCTCAGTGATTGTGGGCGGACCAACCAAGGACCCCTCTTCCCCCTCCCCCGGGCACATCCCTGTCCAGCTCCTACTCACCTGCAGTGTTGAGGTGTGTGGGGCTGCTGCTCGGGAGGCTCACAGGGGCAGAGGCTCACTGTCCCACGGCCAGGGGAGGGCAAGAAGTGAACTGGCAGGCAGGGCTGAGTGTCAGGCTCCCGGCCCCCAGGCCACACGGCTCGCCTCCATTTGGGATCTGCTCCCCCTTCGACCTGCTGAGCGGCCACCCCATCCTTCTGGTGGCAGTGCCACTTCCTCCCCTTTTGGGAAACCACCCCCTCGGGCCACTGTGGGCCTGTCAGTCAAGAGCCCAAGCAGCGGGACTACAACGCGTAGCCAGGAATTTAAATTCCTAGTGACACAAAAACTGTGAGCTGCAGGATTTCATTATCCCATCCCCGGGGCCCCGAGAAAACCCAGGCTTGATTCCTTTCTGATAACTTGGTTGTGTACAACTTTCCTACAAGTCCCACCTAAGGGCCCTTGCACTTGCTCTTCACCCATGGTATCCCCCTGGTTCTCTGTCCTTTCATCAGGTCTCTGCTCAAATGCTGCCTCCTCAAAGAGGCCTTTTGTTAACCCCCTCTGTCTAAAGCAGCAACCTCTATCACGCTCCATCTCCTTATCCTGTTTTATTTTTCCTCATAGTGCTTGCCATCACCTCATGTTGCGCTAGGTATGTACTTATTTATGTCCAGAGTAGTAGTTCTAGGAGGGCAGAGATTTTTGTCTTGTTCAGTACTGCATCTCCAGTGTCTGGCACCTACCAGAAGCTCAGTAAAAATGAATGAATGAAAAAAGCAAAAACAAACGATGGCATTTAAAAATAATGCCTGTTCCCATGTAGGAGGGCTTACGAGGGTGAGCCAGAGCACATTCATTCTTCCTGGGGTCTCTCATCTCCCTCCATGCCTGACACTTACTTTTTTACTGAAGAAAGGGGAATGAATAAATGTTTTATTGATGTTTGCATCATTTGGGTTAATTTAAGGGTAACAGGGTCTCTGTGTTTGTTACTTACATATGAACTCCATTAAAATGTTGATGACTCTTCTCTGCCTCAAATAAGAAATAAGAAATTTTGATTTAGATATTGTATGGTTTATTAAAAGTAATTTATTACAGACTTGAATGGTTACTCTTTGAAAAACTCAAAGACATATTATATGCTTAAAATAGAAACTCTAGAAACTTAAAACTCAATAATATTCCTTGGGCATATTTATTTCTGTCCTTTAATTATTACAATGGACAATCCTATTACAGATGTAAGGAAACTCAAATGTATACTAGAAAATGACCTGGAGCTCAGGACTGTGTCACAGATCATGTCCTGCGACCATTCCTAAAGGGCATTCTCAGCCTCTTGTTGCCATGAGGAAAATGTTCATTTATGAGCAGTTAGTTTTTTCTTGAAATCTCTCTCTTATTCTCCCCTTTTCCAATCCCCCAAGCCTAATAATTGTCTCTTCTAAGCTTTATACATTCGCCTTAATTTAGAAACTTTAAGTGCTATCCTAGAGAGAATCCCTGGTGCCTCTTGCTAAGTTTAACTTTCTGGTTAACTAGAAACTGTGAGGTTAGTGAGTCCAGAACTTGACTTCAGGCAGGGACTTCAGGGAATATAGGGAAGTGGGCCAGTTTCCCCTGAGTGCCTGACCCAGTCCACAGCTGCCTAAGCACAGATGGCCTTCGGATTGGTTCTGCTGATTGTTCTTTATTGAAGTGATGCTCTTAGAAGAGTCTTCAGAATCACAGAAGAAATAAATGCAGAGAAGGCACATTACTGCCCCTGAGATCATGGGAGAGGTTTTAATGAGATACATGCTGTTCATACTATGAGCTTCTCTTGGAAAATTGTCCTTGTCTTTCCATAAAGTGTCCTGCATTGCAGAATGACACCACTCTAGGTTAAGGTATTCAGAAGAATAATCCTGATTCTGTGACCCAGCCAGTGCTTTCAGAGCTTGAATGATTTTAACTTCCTTCATGCACTGACAGCAGAGAGAAAAGGCTACCCACTCTGCCCAGAGATCCTTGTGACAGTGGTTGCCTTACAAGGGAGAATTACGGGCCCCCCACGATGGGAAAGACACAGCTTGTGGAGCTGCCTCCTCCAGGAAAGGCCAGGACAATGGTAATATCTTTTCTGATTTTCATTCCTCCCTATTTTTCTGTCTGTAGAGTTCTGTGTATGTTTTAATAATGCTGTGTATTCTCTCCCCCCTCCACCTCTCGATCCATCCCATCTGTCCT